>JAUESO010000042.1:0-53194 GCA_030914385.1 Drosophila antonietae | reverse complement strand
TTAGAAAGGGCCGAGGCTAACATGCCTGCAAAATTTGGTTGCTTACATTCCAAAAATGCGAAAATTACAGGGTATTTTTCGATATGCCACGCCCCCAAAGAGGCTGAAAAATTATTTTTGGGGGATCGATAGAGGAGAACATTAGTAACTCAACCATCCAATTTTCAAGCTTCTAGCTCTAAAACTGTAGGAGATATAAACTTTTGCGGTTTGCCACGCCCCCTGTGGGCGCAGATATATCTACCATAGCTTATTAGTCTTGGGTTGTCAACCCGAGTGTACATGCAAAATTTCAAGTCTCTAGTGTCAATAGTGTTCAAAATATAGCACAATTTGAAAAATCACTATATATTCAGGTCCAATTTGCCACGCCCCCAATGGGCGTAGACGAAAAACTTTTTAATCGATCTTCTTAGAATCATAACATTAATTCACATGCAAAATTTCAGCGTTCTAGCTTTAACGGTGTAGAAGATACGTATTTCCCGATTTGCCACGCCCCCAATGGGCGTAGATATATCCGCCATAGCTTTTTGAACTTGGGTTGTCACCCCGAGTATACATTTCAAATTGCAACTCTCTAGCTCATCATCTAGTATGATAACTTAACTATGGGCGGAAGAGTTTTCCGATTTGCCACGCCCCTAGTGGGCGGATCGGGAAAATTTTTACACTTTATAATTCGGGAACATATATGAGTATATGTTTAAAATTTCAAGTCTCTAGCTCTAATAGCGCCGAAAAATATTGCGTTCATACGGACAGACGGACAGACGGACGGACGGACAGACGGACAGACGGACAGACGGACGGACAGCAAGACGGACATTGTACAAACCCAATATACTTTTTCCCCTTCGGGAACAAAGTATAAAAATGCGTCGTTTATTTAGATGACATCCTCATCTTTAGTACATCGTTGCAGGAACATGTACAAGCAATAAATGAAATATTTCAAATTTTGCAAGACAAAAATCTAAAAATCCAAGTTGACAAATGCAATTTCATGAAAAAGGAAACAGAATTCTTAGGACATATTCTCACGAAAGACGGAATAAAACCGAATCCAAACAAAATAGAAACAATTGAAAAACTAACACTTCCTAAAACAGAAAAACAAATTAAAAGTTTCTTAGGTATCACAGGATATTATCGAAAATTTATAAAAGATTATGCTAAAGTCGCACAGCCTATTACCAAATATTTAAGAAAGAGGCAAAAATCAATGCAAAGACCCAACATATGTAGAAGCTTTCGAAAAATTAAAACAATTAATTAGTTCTCACCCAATTTTAAGATACCCCGACTTTGAGAAAAAATTTACACTTACGACAGATGCATCAAACTACGCCATAGGGGCCGTTCTTTCTCAAGAAGGTCATCCGGTATGTTTCGCATCACGGACTTTGAATACACATGAAAAAAATTATTCAGCCACAGATAAGGAATTTTTAGCAATATTATGGAGTGTAGGTTATTTTAGACCATATCTATACGGACGAAAGTTTAAAATTTTAACAGACCATCAACCAATAAAATTTTTACATACAAAATACAAAGGAAAAGACATCTCACCAAGACACCAAAGATGGTTGCTCAAATTAGGAGAATACGATTTTAACATTGATTACCTAAAAGGTAAAGAAAATAGAGTAGCAGATTTTTTGAGTAGAATTGAGGAAACAAATACAGAAGAAGAAAATAAGAAAAACGAACATAGCACAAGCATGTCAGACATTAATATGATAGCAAATATAGAAGAGAAAATGTCAATTGCAACAGTACATTCGGCAGAAGAGAATTTACAAGATCATTTTTTTATCAAAGAAGAAATAGTAAATAAATACAAAACACAAATTATTCTAACAGAAAACAAAACAGAGGAAGTTAAAATAATACATGAAAAAAGAATCATATTCATAGCAAAATATGATTTTCCAACAATGGGAGAAATTTTTAAAAAATATATAAAAAAAGGAAAGATAGGAATTTACTCAGAATTATCTTATCCTGAATATAATGTAGTACAGGAAAAATTAATAAAGCTTTATTCAAATAACAAGCAAATAGAGTTTATAAAATGTACATTAAGAGCACAAGATATAGAAGAAGAAACAGAAGCAGTAAAACAGATAGCGTTTTACCATATCAAGGAAAGCATCCATTCAGGTATACAGGAAACATATAACCAGATAAGGAACAGAATATATTTCCCTAAACTATTAGAAATAGTACAAACAGTAATTAACCAATGCGATGTATGCAAAGAGATCAAGTACGACCGTAAACCAATAAAAAATAAATTTTGCGAAACAGAAACCCCAACAAATAAAAATCAAGTTATACACATTGACATGTACGTTATAAAAAATACTTATTTTATGACCACAATAGATAAATTTTCAAAATTTGCAACAGCAAGCCCACTTAATGACAGAAACCATATAACGATAGTAGAACAATTAGAAGATTACTTTACAAAAATGGGAAAACCGGACAAAATCATAGCAGACAATGAATTCAACTCCATTAGAATCAAAGGATTATTAGACAACGAAGGCATAGAATTACACCTTACAAAGCCCAACAGTCATACAGGAAACGCGGATGTGGAAAGGCTACATAATTCAATTGCAGAGAAATTTAGAGTTATATACAAAACAGAAAAACAGAACTTGTCAGTAAAGCAAATTATGCAAAAATGCATCAGAAACTATAACGAAAGATATCATTCATCAACAAAATTTACACCAATAGAAATACAAAACAACAAGGTAGATTTAGAAAGAGTGAAAGAAAATATAGATGAAGCAAAAAGAAAAATGAGAGATAAACTAAATAAAAACAGAGAAGATTATAAGGAAACACGGAAAACAGGTTATATTAAGAATTATAAAGCAGTTAGGCACAAGGAAGCCCCAAAGTATAAGAAAGCACAGTTAGAAAATATTGATCCGACGAATATTAAAAGACCGTATAAATTTACAGAAGCTATGGATACTGATACTGACAATGATGACAATGTTAACAACAACAACGGGAACACTAACAGTACAACAAATAACTGACCAAGACGGATTTACACAAGTAGGAATGAAGACACAGGAAATAGTAACATCAACTGACATCGTACTACATATCATCAATTTAGAAGAAATTGACAAAATTTTACAAAGTATAGAAAGTAATATACACATGATACAAATCGAAAAAAAACAGTTATTACAAACACAATTAATGGAAGCAAGAAACAAATTATATACACTATACGCAAAGCAAATCAGAAAACGAAGAGGATTAGTTAACATAGTAGGAAACTCAGCAAAATGGTTATTTGGTACCATGGACGAAGAAGATAGGAGAGTCATTGAAAAACACCTTACAACTTACAAAGACGACTTACAAGAATTAGAAAGTGAGAAAAACAAACAGATTTTTATCAATACTTATTTTAATGATACAATCCAATACATACAACATTTGATAAAAGCAGATAGAATAGTGATAGAAAAACGAATTAACTCAATAAATAAATATGAAAGCTCCATTATGCAAGAAAATTTTTATTATGATCAATTGCTAAAAATCCAATTAATAAAAAACAAAATAGAACATCTACAAGACAATGTAGCATCAGCAAGATATAATATATTACATCCTAACATACATACATTTTAATAAGCTTAATCAAATAAAGTTGGCAACGGCATTATTTCAAAATAATCTTTTAGTTTTTGCAATAGAAATACCTAAAACATTTATATCAGTAAACATTACAAAAATAGTTCCGATACCAAACGAGGAAAACTTTGAAATAGACCAAGCAGGTTAACAGGTTTTCACTCATAATAATGTAACCTACACATATGAAGTAAATAAGAAATTAAAGGAATTAAGAAAAAGTAAAAACTGTATTTATAAGAAAAATTGCCAATTGGTTAACAAAATTGAATTCGAAATATTAGAACTGGACGAAGAGACTCTAATAATAAAAAATATCAAAAATGAAACATTTGAGCAAAATTGTAATCAAAACAAAATAAACACTAAAAGAAATATGTTAATTCATTTCACAAATTGCACAATAAATATAGATAACAATTATTTTACTAACACTTACGAATTTGAAAACATAAGAACATTATATGAAAAGAAAGAAAACCATATCCAAAACTTTACTAAACAAATAACTTTTGAAAACATTATAGAAAAATATAAAATCAATTGGGCAAACATAAAAAATTTAAAAATATACAAAAACATAAATTATACGTGTAACACATTAATAATTATTGTCGTAATTGTAAGCATAATATACATGATTGTAAAACATAAGAAAATCAAAGTTAAATTCCAAAACAGAATTCAGGAGAATCCTTATCTAAAGGGGGGAGAAGTTATGTATAATCCACCAACACCACACACATACACACATACAATAAGCCACAAGGTACAAGAGTTATTGAACTCTTTAGATAACAAGTAAACTACAGACAAAGCACTTTTAAAATATAAACAACAAAACGATGTAAAATGCTAAATAAGACCATTTATAATATTTGCAAGCAAAGAACTCTTAAAATTCGTAGTAATTCAGAAAATGCTAACTAACATATAATATTTGCAGTTATTGAACTCTTAAAATTCCTAGTAATTCAGAAAATGCTAACTAACATATAATATTCGGAGTTGTTGAACTCTTAAGTTCAGACACAACAGGAAATACCCCAATTACCCAATAAGTACACATGTCAGCCAAATAGAACATAAGACATACATATATAGAATAAGTCTAATCAGCATAATTAAACATTTTGTAAACTTTCATTAAAACCAAATTAATAAAGAAAGATTAGTATATTCTTACCGCTGAAAAGTAACAGTTGTGTTTCTACTATTGGAAATTATTATTTTTTTATCATTCGCTCCGACTCAATATAAAATTCGCGTGTCCAAAAACCTATCCGCGAGAAAAATTATTCATCTCAATGAAGAAGCGGTAGAAGCCTTCAATAAAATAAAAAACGCTTTAGTTTCTAACGAAGTGATTGTTCACTACCCAGACTTCGAAAAAGAATTCCACTTAACAACAGACGCATCCAATTTCGCCATTGGAGCCGTCTTATCTCAAAATCGCCATCCAATTACATTCCTTTCTAGAACACTTTCAAAAGCGGAAGAAAATTACGCTACAAACGAGAAAGAAATGCTAGCAATCATTTGGGCCCTCAAAGCCCTCAAAAATTACCTGTACGGTAAAACAAAAGTGAAAATATACACAGACCACCAGCCATTAACTCATTCGTTAAGTAGTTGGAACGGAAACGCTAGAATAAAAAGATGGAAAGCATACTTAGAAGAATTCGACTATGAATTAGTCTACAAGCCAGGAAGAGACAATATTGTACCCGATGCGCTATCTCGAATTCCTGCCATAAACAATATCAGGTCGGTAGCCTCCACCCAATACAGTGCAGACAGTTCAAGCCATAACCTAATACCAAGTATCGAAGCACCCATAAACGTATTCAAAAACCAGATATTTCTAGAAAAGGCCGACAAAACAGATTACAGATTGTATATTCTATTCCCAACTTTCCACAGGCATATAATAACCCGACCAAGCTATTCAACAAATGACCTCATACAAATATTAAAAGCTCGTCTCAACCCTTCTATTATCAACGGCATATTAACCTCAGAAGATGTTATGAGCCAAATCCGACACACTTCAAAAACTATAAAATTAGGTTCTCACAATCACAGGTTAAAGATCTGACAAACGAAACCGAACGAGACGAAAAAATCTTGGCCACCCATAATAGAGCACATAGAAACGCACTTGAGAATAGAAACCAAATGATAGAATTTTATTATTTTCCCAAAATGAAACAGACAATAGCAGATCTTGTCAAACAGTGTCAAGTGTGCAAGGAAGAAAAATATGACAGACGTCAGACTAATCCCAAATTAAAAGAAACCCCAATACCAGAATACCCAGGACAAGTCGTACACATCGATATATACTCAACACAAAAGAATTTAGTACTCACAGCAATAGACAAATTCTCGAAACTAGCTCAAGGACGAATAATCAAATCCAAGGCAATAGAAGACGTAAAAAAACCTCTTCATGATATTCTCTTTTACTATGGTGTACCAAAGGCAGTAGTTATCGATAATGAGAAGTCCCTAAACTCAGATTCATTAACTTTTATGATGAGAGACCAACTTGGAATCGAAATTTATAAAACCCCACCATATAAGAGCGCAGTCAATGGACAAGTGGAAAAATTCCATTCGACACTGTCAGAGATTATGAGATGCAATAGACGGAAAAACGAATACAGAACTTTTGAAGAACTTCTCAACAAATCCAAATACGACTATAACTACACTATACACTCGACAACTAATAAACGACCACTTGACGTATTTTTTGGTAGAAACGTAACGACAGACCCAGAACAGTACGAAAAGGCTAGAAAAGATAATATAGACAGACTAAAACAAAAACAGACGACAGACATTCACAACCACAACAAGACGCGAAACGACATACGAACTTACACACCTGGACAAGAAATTTACATTAAAATAAATACAAGACTAGGTACTAAACTTTCACCTAGATATAAGAAAGCAATAGTTAAAGAGGACAGAAATACAACCGTACTAACATCCACAAATCTAATCGTACATAAGAGTAATATAAAGAACGTTTGACACTTATAGACCACTCGTAATACTGGTGATGATGGCACAACCTATTGAACCGACTTTGGACATAACGAACCATACAGATGCACAAACCATTACGATCCACGATGGACTAGGCAAAATACAAACAAGAACAACAAGAACAAAATCAGAGAAGCCTTAGAGCAAATAGAGTTTTACACAGAGAAAGATTTAAAATTTAGCAGCCTATACCATACCTTACGTCACGAAATTAACCAAACTCACTTGACTTTACGTACCATAGAATATGACGTTAACAAAAGACCCTCAAGGGCCATCAACATGCTAGGCACTGCATGGAAGTATGTAGCAGGCAACCCAGATCATGATGACTTCGTTCAAATAGAAGAACATATAAATAAAGTTATAGATAACAACAACAAACAAGTAATAATAAATTCACAGCTAGAACAGAGATTAAATAAACTAACTACAATAACCAATACCCTTACAAACAACATCAGAAAAGACGATAGATTCATACATGAAATAGCAGAAAGTTTACAGAACCAAGTCAGACTGATTAAGGAGGAAGTTACCAATATAAAATATGCCATACAATGGGCAAAAGTTAACGTAGTAAACTCATTCCTACTAAAAGAAGCAGAAGTAAATGAAATAGAGAGAATATTCAAAGCTGGAGGAATGCCTTCATTGTCTGTAGAAGAGATGCTAAAATATTCAGACGTGGCCATATTTCACAATACGACTACTTTATTTTATGTAATAAAAATACCTAACGTAGAAGAAACTGAATATGAAAACATAATTGTGAAACCTGTCATAAGAAAAAATGTTATCATAAACATAGAATACAAAGAAATATTGTCTCACAAAAATGTAATGTATGGAATCCTAAAAGATTGTAAAAATTATAATAACATTAAGATCTGTTCTAAAAATAACATTGTCAATATTAGCAATAGTACATGTTTGCCTAGGCTCCTCAATGGAGAAAAATCGGCTGTGTGAGTTCAGTAACGCCGAGCATGTGGAACCCATCGAAGAACTAGCCAACGGCCTATTGATCCTCAACAACTTTAACGGAATGGTGACATCGACAAGGGCAAGCACCTGGTTAAACGGCACGTATGTCATTCGTTTCGTCAATGAGTCCATTTCGATTGGCAACCGGACTTTCAACAATCTCGAGACAAACACACTAAGAGTCGGATCGTCGATAATCCAGATGACACCAGAAGAATCGAGACGACTCCAAATTCTATCGCTAGAAGCTTTGCAGGCATTGCACATCAACAACAGCCAAAACTGGAAAAACTAAAACTCACGACACACGCAGTATCATCCATAATATCCATAATCTGCATAGTCGTGATAATCATCGTCATCGCCTTCCTCTATACAAAGAGAGAGAGAAAGATAACGTTACTATTGGATAACAATCAACCAAAAAAAGTAACAGAAGCACCAAGACGAACAATAGAAAACATACAGTTCAACGACATTCCTTTCTTTTAATGATCACTTGAGGACAAGTGCAAATTAGAGGGAGAAGAGTTAACGACGAAAATATTCTGCATTGTAACAATATCCAACGGAAATTGTTGCAACACAAATACGACATAATCAGACCAATAAGCCCAATCTGCTGACACCGCGTCACGACATAATCAGACCAATAAGCCCAATCTGCTGACACCGCGTCAGTGGACTTCCTGCACACGCCAACCTGAGCTTCAGCAATTCCAAGAAGAATTGCACAACGGTTCAATAACACCAAAAGCGACGTCGCTGCCAACGCCGTCGACTGAACCACAGCTTAGCTAGGGATAGAATTGATTTAAGTAATTAGTTGCGAAATTCGGTTTGAACAAGACAGTCCGTCTTGTAATAAAAATATATTTTTTAAACTCAAACAAATAACGAATTTAACTTACACGCATAGCAAGATAGAAAACAGCCCAAGATTTTTTGTGTGTATAAGTTAAGAACGAAAACGTCAAAACTGCAACTGCAACAACATCCGGCCATCAGGTGAACAGCCCCAATATTGCTGAGCTCAGCGTCTGGATAACTTCCCGCACGCGCAACCCAATTGGCCAAATTCTTGGAACATTTGGCAACAAATCGGGTGATCCAGAAATGTCGCAACGCCGCTGCCTCTGCCAACGTCGCTGCCAATTCTCCAAGCTCTCTTAGGGTTCTTATTAGCTTAGTTTAATTAGTCTAAAATTGTAATCCAACAAGTACGGTCCAATTGTAAAGAACTTATAAGAATTTAACTGGCGCCCGAGCAGGGACCAGCGGAAACAAAACGAAAGTGCAAAACCGTATGTAAGTTTCGGTTCGTGACGGGTTAAGTCCGACAGTTGCCAACCGCCGCTGGCCAAGTGAAACAATCGAGAAGACTCCTTCGCGTTAATTCGTGTCGTCGATTACTCACTAACTGAGAGGAACTTAATTGTTCAATCAGTAAAGCAGTAGATCTTAACTGATTACTGCTCATCGGTGGACTACAGTCCTGTAGTATACGTTCGCAGGACATCCTCATTGTGTATTGGTCGCAGGATCCCCAGTAGAGGAATCAAAAGGATGAAATCCGGACAATCGGGAGGAGTAGCCATAGCTATCAATATTACGTAAGCTAGTTTATAAGATTTACGAAAATTGAAACTAACAAACCAAATTAAAAAAAAAAAAAAAAAGAAAAAATATACAATCAAACACTGTAAAACGATAACAAAATAAACATAATTACTCAAAGAGTAATATAAAAGTATCCAATCTTGCGATTCCCTAGGGACCCTCCAAGGTAGAAGGAAAAAACCAGCTACTGGTTCTCAAAATATAACTATCTTACGTTTAAGCAAACACCTTGTACTAACATTATAATAAGTAAACACCTTTCCAAACAGTTAACAAACATAAAAATTCCTCTTCCGACTTTGGACATAACGAACCATACAGATGCACAAACCATTACGATCCACGATGGACTAGGCAAAATACAAACAAGAACAACAAGAACAAAATCAGAGAAGCCTTAGAGCAAATAGAGTTTTACACAGAGAAAGATTTAAAATTTAGCAGCCTATACCATACCTTACGTCACGAAATTAACCAAACTCACTTGACTTTACGTACCATAGAATATGACGTTAACAAAAGACCCTCAAGGGCCATCAACATGCTAGGCACTGCATGGAAGTATGTAGCAGGCAACCCAGATCATGATGACTTCGTTCAAATAGAAGAACATATAAATAAAGTTATAGATAACAACAACAAACAAGTAATAATAAATTCACAGCTAGAACAGAGATTAAATAAACTAACTACAATAACCAATACCCTTACAAACAACATCAGAAAAGACGATAGATTCATACATGAAATAGCAGAAAGTTTACAGAACCAAGTCAGACTGATTAAGGAGGAAGTTACCAATATAAAATATGCCATACAATGGGCAAAAGTTAACGTAGTAAACTCATTCCTACTAAAAGAAGCAGAAGTAAATGAAATAGAGAGAATATTCAAAGCTGGAGGAATGCCTTCATTGTCTGTAGAAGAGATGCTAAAATATTCAGACGTGGCCATATTTCACAATACGACTACTTTATTTTATGTAATAAAAATACCTAACGTAGAAGAAACTGAATATGAAAACATAATTGTGAAACCTGTCATAAGAAAAAATGTTATCATAAACATAGAATACAAAGAAATATTGTCTCACAAAAATGTAATGTATGGAATCCTAAAAGATTGTAAAAATTATAATAACATTAAGATCTGTTCTAAAAATAACATTGTCAATATTAGCAATAGTACATGTTTGCCTAGGCTCCTCAATGGAGAAAAATCGGTGTGTGAGTTCAGTAACGCCGAGCATGTGGAACCCATCGAAGAACTAGCCAACGGCCTATTGATCCTCAACAACTTTAACGGAATGGTGACATCGACAAGGGCAAGCACCTGGTTAAACGGCACGTATGTCATTCGTTTCGTCAATGAGTCCATTTCGATTGGCAACCGGACTTTCAACAATCTCGAGACAAACACACTAAGAGTCGGATCGTCGATAATCCAGATGACACCAGAAGAATCGAGACGACTCCAAATTCTATCGCTAGAAGCTTTGCAGGCATTGCACATCAACAACAGCCAAAAACTGGAAAAACTAAAACTCACGACACACGCAGTATCATCCATAATATTAATCTGCATAGTCGTGATAATCATCGTCATCGCCTTCCTCTATACAAAGAGAGAGAGAAAGATAACGTTACTATTGGATAACAATCAACCAAAAAAAGTAACAGAAGCACCAAGACGAACAATAGAAAACATACAGTTCAACGACATTCCTTTCTTTTAATGATCACTTGAGGACAAGTGCAAATTAGAGGGAGAAGAGTTAACGACGAAAATATTCTGCATTGTAACAATATCCAACGGAAATTGTTGCAACACAAATACGACATAATCAGACCAATAAGCCCAATCTGCTGACACCGCGTCTAGTGGACTTCCTGCACACGCCAACCTGAGCTTCAGCAATTCCAAGAAGAATTGCACAACGGTTCAATAACACCAAAAGCGACGTCGCTGCCAACGCCGTCGACTGAACCACAGCTTAGCTAGGGATAGAATTGATTTAAGTAATTAGTTGCGAAATTCGGTTTGAACAAGACAGTCCGTCTTGTAATAAAAATATATTTTTTAAACTCAAACAAATAACGAATTTAACTTACACGCATAGCAAGATAGAAAACAGCCCAAGATTTTTTGTGTGTATAAGTTAAGAACGAAAACGTCAAAACTGCAACTGCAACAACATCCGGCCATCAGGTGAACAGCCCCAATATTGCTGAGCTCAGCGTCTGGATAACTTCCCGCACGCGCAACCCAATTGGCCAAATTCTTGGAACATTTGGCAACAAATCGGGTGATCCAGAAATGTCGCAACGCCGCTGCCTCTGCCAACGTCGCTGCCAATTCTCCAAGCTCTCTTAGGGTTCTTATTAGCTTAGTTTAATTAGTCTAAAATTGTAATCCAATAAGTACGGTCCAATTGTAAAGAACTTATAAGAATTTAACTGGCGCCCGAGCAGGGACCAGCGGAAACAAAACGAAAGTGCAAAACCGTATGTAAGTTTCGGTTCGTGACGGGTTAAGTCCGACAGTTGCCAACCGCCGCTGGCCAAGTGAAACAATCGAGAAGACTCCTTCGCGTTAATTCGTGTCGTCGATTACTCACTAACTGAGAGGAACTTAATTGTTCAATCAGTAAAGCAGTAGATCTTAACTGATTACTGCTCATCGGTGGACTACAGTCCTGTAGTATACGTTCGCAGGACATCCTCATTGTGTATTGGTCGCAGGATCCCCAGTAGAGGAATCAAAAAGGATGAAATCCGGACAATCGGGAGGAGTAGCCATAGCTATCAATATTACGTAAGCTAGTTTATAAGATTTACGAAAAATTGAAACTAACAAACCAAATTAAAAAAAAAAAAACAAGAACAAATATACAATCAAACACTGTAAAACGATAACAAAATAAACATAATTACTCAAAGAGTAATATAAAAGTATCCAATCTTGCGATTCCCTAGGGACCCTCCAAGGTAGAAGGAAAAAACCAGCTACTGGTTCTCAAAATATAACTATCTTACGTTTAAGCAAACACCTTGTACTAACATTATAATAAGTAAACACCTTTCCAAACAGTTAACAAACATAAAAATTCCTCTTTATAACTCGGACATTGATGGCCAACCACAACAACTTAATTCGACCATCAATTTTAAATCAAGACGAACGACAACAACAAAGAAAAATAGAACCCCAACAAAATAGAAATATGGCAACCGTACAACAAATTACAGAGCTAGTAGGACAATTAATTGCACAACAAGTACCGAGAATAGTAGAAGCTTTGAACAATCCGGAGCATGACTTTAGCAACGCAGTAGATCAAGAAATAGCTGCAGAACATCGCGGAAACCTAGGGGGGCTCGACAAAATCCCAGATGTAGTAAAATGCCTTAGAGAATTCTCCGGGAATGCAGCGGAGTTCAGCTCTTGGAAAAAGAGCGTTGACAGATTAATGGAAGCCTTCGCAGGAGTAGTTGGTACCTCAAGATATTTTGGTATTCTTCATTCGATTAGGAGCAAAATTACTGGTAATACGGATACGGCATTGGAAGCATATAGCGTTCCATTAAATTGGAAAGCAATGGTTAAGTGTCTGACAATGCATTACGGAGACAAGCGTGATCTTGGTACTCTAGAGTATCAGATGACAATGTTGTCTCAAGGTAACCGAACAGTTGAAGAGTTTCATCAATTGGTGTATCAACACCTGTCTCTTCTTCTGAACAAAGTGAACTGCATGGATTTGGGTGCAGAAGTTCATCGATTGCTAAGGAAAATGTACCGCGACAAAGCCACAAATACATTTGTATGTGGCCTGCGCGGAGATTTACCACGCATCTTGGGTGCACACGCACCAAAAGATCTTCCTTCAGCATTAAATATATGTTTAAAAATGGAAAATCAAAAATATCGCACCATGCACGCGGTGACTCTAGGGCAAGCTAATAATAGAAGCAGCAGTGCCAAACCAATACCAGCTCCTCGAAATCCGCAATCTGCTAACTCAGGTTTCCGACAGCCACCACAGGTTCCTCCCAGAAATTACCCTATTCAATATCAACAATTCGCACAGCCTCAGAACCATAACAATTTTGGACAACAACGACAGCATGACATGAACCAAAATCAACAGAGACAATTTGCACCACCCAGACCAACAGATCCGAAACCCCAACCAAGACCAGAACCGATAGACGTGGACAGAAGCATTAGGTCAAAAATGGTAAACTATATGAATAAGCCACAATTTGAGGCAGGGAAAAGACCCTCAGGCCCAATGCCTGAAGCACAAAAAAGACAACGAAACTTTAACATTCAAACTGACGGAACCGAACAAGAAGAATCGCAATCCGCTGAGGCGTATGCCACTATGGCAGAATACGCGCAAGCACTTGCAGAAGAAGACGGAACACAAGACGAAACACTAGACGAATATGTAGCCGGACACGATTATAACGAATCCACTCAGTACGATAACTCTGCAATGAATTTTTTAGAATAGAGAATTCCTCGCTTCCATACTTCGAATGTAAGCTGGGGAATGGGAAAATTTTAAAAATATTAATAGATACAGGATCAAATAGAAACTATATCCAACCCAAGTTTGTCACCAACCCAATAGCTAACCAAAATCCCTTTAACGCTATATCCGTAGGGGGTAGTGTCCGAGTCACCCACCATAAAATAGCCAACCTTTTCAACCACCCCGATATAATAGTCAAGTTTTTTCTGTTGCCGACTTTAAAGTCATTTGATGCCATTCTGGGCAATGACACTTTAAAAGAAATAAACGCCGAAATAAAAATAAGCAAAAAAATTATGACAATCAAAAACAAAATTCACGTCCCTATCAAAGAAAAGAAATTTGAGGCGGTAAACATTATAGTAGAACTGAGCACTTAAACAAATCTCAGAGTGACAGCTTAAATAAACTTCTTCAAAGATACCCAAACTTATTCGCAGAGCCAAACCAGAAACTGACCTACACAACTAACGTAAAGGCAGAAATACGAACCTCTTCAGACACACCAGTGTATTCAAAATTTTATCAGTATCCAATGAGCTTAAAAGACGAAGTAAATAAACAGGTCTCTGAACTTCTAAACGACGGTATAATTAGACCCTCAAGATCTCCATACAACTCCCCTGTATGGATTGTACCAAAAAAAACCGACGCCTCAAAAGAAAAAAAATATCGCATGGTCATAGACAACAGAAAATTAAACTTGGTTACTATAGCCGATATATATCCTATACCGGAAATTAATGAAGTGCTCGCGCAATTAGGTGACAACAAAGTTTTTTCCGTACTTGACCTTAAGAGTGGATTCCATCAAATTCCGTTAAAAACGTCCGACATAGAAAAAACTGCCTTCTCCGTGAATAACGGAAAATATGAGTTTACACGACTCCCATTTGGATTAAAAAACGCGCCAGCAATTTCCAGCGCGCACTAGACGACAACTTCATGAACATATTGGCAAAATATGTTTCATTTACATTGATGACATCATCATTTTCAGTAAAGATGACGAATCACATCTAAAAAATCTGGAAAAGATTTTTCAAACTCTGCAAGACGCCAATATGAAATGTCAATTGGACAAATGCGAGTTCTTGAAGAACAAAGTCGAATTTCTTGGCTTTGTCGTTTCCGATAAGGGCATCCAGACTAACCCCGATAAACTCGCAGCTATAGCCCAGTACCCCCTTCCCAAGACATTAAAAGATTTAAGATCATTTCTAGGACTTTCTGGGTACTACAGAAGGTTTATTGAAAACTATGCTAAGCTCGCCAAGCCCCTTACCTCGCTTTTAAGAGGGGAAGACGGACGAGTGTCCAAAAATATGTCGTCAAAAAAATCTATTTCGCTTGATAACCAAGCACTAGAAGCATTCAAAAAACTTAAAAGTAGCCTTATTTCCAAAGACATAATACTCCGTTATCCAGACTTCAGAAAGGAGTTTCATTTGACAACTGATGCTTCCAACTTCGCAATAGGTGCAGTGTTATCACAAGATAACAAACCTATTTCATTTCTCTCAAGAACACTATCTAAGGCAGAAGAGAACTACGCCGCTAACGAAAAAGAAATGTTAGCTATTATTTGGGCATTAAAACACCTAAAGAATTACCTATACGGGAAAGCTAAAGTCAAAATATTTACTGACCACCAGCCGTTGACTCACTCTCTGAGTAGCTGGAACGGAAATGCGAGAATCAAACGGTGGAAATCATACTTAGAGGAGTATGATTACGAGATATTTTATAAGCCGGGAAAGGAGAACGTAGTGGCAGATGCACTATCCAGAATACCACTTACAGGCCAAATAAATTCAATTGCCTCGACGCAACATAGCGACGAGAGCTCGGGCGGAGAATTAATACCAAGTATGGAAATCCCTATTAACGCCTTTAGGAATCAGATTTTCTTTCATAAAGCAGAAACGACCGACTATAAATTCAGCATACCATTTCCAACTTTCCACAGACACGACATATACAGACAGCAGTACAATCCGGACGAACTTTTATCCGACTTGAAGAAATACCTAAACCCCTCAGTTATAAACGGTATCTACACGACCGAAGATATAATGTGGAAAATCCAACAATTATATCCAAGTCACTTCAAAAATTTTAAAGTACGCTTCACGCAAACATTGGTGAAAGATTTGACCAAGACCATAGACCAAGAGGAACAAATCCTCAAGACACATAATAGGGCTAATCGAAATGCGTTAGAAAACAAAATTCAACTATCAGAAGAATTCTATTTCCCAAAAATGAAACAGAAAATAGCAAACACCCATACCAGAATACCCCGGACACACAATCCACATTGACATCTACTCGACCGAACGATACCTCGTACTTACAGCAATAGATAAATTCTCCAAATTAGCAAAGGCTCAAATTATAAAATCAAAAGCAATAGAAGACATTAGGATACCACTTTGCGATATAGTTTTTTATTTTGGTGTACCAAAATGCATAGTAATGGACAATGAGAAATCATTTACTTCCGAATCGATACGATTCATGCTAGTTGACCAACTAGGAATTCAAATTTATAAAACACCTCCCAACAAAAGCACGGTAAACGGACAGATCGAACGATTTCATTCAACACTATCTGAAATAATGAGATGTTTGAAAAGAGATCAAAGCCATAGGAACTTCAAAGAACTGTTAGATCGAGCCGTTTATGAGTATAATTACTCAATACATTCAGTAACAAAGAAAAGGCCACTAAAAGTTTTCTTTGGCAGAAGAGTTACCACTGACCCAACGCAATACGAACAAGCAAGACTGGAGAACATAGAACAACTGAGACGTAAACAGACCGAGGACCTAATAGACCACAATAACAGAAGAAAACCGACTCGAACCTATGAGGCAGGAGAGGAGATATTCGTGAGAATAAATACTAGATTATGTTCAAAACTATCAAATAGATTCAAAAGAGGATAAGAACACTACAATACTAACAGAATCGGGACGTACAGTACACAAAAGCCACATTAAAACTTAAAAATTTCAATTATAGAATGCTGATGTGCTTAACCAACGCAACTGTAACAATAAGCAATCATACCGACGCACAGACAGTGACCATCTATAGGGGGATCGGAAAAATACGATCCAACGACACCAAAATACTACATGTAATTAATTTGGAACAAATACGAGAGGCTCTCAACAACCTGCAGTTATACACGGACAGAAATCTTAAATACAATAACCTATATCATGTCATACAACACGAAATATCCCAGACGTTTGTAATTTTTGAAACTATTACCACATTCCACTCACGAAAAAGTAGGGCAATTAACATTCTTGGCACAGCTTGGAAATTTGTGGCTGGTAGCCCCGATCATAACGACTTAGTTTAATAAACGGATAATATAGATAAGCTCAATAAAAACAATAACAAGCAAGAAATAATTAACAGACAACTAGAAGACAGACTAAACAAATTGACCAAAATTTCCAACGACATTGCAAATTCAATAAAAAAAGACTCACTTTTGAGCGACGAATTAGCCATCAGTTTCCAGAATCAAGTTCGGCTTATTAAAGAAGAAGTCATAAATATAAAATACGCCATCCAATGGGCAAAATTAAATATGATAAACACATTCCTGTTAAGTAAAAACGAAATACATACAATAAATACCCAATTTAACAATGGCCATATGCCTCCATTAAATACTGAGGAAATGTTAGAATTCTCAGACGTATCCATATTGCACAATGGAACGACGCTCATATATTTAATCAAGATACCGAACTTAGAAACAACAACTTTTCAAAAATTATGTAATCAAACCTGTAATTAAATCTAACAGCATTGTTAACTTACCGGCAAGCGAAATATTCGAATCCGAAAATAAGGAAAAAATGTTTGGTGTTAAAGGTCAATGTAAGAATTTTTACAATATAAAAATCTGTAATAAAAATAAGTTAGAAGATTTAAGTCAGACTAGTTGTTTGCCAAAATTACTTAGAGGAGAACGGGCAATGTGCGAATTTACCAACGCAGACCACATACCGACACTGGAGGAGATCGACGAAGGAATTATCCTAGCAAACAACATCAATGCAACCATCAACTGGCCAGGCAACGAGAAGCAGATAAAGGGAACCTACCTGATCAGTTTTCTGGAACGAAACTATAAACATCAACGGCAAAGAGTTCAGCAACACCGAAATACAAGTCGCCGAACCGAGTGTACCACTTATCCAGATTGCTCCCGTAGAGATCGAACGCCTACGAATTCTATCATTGAAAGCACTAGAAGGGCTCCACATAGACAACACCGAAAAACTGCAGAAACTCCAAACCCACTCATCTGTAAACAGTATAGCATTCATCGCATCAATAGCATCTCTAGCTATATTAACGCTTACTCTTCATTGGTGTAAGGGTAGAAAGAAGACAATTATATCGCGGCCTCAATGCATGCAATTTCGACACGTGTGCTATGTCAGCACATATTAACAACAACCGTAAGAACGTATCGTCAGCAGTAAGATCAATGCACTTAGGCAATATCGATTATGGCCAACGATTGCATTTTCCGACACGCGCGCCGAATCAGCATATCGTCAGAACTATCGTGTAATAAGACACCAGTCAGCAGCAGCGACAATGACCGCGGCGGCAGCAACATCAACAGCAGCGGCAACAGCTTAGCTATAAATATTCTTGTACAATTATTCTTAAGTTAGTTCTAATCCAGCTCCGAATTCAATTTTGAATTTGAATTTTTAATTGGCGCCCGAGCAGGGACCCGTGACTAATAACGTTAAAGCCTAATCTGCGATTTTCGAAAGTGAGGCCTAATCCGCAACTCACACAGACGCTAGTAACGTCCGAGGACATTGAAGTGAACAAACCGAGTACCTAATCCGTAATCTCAACGCGTTCGCGAGACAGTGATCCTCAGCGAAAGAACGTTAACGGTCGTGGTCCAAAAGGGGACATTGCAGCAAACAGTCTAAGTGCCTAATCCGCAGCTTAAACGCGTTCGCGACGCAAGTGATCTCCAGAACATTGTTGCACCCTACAAGTGTCCCCCCGTATGGTACCGCATATTAACTGTGCGTCGCAGGATCTCTAGTAGCGGAACCTCCACTAATACTGGAATCTGAGGAACGCGGGAGTCAACGATGTTGATTATACTGTAAGCGTAGACTATAAGAAATTTGAAAGAAAAACAAACAAAGAAACAAACCAAACACAAACCAAGAAATTTAAAGATAAAAGATAAAAAAGAGAAAAGAATCAAATAGAAAGTAAGAAACTAATATAGAATAAGAAATTACGGCATAACCATTTTTAAATTCAATAAAGAATCCGTAAACTTATCCGTCACCATTGACGAGCTAAGCAACGCATTTGCCAAAATAAATATGCCTCCACCCGAAAACACACCTAACACAACACTGAGACAGGTTTTGTTAACCGAATCCAAACCAAACCAATCGAGGTTACAATAGAAAAATGCCTTAGGAAAATATTGTCCGAGAAAGGTAATGATTTACTAAACACAAGTATACCTGGTCCGATAGAACAAGAGCAAACAATTCTCCCTGAACATGTGGGTCGAATCAGCGAGTTAGACAAATTGCCCGATGTAGTAAGAGTATTAAAAGACTTTTCCGGGAATAGAGCAGAATTCACTTCATGGCGCAAAAGCGTAGATAGAATATTCGATGCATACTCTTCCGCACAGGGAGCTCCAAAACATTATGGTATCCTAATGGTAGTAAGAAGTAAGGTAGTTGGCGAAGCCGATGCCGTACTAGAGGCGTACAATACTCCATTGAACTGGAAAGCTATTTCCCAATGTCTAACAGATCAGAGTACCAACTCTATACTCTCAGTCAAAAGGGACAAACAATAGATGAGTTTTATCAAGCAGTCTACTATCATCTGTCTCTCATCTTAAATCAAGTAAACAATCATGACTCATCTGCAGAGACAGTAAGAGCCATAACAAAGATCTATAGAGATAAAGCCTTAGACACATTCATCAGATGTCTCAATGGCGACCTACCCAGATTACTAGCAATCAAAGAGCCAACTGACCTTAAGCATGCTCTCCATTTATGGAGATTGATCGAGAATCAGTCGATCAGAAATTCTGTTAACCCCATAAAAACTCTTCGCTACCTCCAAGGAGCAATCAGCCAACAAGGCCCCTCAAACGTCAGTCCGTTATAACACTCCGCAAGTTTTGAATAAGACCAACTTCAATCCTAATTTGTATTACCTACCAAAACCTAGTGTCAATCCTCAAGGTTTCAATCCGAGACCAACGTTCCAACAACCGCATCATTTCTTTAACGTACCTCATAGACCAACAACCCCAAAACCGCAACCGGCTCGACAACCAATGGAAGTCGATCCATCAATTAGGACCAAATACGTTAATTACATGAACAGGCCAAATAATACCCAGGTTGCTGAAAAAAGACCCTTATCTTCTAGGGCAGAAATCCCAAGCAAATTTCAGCGACAATTTCATATTAACACTGGGGAAACACAAACACAGACTAACGACGACGAAGCAGACAATTACGCTAATGCATATGCAAACGCATATGCCGAAGCATACGAACATTGCATGAACGAACAGGCCTACTATGCTGCTACAGAGGAGCAAAACATGGCCGAAAATGACACACAACTTAGCAATGAGACTCAAGTAGTAGTAGCTGATATGTCCGATGTTAGTTTTTTAGTCTAAATCGTTCCTCTTTACCGTATTTTCGTTGTAAAACGAGGGACGGCAAAATACTAAATTTCCTCATTGAATTCCAATCAGAATTACATACAATCCTCTCTAGTATCAAACCCCAAAGAAAATAAAGAAGCAATTTTTGCAAATTCCATCGGAGGAAAAATAGCTCTAACCCACCACATATTCTTGAACCTTTTTAATATCAATACCCCAATAAGATTTTTCGTGTTGCCCACTCTAAAAACATTCCATGGCATTCTAGGCAATGATACGATGAAAAAACTCAACGTCGTTATCGATGTCAGGAACGATGTCCACATGTCCGATAGCCAGAAAAGAATAATAGATATACTAGTTCAGGAATCGAAACCTCTATTTGCAGACCCAGAACAAAAATTAACTTATACGACCAAGGTTGTAGGAGAAATCCGAACTAATAATACAGACAATCCCGTATACAGCAAGCATTATCCATATCCCATTGCGCTCAAACACGAAGTCGAAAAACAGATCACAGAAATGTTAGACGACGGAATAATTAGACCCTCTAGATCACCATATAACGCTCCGGTATGGATCGTGCCCAAGAAATCTGATGCCTCAGGAAAAAAGAAATACAGATTAGTAATCGATTACCGTAAGCTCAATCTGGTCACAATATCTGACCGGTATCCTATGCCAGAGATAGGCGACATACTAGCCCACTTAGGGGACAACAAATTCTTCACAGTCCTCGATCTCAAAAGTGGTTTTCATCAGATTCCTTTAAAAGAAACAGACATAGAAAAAACAGCATTCTCAGTCAACGGAGGGAAGTACGAATTCACCAGACTACCCTTTGGTCTTAAGAATTCCCCTTCAATATTCCAAAGAACCTTAGACGATATTCTAAGGGATCACGTTGGAAAAATCTGCTATGTCTACATTGATGACATCATTGTTTTCAGCAAGACCGAAAACGAGCATGCTCATCACCTGAAGAAAGTCTTCACGACTTTACTAAAAGCTAATATGAAAGTTCAAATGGACAAATGCGAATTTTTCAAGAAAGAAGTCAATTTCCTAGGATTCACTATTTCAGACAGTGGCGTTAAAACAAATCCAGAAAAGGTTCAGGCAATATCCAAATTCCCTACCCCTGAAACACTCAAAGAACTTCGATCGTTCTTAGGCCTCTCCGGCTATTACCGCAGGTTTATCAGGGATTATGCGAAACTAGCTAAGCCCCTTACTACCCACCTCAGAGGTGAAGACGGCCGTAAATCTGCAAAAAAATCAGAAAAAGTAAAGATAAAATAGATAATACAGCAATAGAAGCTTTCAATAAAATAAAACAAACACTTTGTTCTAACGACGTAATTTTAAAATACCCTAACTTCTCTAAAGAATTCCATCTAACAACCGACGCTTCAAACTACGCGATCGGAGCAGTCCTTGAACAGGAAGGTAGACCCATAACCTTCATATCTAGAACACTGTCAAAGGCAGAGGAGAACTATGCAACAAATGAAAAGGAAATGCTAGCCATAGTTTGGGCTTTGCAAAACCTTCGAATTTACTTGTATGGAACTGCCAAGGTTGTTATATTCACAGACCATCAACCAATAACATTCGCTTTAAGTAATAAAAATCACAACGGAAAATTAAAACATTGGAAAAGTTACTTAGAAGAGTTCAATTATGAGTTAAAATATAAACCAGGAACCACTAACGTAGTAGCAGACGCATTATCGAGAAACCCAATAAATGAAATCAATAGTACCGAAGCCACAGTTATGAGTTCATCACATAACCTAATCCCCACAATAGAAACACCCATTAATGTTTTCAAGAACCAACTATTCATTTTAATCGGAGAAAAGGCCGATTATAAATTCGAACTCCCATTCCCTACGAACCATAGACACACTATCACCCAACCGCATTATACCGAAGACGAATTAATTGATATTCTCAAGAAACGACTCGACCCAAGACTAGTTAACGGTTTGTTTACACCAGAACATATCATGGGAAGAATACAAGAAATCTACCCAGTCCATTTTTCCACCTATAAAGTTAGATATACGCAAAAAAAAGGTAGAAGACATTGCAAACATTGACCAACAAAACAAGATAATAACCCAAGAACATAGACGCGCACACAGGAACGCATCAAAAAATAAAACTCAAATTCTGGAAAAATTTTTCTTCCCGCAGTTACACAAGAAGGTTAAAGAAATTACAAGAACATGCCTAACATGTAAAGAGTCAAAATACGATAGACACCCTCCAAATTCTGAAATTCAAGCAACACCAATCCCCAAATTTCCAGCCGAAATCATTCACATAGACATTTACATAACAGAAAACAAAACTATCTTAGCCAGTATTGACAAATTTTCCAAATATGTTCAGGTTAAAGTTATAAATTCAAGGGCCGCAGAAGATATCAAAATTCCATTAAGAGAAATCTTAATCGCATTCGGTATGCCCAAAACTGTAGTAATCGACAATGAAAGAGCTGTAAATTCAGCCTCAATAAAATTCTTGCTAGAAGACCAATTAGGAATCCAAGTTTATACAACACCCCCGTACAGCTCAACAAGTAATGGTCAGATAGAAAGATTTCATTCTACTCTATCAGAAATAATGACCTGCATCAGAAAAGACAATAGAGACATGAGCTTTACGGATATGCTTTTCAAAGCAGTCCAAGAGTATAACGCTTCCTACCATTCAGTAACTAAAAGAAAACCAATAGACATTTTTTTCGGCACAACAGTTCAGGATAACCCAAAAAAAACAGAAGAAGATAGGAAAATCATATCCAACAAATTGCAAAGTAAACAAAATTCTGACTTAAAATACCATAATAGGGAAAGAAGAGAAACAAGAAACTACGAACAAGGGGAAGAAATTTATGTAAAAATTAACAAGCGACTAGGTTCGAAACTGACACCTAAATGTAAAAAAAAAACGGTAGCCGAAAACAGGAATTCAACTATTACAACAGTCTCAGGAAAGGTCGTTCACAAAAATAATATTCGAAATTAATTTACAGGATTTTCGCACCACTATGCTTAGGCTTAAACACAATTCTCGACTACTCCCATTCTCAGCTAATTCCGATAAAAACAGGAACATCGGCAATGCAGAACGGAACTTTTAAAATTATCCATGTATTCGATATTTCAGAATATGAAAAAATCTTCGGAGCCTTCGAAGAAACACTAGATAATATAAGCACCTCACACCAAATGTTTCCACTGCTCAAATATGAATTAAATAATGTTCGAAATGATTTACGTAGACTCAAACCTTCAGTAAGAGTAACAAGAGCAATAAATGCATTAGGAACAGCATGGAAATGGTTGGCCGGTACACCGGACCACAGTGACCATGAGGTCATAATTACTAAGATAAACGAACAACTTGAAAATAACAATAAGCAGGTAGTTATTAATAGGGTTTTCCAAGACAGGATTAATGAAATAACCCAGACCTCAAATAAAATAATGAAATTAGTAAAAGATAGCTCAAATACTCAAGAAGAAAAAATCATGCTTTTCAAATACAAACTCCAAATTTTTAAAGACGATCTAACTAACCTAATATATGCCATAGATTGGGCAAAGACAAATACAATAAATTCAATAATACTATCAGAATCCGAAGTCAAAATAATAGAGCAAATACTAGAGAAAGAAAAAATCATGTTTTTAAATGCAGAAGAATTGTTAGAGTTCAGTTAAGTAAAAATTTCAAGCAATGGAAAGAATATACTCTTTATAATCAATATACCTTTAATTTCAAACGAAGTCTGTACTACTATGTTAATAAAACCAATAAAACGAAAAAATCATATTAACGAAATAAAATTTGAAAACATTGTAAAATGCGAAAACTCCATTTATGCTATAAGAGACTCATGTAAGTCACATAATGAAAAAACAATTTGTAATAGGAATAAGCTAGTTGATTTAAGCAACGATACTTGTACAATGCCATTACTGAAAAGCCAAACTCCAAACTGCCGTATCATCAACAATCAACACGTGCCCGACCACGAAGAAATATTCGTCGGTACAATACTGCTCAACGACTTCGAAGGAATGATCAAAATCGACGAAGAAGAAATAGAACTACACGGTACATTCCTGGTACAATTCGAAAACTCCACGGTACGCATCGAATACGACGTATATGAAGCAAAGGTGATGTCTTATGCAGAAGCCACCCCACCGTTATTCCAAATTATGACGGAACAAACAAGGTCGACGAAGTCCTCTCATTACAGATGCTAAGAGAAATAAACATCAACAACACGAAGAAATTAGAAACTCTAAAAAGCAGCAACAACATAAGAGCAGCAATCAATCTGACTCTGTCCGGCACTCTTTTAATACTTATGGTAGCAGTCGGATACATGCTGAAGAAGAAGATCTTTGTCACTAGTAACCAAGTCACAACAAACAAAGCGGAAAAGGGCGAAATTGACCAACAAGTTTTCTATGTTGCGACCGAGGACGTCCGCATCTAAGGGGGAAAGAGTTAACAACCGATCGAACCCACAAAAGGGCATTGCACCGGCCCAATTATATCACGGCCTCAATGCATGCAATTTCGACACGTGTGCTATGTCAGCACATATTAACAACAACCGTAAGAACGTATCGTCAGCAGTAAGATCAATGCACTTAGGCAATATCGATTATGGCCAACGATTGCATTTTCCGACACGCGCGCCGAATCAGCATATCGTCAGCACTATCGTGTAATAAGACACCAGTCAGCAGCAGCGACAATGACCGCGGCGGCAGCAACATCAACAACAGCGGCAACAGCTTAGCTATAAATATTCTTGTACAATTATTCTTAAGTTAGTTCTAATCCAGCTCCGAATTCAATATAATGTTTTTTTTTTTTTATAAAAAACTTAATTTGAATTTTTAATTTATATATATATTATATAACTAATACGTTAGTTTACAATAAGAAACCAAAATTAATATTAATTTCTTTAAAATTAACACTAAAATAAAATGACTACATATATAACGCCATTTCTCTAAAAAGGGGAGGTGTAATATGTTTAATAACATAATAATAATACCCGACGCAATGTAGAGTATTCTACATATAAATGCGTCATATGCTCAGTGCATGATAGTGTATACTACATGCACAGATAGTGACACTTTCTCGCTATGCATAAATATACATATAGAGCATAATAATTTAAATACGATCAGCCACTCATAAGTGACTGACCGACAGCGCGAGATATGCCGCGTCTGTAATTTTGCCGCATGCCTAAAGTACATGCGTTATGTATATGCCTTATGCATATACATACATATATAGTGACATAATCATACTGCTTACGTCCACAATATCCAAAAGCTGTTGCCATAGCCAAATCATTAACATAAATATTCCCAAGCTCAGTAATTATAAACAAAGAGCAGACAAGACGGCGCTTCTCCCCCATCGATCGGCATCGATCGAAATATATTAAAGTAAACATTCCCAAGCTTGATAACTGTAAACAAAGAGCGGCCAAGCCGGCGGTTCTCCCCTATCGATCGGCATCGATCGAAATAAAGCATAATTAGCATAAAATCTCTCCAGCAACATGCATTACCCACGAATAAACATTTGTTGCCAGCAACATGCATCACCAGAAAGTTGCAAACATTCTAAGAGAGTTCACTTTATAATTAAATAGACACACAATTGTCAGTCTTAAGCTAATATTCAATAAAGCAAGTTGTCATAATTTTACTTTGGCTTCGTCTTTTAATTAGCGTTGTCGTTAGCTTATGTCGCGACATTTTTTCGACTCAAAACATATTACATCAGTGGCGCAGCCGGTAGGATAACAATAAATTGTGGATCCTGATGCAATAACTAAGTTATTAATTCTTGCGTCCCGTTTACTGTTATCCGCTAAACAACTAACGCGAAGGCAACCCACGCGACGGTCAATATCGCGTCAAGTTTTTAAATAAAAACTTCGACAGTGACGTGTATACCGAAATTCGCATATTGCCAAAGCCGAAGATTGTGCAAAAAAAACTTGAAAATAATTCAAGAAGACGCGGTAGAATTCGAAGAGATTATAATTCCAGAAACATCTGGTTTTCTCAAAAACTTTCGAAAGTGCTATCAGTGCATATAAACCCCAAGATATTTTAAGTTCTAAAAAAAATTAGTGAATAAAAAATAAACAACATTAAACCAAATATTAATACACAAATTTAAGAAAAGTTAAAATTAAATTAAAAAAAAAACTTACAGATAATAACACCAATAAACTAACAACAATAATAATAATAATAAAAAAAAAATAAATAAATAAATAAACAAATAAAATAAAATAAAAAGAAAATATAATGATAATAATAATATAAATAAAAATTTTAAATAAAATCTTTATAATCAAAATGGAAGGAGACGCAACAACACCCCTTTCAGATGCCAGCATGACGCAAGTGATCAATCAACTTAAAAATGTTGAAAAGTTCACTGGAAATAAGAACGCATTATATACGTTCATTAACCGGATCGAGTACATCTTGGTCACCACCAATGATGCGAGGCAGAGGTCAATACTTTTTGAACTTGTGGAAAGCTGCATCAGCAGTGAAGTTATGCTATCGCTTGGCATGACTAACTTAACTACATGGACGGATCTTCGTAAGCAACTCATCCTAAACTACAAGACGCAAACTAAGAACCACGTCTTACTGGAGGAATTCAGGAACACCCCATTCAAGGGCAACGTACGAGCCTTTTTGGAGGAAGCAGAACACCGTAGACAAACATTAATGAGTAAGCTAGAACTAGAAAATAACCTAGATGAAAAAGTATTATATGCACGGTTGATTAAAACTAGTATTGACGACTTAATCCAAAAACTTCCAACAAATATTGGCATTAGAATTATAAATTGCGAAATTCCCGATTTAAGATCTTTAATAAATATATTACAAGAATAAAAAACCTTTATGATGAACCCTGTCCAAATTTAAATCAAAATAAAGTAAAACAAGAAAATAATTTCAGGCCGATACACCAAAATCCCAATATTCAAAGTTTCCTACATTTCTTCAACCTAATCATCCCTATGTCCCATATAGACCTTACTTTCAACAACCATATCTTCAAACAACACCCAATTATACTAATAATAATGCTTTTCCACCTAATCATTATTCTCCTCGACCAATGCAACCAACACCAAATCAGGTTAGACCCTTTAATCCTACACTCAGACCAATCTTTAGACAGAACCAATTTGACAATAATCGTTTCGGACAACAGATACAAGTAACTCCACAACAAGCTCCTTTCAATAGTTCTGGAGTAGCTAACCAACCAACAAAGCGCGTTAGACCTGCAGAAAGTGTACAAAGTAAAATGAGCATAGATGAAGAAACTCGAAATCAAGAAGAAATAAATTATCACGACTACATGCAGCAAGAATATTATAGTCAATTAGCTTCTTATTACGAATACTATCTTCACTATTACCAAGAACAAACTCACCCACAAAGCTCAGACTACACATACACACAAACAGCCACAGCCAAAACAAGAGACAGAACAACCAAATGAAATAGAAATAGAGCAAGCCGAAAATTTTCCGCTGCCAGCCTCGGAAATCAACAATACATAATTATCACTTATAAGGGCAAAAATTTAAAATGTTTAATAGATACAGGATCTACTGTCAATATGATGACATCCAATGCTCGACTAGATAATACCCTGAACCCAATTTTAATAAAATAATATAATAATCTGTACTGTGGTTTGGTTTTTTGTTATTATCTTGAAAATGCATCAATTTTAGTGCTGAAAATGGCAAAAAACTTCTTTATTTTGACAAATAGTTAAATATGTTGCTCTTGATTAGTATTAAAATTAATCCGTTTCCAAGATAATTACAAAAAAACCAGTGTCGAACGTGACAAAAAGTTGACTTTTCTGGAGAATTACCCATATGGATAAGTCAGAAAGTATATACATATAAGAATGTATGCGTGTAACGTTCAAAATGTACATATGTACATGTATATATACATTGCATTGCCAAAAAAAATAATAATATATGGCGCTTATATTAGTTGAAATTCGAAAAATGTTATATTATTAAATATTATTAAAAATAGACTCAACAAATAGACGTTCCTCGATTAACACGCATCACCTTAATTAACACAGACTCTTCATAATTGTAAAAGAAATATATCAATGCCACTCGAAGCTGTAATAGCCATAGTAAATAAGTTCACTGCTAAAGCGCCATCTAGCAATTCTTAGACCATGCTAGGCTAATTTTGAATGTATGTACATGTGTGGAAAACTCTTACCGCAGATGTCACGTGCTTTTGATATTTGGGCAAACTTTCTGTTCATTATTTTCTATTGACTTAACGGAATAAATATATATGTAATTGAAACAAAAACACTTTCAGAAATGATGCTATTAAATATTTGAAATTAAAAAAAACCCACTTATTCACAATTAGTTAAACTACCAACTGACTTTCAAAGGTATCAAATACAAAAGAATAAATAATAATAAAAAAGAAAGAAATAAAAAAAAAAAAAAAAAATTATAAATAAGAAATTATGAAGGGCTTAGGGGAGGCTAGAACCTGCGACAGCCTAACATTCGGTGCATCTGTCTAGCCATCTACACCACGGCTCACTCAAACGTCAAAGTAGCGAAAACGAATGAAATTCGCCATATACGAAAGAAACACTAAAGCAGTGGCTGAAAATACAAATACAATTCAAAGACAATTCTAACGCAATTCAAAAACAATTGTGATTCTTAGAATATACACGCATAGCAACATAGAAAACGGCCCAAGATTTTTATACTTTGTTCCCAAAGGGAAGAAAGTATATTGGGTTTGTGCAATGTCCGTCTTGCTGTCCGTCCGTCTGTCCGTCTGTCCGTATGAACGCAATATTTTTCGGCGCTATTAGAGCTAGAGACTTGAAATTTTAAACATATACTCATATATGTCCCCGAATTATAAAGTGTTAAAATTTTCCCGATCCGCCCACTAGGGGCGTGGCAAATCGGAAAACTCTTCCGCCCATAGTTAAGTTATCATACTAGATGATGAGCTAGAGAGTTGCAATTTGAAATGTATACTCGGGGTGACAACCCAAGTTCAAAAAGCTATGGCGGATATATCTACGCCCATTGGGGGCGTGGCAAATCGGGAAATACGTATCTTCTACACCGTTAAAGCTAGAACGCTGAAATTTTGCATGTGAGTTAATGTTATGATTCTAAGAAGATCGATCAAAAAGTTTTATGTCTACGCCCATTGGGGGCGTGGCAAATCGGACCTGAATATATAGTGATTTTTCAAATTGTGCTATATTTTGAACACTATTGACACTAGAGACTTGAAATTTTGCATGTATACTCGGGTTGACAACCCAAGACTAATAAGCTATGGTAGATATATCTACGCCCACAGGGGGCGTGGCAAACCGCAAAAGTTTATATCTCCTACAGTTTTAGAGCTAGAAGCTTGAAAATTTTTCAGCCTCTTTGGGGGCGTGGCATATCGAAAAATACCCTGTAATTTTTGGAATGTAAGCAATCAAATTTTGCAGGCATGTTAGCCTCGGCCCTTTCTAAGAACTGGCAAAAAATTATGCGTCTACGCCCCCTGGGGGCGTGGCAAATCGGCAAAGAAATTTGTTGTGGCCAACTGCATAATTCATGCATATAATAGCTTAGTAGCAATTGCTATGATGGCAGAAAGCATTTTAACATAAATATAATAATATTAATGAATTTAAAAAATAAAATTCATAAGTTTTTGATTAATAAATAAAAAAGTTTCCAGCGGGATTCGAACCTGGGTCTTTTGAAAACAACATGTAATCGTTAGCTAAACCTAAATAAATTCACAGCTGATCAGCTGACCAGCTGATCAGCAGTTTGTGACGACACAAAACAATACAATCGCAATTCTTGCAATATGTATACACTTTTGGATGTGTATACACGTACACATGCATACATACATATATGCATGCATAGAAAAACTGCCTGCCACACAGCGTCGCAAATCGGAAAGCATAAAGCAGTTTTAGTTTTTACTTAAATGCACAATTCATATGCGTATGTTTATAAATGATTATCAATTGGCAGCAAGCATTTTATAATAAATATACAAATATTAAACAAGTAAGAAAACTCTAGTCGAGAGTGCTCGACTAGATAATACCCTGAACCCAATTTTAATAAAATAAAATAATAATCTGTACCAAAAAAAATAATAATAGATGGCGCTTATATTAGTTGAAATTCGAAAAATGTTTATTTATTTAAGAGCTAACTTATTAATAATAAAATTAAAGGCTAGCTTAGTACTATGGCTTATTGAAAATTGCTTCTCTTTGAGGTTTTAGTGTACTACAGTTGGTGAGGATGTGCTCGAGTGTTATGGTGTCGTTGCAGAGGGGGCATACACCGGGAGATTTGTCTATGTAGTGTTTGTGGGTTATTTTGGAGTGTCCGAGTCTCAGTCTAGTTATTATTAATTGGTCTTTTCTCGAGAGGTGTAGTAAGTTTCTTTTAAAAATATGGTTATTGTTAAGTTTGTGTGGGTTGTTTGTTTAGTACCAGGTTGATGTTTCGGATATGTTGGATTGTAGTTTTGTGAGGTGGATGTTTTTTAAGTATTTTTGTATGTCTTGTATGTTAAGGTTTTCCTTTGTTATTAGAGGCTGGTTCGCTGCATTTTTGGCAGAGGTATCTGCTAGTTCGTTCCCTACTATTCCTACATGCCCGGGCACCCAGAGTAGTTTGAATTTGGGGAAGTTTTTGTTAATAACATTGCGAGCGTATGAGGGGTAATGTTCATTGTTGTTTGGGTTGTTAATTGCGTCTATTGCAGAGAGTCAGTCGGTACATATGCAGAAATTGCCTCTTTTGTTTTTTAGAGTTTCTAGGGCTTCTACTATTGCGATGAGTTCTGCGGAAAATACTGAGGAGTAGTGGGGTAGGAGATATGATTTGATGGTATCGGCTTCGCTTGTGATAGCAAAGGTTGTGGTAGTGTTGTTTTGAGATCCATCTGTATAGATGTATGTGTATTAAGGGTTGTCTATGGTCTTAATTCGAATGAATTCGGCTCTGTATGTTTGTGGGCATGTGTTTTTTTTATTAAAGTTTCTTAGTGTCGTGTCTGTGATGATTTGGCTTGAGTTCCACGGAGTGGTAGTCAGAGTAAGTAGTTTTGCGGGCTGAAAGGGTAGGTTGTGGTTTTTGCTATGTTTTATTATTCGGTCTATTGTTGAATTGTATTGTGAGCGTTTAGGAGGTTGGTATGTTTTTAGTATTTTGTGTATTGGGGAATTTTTTGCTGTAATCAGGGTTTTTACGAGGGCTGCTGTTAGTAGATCGCGCCTGCCTTCTAATGGGGGGACTCTGGCTTCGTATAGGATGTTTTGGGTGGGTGTGGTTTTGAATGCCCCAAGGGCGATTCTGAGGCCTGTATTAATTTTTGATTTGATAGGTCGCAAGGTAGTTTTCGGGCAGTGTCCATAGATGAGTAAGCCGTAGTCTGCTTTGGAGTTGAGTATTGCTTTTGTGACATTGATAAGTGTGGATGTGTTACAGTTGAATGTAGGAAGGGGGAGATGTTGGTGTTTATTCGTACTGTAATTTTTCTGTTTGTCATGAAGTTTTTTATGTAGTTTAATATTTTGGGTCCCGTTTTCCATTCCGTGAGTTGGTCAAGTATTGAATGTAGTCCGATTCTGTCAAAGGCTTTTTCAAAGTCTAGGGATATTATAGACGTATGGTTTCTTCTGGAGATGGATCTTGCTAGTAGATGGTCTATCAACAGTAGACTGTCTATAGCAGATTTCCCCTTCTTGAATCCCGTTTGACTGATATGGATTAATTTGTCGTTAGAGACAAACCACCACAGTCGCTTTGCTATTATTTTGTCAAGGACTTTTGATAGACACGAGCTCAGTGATATTGGTCGGTAGGAGTTTAGTGCGGTTTTGTCTGTGTTGGCTTTTAAGATTGGGATTATTGTGCTATTCTTGTAAACTTGGGGAATGTAATTGTTTAGTATAGAGTTTTGGAGGTTGATTATTCGACATTTTGTTTTTCTGTCCAGATTTTTAATCATGGCGTAGTTTACTCTGTCTAGTCCGGGTGCATTTCCTTTTAGTGTGTTTAGAGCTGAGGTAAATTCGACTAGTGTTATTTCTTTTTCTATTTCTGTAGCTCTCTTGCTGAGGGCATTTGTGTGGTTGAGTAGGTTGTTCAATGATGTTTGTTTTGAATGTATAAAGGTCGTGGAGAAGTTGGAGTCAGATGATGAGTTTGAGACGTTTTTGCAGAAGAGTTCTGCTATTTCTGCTTTGTTGGTGGTATTTTGATTTGTTATTGGGTTTAGGAAGCAATGAATGTGTTTTTGGGGGATTATTTTGGAGGTGTGTCGGGTGCTATTTGTGTTGTGAATTTTTGTATGCTGTGTTTTTTTTCTTCTTTTAGGGTTCTTCTAAATTTGGCATTCGCTTGTTTAAATTGTATGATGTTCTGGGTACAGATGTTTCTTTTTAGTATGTGCCATTTCTTGATTTTGTCGTCTCTAAGTTTTTGTAGATTGTTGTTCCACCAGGGAACATTGTGTGGTTTGGTAATAGGGTGTGTCTGAGGGATTGTTTTGTGTGCACTGGATATAATTATTTTTTGTATTGTGGCTGTTTCTTTGTTTATGTTTGAGCTTGTTTTTAGTTGTGATGAGTATTTTTCTGTAAGTTCTGAAAATCGTTTCCAATTGGCTTTGTCGGTGATGCAAATGGGTTTGGAGTATGTGCGTTGTGCTATTGCTGGATAAGAGTTAAAGAGGTTAATTATGATAGGGAAGTGGTCGCTACCGTAGAGATCATTTTCTGTGTACCATGTGCTGTCAAGTTGTAGGATTGGGCTGCTAAAGGTGATGTCAATATTAGTTAGTGTATTGTGGGTGCTAAGATGTGTTGGTGAACCGTCATTTAGTAGAATGTAGTTTGATTGGGCTATGAATTTTTCGAGTATTTTATCCCTATGGTTATTAGTGGCTGAGCCCTAGTTTTTATGCCAACTATTGAAGTCGCCGGTGACTAGCAGAGGTATGTTTGAGGTTTCTAGAACATTTTGGAGATTTTTCATAGAAAATCCCTTATTTGGTGCTATGTAGGCTGAAATTAGTCTGAATTTGAGGTTTGACTTGAATTCTGCGCATACTGCGTCGAAGTCAACGTTCAGGGTAATTTCTCTAGTTTGTAGGGAGTTGTGTATCAGTAGAGCTACACCCCCGTGGGAGGATGAACTGTTTTTTGTTATTAAGGTGTAGTTGTTTGGTATAGGTATGGATTTTGTGTGTATTATGTGTGTTTCTTGAAGGGATAAAATAAGAGGCGTGTGTTTTTTGATTATTGTTTGTAGTTCGCTGTAATTATTTGTGTAACCGTTTATGTTCCATTGAATGATTTTAATGGTCATTTGGTTTTATTTATATTTAAAGAGATAAATTTGGTGTTGTGAGTCTGTTTTTGTAATGATTACAGCATGTGGCGTCATTGTTATTTTAAGTGTTAAATACTGTCGCTGTCGTTGTCGTCTTTGTGTTTTGTTTTTTTTTAAGTTTTTGGATTTGGTAGGTTGGGTTTTGTGTATTTGAGGTTTGTTGAAAGGGTGTTGTTTTTTCCTTTAGGGAATATTCTTAGTTTTAGGTCGTTTGTTTTTTCGCTTGCTAGATTATGTGAGTTGGCGAGGGCATCTACGTCCATTTCCATGTCTTCTTTGCGATGGTGTTGGTGCGATGTGCTTGGCCTTGAGATCCTAGGGTGTTCTGGTAGCGGGACGTGGTAGGTTATGGGTGGTGTTGAGGTGTTCGTTTGTTGGTCAGATGATAATTTGGTATTATTATTCGATGTCGATGTTGTTGTAGCTGTATTTGTTTTTGGTGTTGTTGAGTAAGCGTCTTGATTTGCTGCAGCTTTGGTCAATGTTGATGCGTAGCTGTTGCTAGGTTGCAGGTTATGGCGAGAGAGGTAAATTGATAAAGCTGTTTTGTGATCAACCTTCTCTATGGTTTTGATTGCTACTAATTCTTGTTGTTTCAAGAATGTTGGACATTTGCGGTCAAGTGGGCTGTGCTTGGGGTCAATTTCGGAGTTATTTTTGCAATTTAGGCAGTACTTCTCGTTGAAGCATGTTTCATTTTCAGTGGTGTGTGTACTTTGAGAGCAATTTTTGCATGTTTCTTCTTGATTTTTGCAGATCGGTGTTGGGTGGCCAAATCGTAGGCATTTTCTGCATCTCAGAGGTAGAGGGATGTACGGGCGAACTCTTACACTTTCGTATCCAATTTTTATTGCTTCTGGAAGATTGTGTGGAGAATGTAATGATTATAAGTCCCGTTTCTGCCATGCCTTGCTCTTGTTTCTTTAGTATTTTACGCACTTCGGTTACGCTTTGAGGTTTAAGTTCGTCTAGTATTTCTGCTTCCTCTATGTTTCGTAATTCGTTGCAGTAGATTACTCCCTTGGAAAAATGTAGTGTCTTGTGTTCAGTGGCTTCTACTTGGATATCGGTCATATTTTTTATTTTTAGTAATTTCATTGTCTGTGAGGCGTTTTTGGTTTTGATTAATAGGGTGCCGGCGCGGGTTTTTTTGCATATTTCAACTTCTCCTCCACATGTGTGATCTATTGTTTTTTTTTTTTAATTAGAAATGGTGATACATTTTTGTTGAATAATTTGGTTTCAACGAACAGATGCAGTTGTACAAAAGTTATGGAATAGACAGTCCTTGGAAAATTATATGTATACGTTTATTTGCGCGTTTCTTCATTTAGCTCTTTTCCGCGCGACGATATGCAATCAACTGAGTTTCTCTTACAACTAGACATAGATCATCTGGCAACATTACAATATGTGATGAAATACAATACACAGTGTTACCAGATTGTTACTTTGCATTTAACATTATTTCAAACACACCCCCTCAAAGTAACTAACTTTAAACTTAAATATACGTGATACCTAACGATAAGCTACATTCATTATGCTTGTTGGCGCTTAGGCCCTTCGTTAGTACATCAGCCGGCATTTCCTCTGTCGGCATATATTCTACAAAAATATCACCACTCTTATGCTTCTCCTGGATAAAGTGATGACGCACATCTATGTGCTTCGTTCGAGGATGAAATCCAAAACCTTTCACCAAATGTTGTGCGCTTTGGTTGTCGTTGTAGATACGCACAGACTCACATTTCGTACCAATTCTTTCCAGTAGCGCTTTTAGATACAGAGCTTCCTTAACTGACTCTGACATAGCCAAATACTCTGCCTCGGTACTTGATAACGCCACAGTACGTTGCTTGCGCGCCTCCCAGCTTATTGCGGCGCCTGCCAATATAAATGCCTGTCCTGAGTAGGATCGACGATCAGTCAAGTTACTACCTCAGTCAGCATCGACCACGCCATATAGTTCTCTTCCGGTATGTTTGAAGAGAAGTCCAATCTCCTTGGAACCGCTTAGGTATCGCAAGATACGTTTCGATGCCTTCCAATGTTCAACTGTGTAGTTTGAGTTGAACTGACTCATGAAGTTTACTGCAAATGCTATATCTGGGCGTGTCGTTACTGAAAGAAACATTAAAGAACCAATTAGTTTTTGGTATGGATACTTCTCCATCTCGTCTTTGCTGGGTTCATCTGGAAGCTTCAAAGTTGATTTGGCTTCCATCGGGGTCATTGCTGGTTTACAACCTATCATGCCAAATTGCTCCAATATGGCATCTATGTATTTCTTTTGCGAAAGAAATAGTTGTTTCTTTGTTCTGTCTTGACGAAACGTAATGCCCAAACATGTCTTCACAGGTCCAAAATCCTTCATTTGGAAATTCTTGCAGAGATGTGCCTTCGTCTGTTGTAGCCAATCTGTACAGTTTGAAGCAAGTAGCAGGTCATCAACATATATTGTGACAATTAAAAGTTTTCCTTTTTTCCGTTTAACGAACAAACATGGGTCCTGTTCGGTTGCTTCAAGTCCAATTTCCTTAAGCTTCGTCGATAGTTTCCAGTACCATCGTATTCCTGACTGCCGTAGCCCATATAATGCCTTCTTTATCCGGCATACGGGGTCTTGTATCTCCTTTAAGGCTTTTCGCCACTCTTTAGCCGTTTCTATGACTTCTACGTCTGGATGCTGTTGTTTTAATCCGATAGGTTTTCCTGACATCAGTTTCTGCATAAAAACATCTAAGTTTTCTGGGATGTCCATGTAAACCTTCTCCTCTAGCTCTCCATTGAGATATGCTGTGACAACGTCCATTTGATGAATTTCCAAATCATATTCTGCTGACAAGGCTGCTAGTAGCCGAACTGAAGTAAATCGCGCAACAGGGGAATATGTTTCGTGAAAATCCTCTCCAGGCTTCTGCGCATATCCTTTGGCAACTAGTCGAGCCTTCTTTTTGCCTTTAGAACTTCCATCGTCCTTTGTCTGAAATACCATCTTGTTTCCTATCACTTTTCTGTCCTTCGGCCTTTCAACAATTTTCCATGTCTTGTTGAGAATCTGTGCCACGAACTCGTCTTCCATGGCATGTGTCCAGCTTACAGCATCATTACTATCTTGTGCTTCCTTGATAGTCAGGGGATCATTTGTGGATATATTGAATGCCATTTCACATTCCTCAAATGTGTCATCGTCATCTTCGTTGCTCTCAGGATCGTCCTCTACAACTGGTTGATAAACTTTTCGTGGTCTTCCTTTCTGACCAGTCTTCAACTTCTTTGGACGTCCTCTGCCGTGTCTAACTGGCTGTGTCTCCTCTTCTGTTATTTCTTCACCGCTTGAGCAAGTATCTTCCGGTTCGCATGTGTCATTTATCTGGATATCAACAACGTTTTCAGGGCTGTCATAGAATTCCTCGAATTCATTTTTGAATCCTGAAACATTTATAAATTTCACTTCGTTACTAATAATAACAGTGCGTTTTCTTAAGTGGTAGACTCGATAAGCTTTTGATTCTAGAGCATATCCCACCAATATACACTCTTCCGATCGTGATTCAAACTTGCCCTTCTGTTGGTCTTTTATTAACACGTATGCTCTGGTACCAAACGTGCGCATATACTTGACCGTAGACACTTTAGATGTCCAGAAAGTATATGGTAGCTCTCCAGACAATGCTTTGGTTGGACATCTGTTTCGGATATAACATGCTGTGTTAATCGCCTCTGCCCAAAATGAGGGTGGTGCTCCAGATTGTTTCATCATGCATCTGGCCATTTCTACAAGTGTACGGTTCTGCCTCTCAGCGATGCCATTTTGCTGAGGTGTGTATGGCGCAGTTAGACGTCGGCCAATACCATGTTTTTGTAGATACTCGTCAAATTCTTTGTTTTTGAATTCTGTTCCATTATCAGTTTGTAACATCTTGACTTTGTTACCTGTAAAAGTCTCAACAGAAGATTTATACCTTTTAAATACTTCAAGCACTTCTGACTTTTGCTTGATAAAATAGATCGAACAATAACGAGAGTAATCATCTATGAAAGTTACGAAATACTTGCATCCACTCATTGATTGATTCCGCATTGGTCCGCATACGTCGCTATGAACAATTTCCAAAGTCTGCTTCGATCTTTTTTCAGTTGAGCTTTTATAGTTGTTTGCTGTTTGTTTTTCACTTACGCAAATTTCGCACTGTGATAGTTTCGCATTCTCTTTTATGTTCATTCCGTGCGCTCTGCCTGACTTGCACATGGATTTCAAATCATTTTCATTTAAATGGCCCATGCGTCGGTGCCACATATCTATTTCACCATCCTGTGCAATATTTACTTGTTGCTCTTCGGTGTTCAAGTAATATAAATTCCCATATCTTTTCGCACGAAGCCATACCTTATTGTTTTTGACAATTACTGCTTCATTCTTGCGAAAATGCACTTCGTGTCCTCTATCAGTTATTTTTGATACAGAGAGCAGATTTTGACGCAGATCGGATACATACAACACTTCTTTTAATGTGATTTCATTTTTCTGCCTATTTTCCTGTACTTCAATACGCACTTCACCGACTCCATTTACCTTTGCGGTATTTTGGTTTGCTAAATACAGTGTCTTGCCACTTTGCTCTAATTTTCCAAATTCGTCTTTGTTTGAGCTCATATGTGCAGTACATCCACTGTCTAGACACCATATATTTCCTCTACGCTCTGTTATGTATGCATGTTCGCTTATATTGAGTGATTCGTGTTTTGCTTGTTCTTTATTTGCAATTTTCTCACTCTGTTTATGTTGCTTCTTCTTATTTCGGCAGTCTCGCGCGAGATGACCGATTTTTTCACAAGAATAACATTTTCTTGTTTCCTTTTGCTCGTTCTTTTCTTTGCCGTTGCCTTTGCGGCGGTTTGCATATAACGCAGTCTGTTCTTCGCGTTCATTTTTCGTTTTTCGCGCTTCTGCCTCTTCTAATATCTTCACTCGTAGAATATCGGGGCTCGGCAACTCGTCCCTTGTTTCTATGGCACACCGAAATGTTTCATACGAATCAGGCAGACTGTATAACAAAAGAATCGCGAGTAAATCATCTCCAATTGCTACGCCGATTTCTTTTAATTTTTTCACAGCATCAAAAAACTCTTTTATATGCTGACGTGTGTCACTATCTTCGCTCATACGATATAACGCCACTCGTTTGAGTAAACTTGCTTTTCTCACAGGTCCAGTGGATTGAAATGTCTCTTTTAATTTTATCCAACAATCATGAGCCGTTTCACAGTTTTCTATTAACGCCAACTCTGATATGCTGATTGACAGCAATATGTCAGCACGGGCTTTCTCGTCTTGCACTTTCCATGCTGCATGTTCAGCCTCCTCTTCGGGGCATATTTTTGATCCATTTACAAATGGCCATAAATCATTTTTCACGAGTATAGCATTCATTTGTAGTTTCCATGTATCATAATTTTCCGCGTTTAACGGCTCAATCCTAATAAACGCACCTGCCATTTTTCACGGCTTATTGTTCACTCAACTTATTGTCCTATTCCTATTGTACAAGTGTGTCTGGGCCCATAACCTGTTGAATAATTTGGTTTCAACGAACAGATGCAGTTGTACAAAAGTTATGGAATAGACAGTCCTTGGAAAATTATATGTATACGTTTATTTGCGCGTTTCTTCATTTAGCTCTTTTCTGCGCGACGATATGCAATCAACTGAGTTTCTCTTACAACTAGACATAGATCATCTGGCAACATTACAATATGTGATGAAATACAATACACAGTGTTACCAGATTGTTACTTTGCATTTAACATTATTTCAAACAATTTTCGAACGACTTGTTGTCTTTTCTGTTAATTACAATGTATTTTGGGTTGTTTAGAATTTGATATATGCTGTGGTTTGGATTTGTTGTTGTGTTTTTGTCGGGCGGTTTAAGCATTGTTGTTGTTTTATGGGCTCAGGCCCAGCACTTTGGTTTGTGTCTCTAGCTTTGTTGTTTTTTTATTTTCGTATTCCGCTATGTGCACTTGTTTGTTTGTCTGATCTAACTGTTAAGAGTTTTTGTATTGCTCTATGAGCACCACAGGAACGCAGAAGTAACACGTCTTATCTCGATGAGGTTTTGAGTGAAACTGTCGAAAAATGTTATATTATTATATATCATTAAAAATAGACCCAACAAATAGACGTTCCTCGGTTAACAGGCATTACCTTAATTAACACAGACACTTCATAATTGTAAAAGAAATATATCAATGCCACTCGAAGCTGTAATAGCCATAGTAAATAAGTTCACTGCTAAAGCGCCATCTATCAAGTTAAAATTTTTAGACCATGCTACACTAGTTTTGAATGTACATGTGGGCATACATATAGGAAAACCGCAGATGTCACGTGCTTTTGTTATTTGGGCAGACTTTTTTTTTTTTGTTCATTATTTTCTGTTGACTTAACGGAATAAGATATAATTGAAACAAAAACACTTTCAGAAATGATGCTATTAAATATTTGAAATTTAAAATAAACGCACTTTTTCACAATTAGTTTAGTAGTTTAACTGACTTTCAAAGGTATCAAATACAAAAGAATAAATAATAATAAAAATGAAAGAAATATAAAAAAAAATTAAAAATAAGAAATTATGGAAGGCTTAGGCGAGACTAGAACCTGCGACACCTTAAGATTCGTTGGATCTGCCTAGCCATCTAAACCACGGCTCACTTGAACAGCAGTGTAGCGAAAACGAATAAAATTCGCCATATACGAAAGAAACACTCAAGCAGTGGCTGAAAATACAAATACAATTCAAAGACAATTCTAACGCAATTCAAAAACAATTGTGATTCTTAGAATTTGCACGCATAGCAACATAGAAAACGGCCCAAGATTTTTTGTGTGTATATGTGCACACGCATACGAAAATTGATTTGCATTGCTCAACGTTGCTTGCATTTCCATTGTTATTTTAATTGTTTTAAAATTTTTAAAATATATAATGGAATGTAATGAGAGTTCAGCATATGATGTATGTATGTATGTGCGCCCGCAATGCGTCTTGCTTTGTCGCTGCCTTGCTTGCTGCGCCACATGGGTTTTGATGAGAAAACTTTATAGACTAATAATTCTGTTTCTAGATGGACAATCGTATTGATATGTTCAGATTAAGATTATGATATTCATATCTTTATGCCAAACCAAACTGTATGTCTCTAGTATTTGAAATGCATTTTTTACACATTTGGGGGTGTGGGGGCGAATTGGGGACCGGAATCCAAAATCTGACAAAAGCCGAAATTGTATTAAATTGGTATCTATATATATGCAGAAGACTTGGAGACTCTAACTCTAAAGATGAATTAGCTAGAATTTTATAACTGGTTCCCGATAATTTCATTTATCGAAACTAATAAAAAAACAAACAAAACACTAATAATCCACATTACATACGATAACATGACTAAAGACAAAGCCGAAAAATATTTGATTGATTATTTTTGTACAAAAACTAGTACAATGTTCATAGACAGTGATGCAGACTTCGAAACCATTCAAAACGCACACAAAGAAATCATTAACCATACTAACATACTAAGAAGTCTCATTCAAAAAAAAATATAAACTCATATGCCGACTTAACTTATTTTAAAAACCCATGAAAAACTCTTACACCCCGGAATTCAGAAAACAAATAAACTCTTCTGTGAAACTTACTATTTCCCTAACAGCTAATTACTAATAGAAAACATAAAAACATAATAATCGAACGTAACATTTGCAATTTAACAAAAACCGAACACAGAAATACAAACATGCCAATGAAAATTACCCCCAGGCCCGAACATTGTCGCGATAAATTTGTAATAAACATTTATTCCTCTGAAGGCAAACATTATCTTAGTTGCATAGACATTTATTCAAAATTTGCTACACTCGAACATATTAAAACAAAAGATTGGATAGAATGCAAAAATGCATTAATGCGTATATTTAATCAGCTAGGAAAGCCAATAATATTAAAAGCTGACCGAGACGGCGCATTTTCCAGCTTAGTACTAAACAAATGGCTCGAAAGTGAAGGAGTAGAACTATAATTAAATACTACAAAAACAGGAATAGCAGACATCGAACGACTACACAAAACAATAAACGAAAAAATCAGAATAATAAACACTTTTAATGACGAAGAAAACAAACTCAGCAAAATAGAAACCATTCTCTACATTTACAATCACAAAACAAAACATGACACAACTGGACAAACTCCTGCACACATATTTCTATATGCTGGACAACCAAAATTAAACACTCAAGAAAAAAAAGAAAAAATAATAAATACAATCAACAGTGACCGACAAGAATACGAAGTCGATACCAGATATCGAAAAGGACCATTACAAAAAGGAAAATTAGAAAATCCATTTAAAGCCAATAAAAATGTTGAAAAAATAGATCCAGATCATTACCAAATTACTAACAGAAATAGAATTACACGTTACTATAAAACACAATTTAAAAAATTAAAGAAAACTAACCAAATTCAAATCCCACAGGTCTCTACTTCATAATAATACTATCGTTTACATTCTGTACGATATGCCACTCCCAACAAATACAGATAAACAACTTGGATACGGATCACGGATACTTACTATTCTCAGACAAACCTTTAGAATTAACAACAAGATTTGAGCATCACTCTTTGAAAATTAACATAACTGAAATACTAATAACAAACGAATATTTCCGTCAATCTATTTCCTTATTTGAAAATTCAACACAAATTAATCGTTTATACAACAAATTGCAACAAGAATTAAACGGTATAATCTTTCATCATAAGAATCGTAATAAACGCGGACTATTCAATATAGTAGGCTCACTTTACAAATTCTTTTTTGGTACACTTGACGATAATGACAGAATAGAATTTGAAAAAAACATAAAAAACCTTTCTTTAAATATTGTCCAAATTAATGAAATAAATGATATAATAAACATGATTAACAATAACATGAAAAAAATACAATATCATCAAAATAAAGAAAACATATAAGATACCAGTTATTACAATTTATAGAATATGTAGAAGACATTGAAATGGGCATGCAATTGTCAAGACTAGGACTCTTTAATCCAAAACTACTTACGTATGACAAACTTGACAGCGTCAATAACCGAAACATACTTCTAATCAAAACATCCACTTGGATTAATTACCAAGATAACATTATACTAATCGTATCTCATATCCCAATTGACTTTCAATCTACTAATACAATCAAAATTATCCCATATCCTGATCACAACGGTTATCAACTTGATTATATTAGCACTACTTCTTATTATGAAAAAGATAACAAAATTTTTAATCGGGAAAATAAACCAATAATTGATGATTGTATAACAAAAATTCTATTGCACACTAAACCAATCTGTAATTATGAACATATAAATAGCAAAGAAATAATAAAATATATTGGGCCAAATACCATTGTAACCTGGAACATAACTACTACAACTGTAAAGCAAAATTGCCAGAAAAATAATGTTAATTTTAATATTCAGGGTAATAAAATTATAAGTATCAATCAATGTAAACTGCAAATAAATGACATAATTATAAGCGATAATTATTTTCAACCAGAAGTTGACCTTACACCGTTGTATCCCCCAATAGAAATTATTAAACTAAAACCTATCAAGCACAATGACATTGAAAAAATTATATTACAAAATAATATCTTTACATATACAATTATTATAATTACCATAATCATATTCATAATTGTAATCCTATATTTTAAATACGTAACTTGTAATCCTATAAAATTAATCCACAGAAAATTTAAGATACAAATTCATGAACCCAATAATCAAACACAGTCATCAGTCCAAACAGAAGAACAACAAACAAGTAAGAAGGCTCTAGTCGAGACTGCTCGACTACGAAATCCCCTGAACCCTGCAAAAAAGTGATACTCTTCTTCTTTACGCACTTAGAGGCGCGCGAGTTATGCAACCAAATATGCTCATGCAAATTGCACAACCACTTGCACTTATGCATGAGAATAATGATAACGACCAGGTCAGCATAATCATGCAGAAATATTTAAAAAGAGATCAGATTACCAAAATATAAACAACGTAAGCGTCGCCGCCGTTTCCGATGTAAATGCTTAGTTAGCAACAACAAACATAAGCAAAACAGGCATTTGCATATGCCAAAGAAAAAGCAACAATAAATATACATAAGTAAAAGGGCATTTGCATATGCCAAAGAAAACTTTACAGTCAGTCTTAAGATTCATTCCAACGAGAACAGAAGGTTTTTTTTATTCAATAAAGACAAGTTTTAATATCCAAAGATATTAAGTGTTTGTTCTTAATCATTATATCCATATATCAGAAGATATTTTGCCAAAGTGATTTTTCAGCCTTTATTTGTGTTTGTGTATCCGAAGATATACAAAATAAGAAAACCATAATTGGCGCAGCCGAAATCGAACAAGTGCGTTTCGTTCGAACCGAAAGCAATAACATTTCATTTTTGTTCAGCAAAATAAAATAAAAACAGAAACAGTTAAAACAACAAAATTGATTCGTGAATTAACAATTAACAGAACAAAGTGACAATTTTATGTACCCAAAGTACTCGAAAAACAAAAACATACACAAATACGACGAGAATCGAAGAATCGCAAATACAACGATGGAAGAAGAAATGCAAAACCTAAGAGGGGTCATACTCCAACAAGAGGCAGCCCTAAATCTTCTCCGACAACAATACGAACAACAACAACAACAACAACAACAACCAGGCCAATGGTTGTCAAACAAAGACATCATTCAACAATTTCGCCAACTACGACAACTGGATGACCAACATGATGTGTTGGCCTTCATCAAATCCGTTGAATTCCTTATGACGCTATGCCAAGGAAACGAGCTGCTAGTCCAATTCGGCACCAGCATCGTCGCCAATGAAAAGGTCTCAGGAGCAGCAGCAAACTTCATCAGACAGTTGGGGATGGAGCCAAGCTGGGAACAAATGAAGACTAAACTGATGGAACAAATGCGGGCCGAAGACGACTTACGAGGATGTATTCGACAGATGCAGATTCATTAAAGTAAGTAGTTTAAGAGAACTGTTCCAAGAATTTGAAAACGCAAAATGCGAAATAAATAAAATATACATGTTTGATGAACTAAAACCTACAATATATGAGAACGATAAAGTAGATAGAGATTTGTTAAATATATTAATAAACAAAATAGACACTCCATTCAGAATTCATGTTGATCAAGGTATTTCTATGCATGCTCTACAAACAAAATATTCAAACATTAAAGCACTAGATGATCCCAGAGCTATAACACAAAGATATAGAAAAACATCTAACAACACTTACAATAAACAAAATAACGCTAACACCAACACCATCTATAACAAGCCAAATCAAAACAGCCAAACCCCTAATAACAGTAAGAACAATGATCAAACAAATCAACAGACATATAACAGACCACAACCCAATCAAAACCAAAATCCTAGACCAAGTTACACCAACAGAAACAATGGCTCAAGACAAACAAGAATGTCTCATATGAGCGTTGATACCCAAGGGAACGATTCCACTCCTATGGAAATCGGAACTTTAGAAGAAAATCAGGCAGAAGAAGTAAATTTTTTGATACCTTGCCTAGGGCAAACCTACCCATAATAACGTGGACAATAGGAAAAGAGGAAATAAGATGCTTAGTCGACACTGGTGCAACGACAAGTATCTTAAAATCAAAAATTCTTGAACAACAGTACCCTAAAATTGAACTCACAAAACCTTGTTCTTATAAAACTCTTAACGGTGTGAATATTGTAAAATACGCAATAACTACACCTTTCCCCAAAGAGATCCCCTACTTAGGAACACTTCAGTGGAAACTCATAGATTTCCCAAACAAGAATTTTTCAGCAATAATAGGACAAAACTTTTTAAAAAGCCTTTAAGGCTCAAATCAACAATACTGAAAGATACGTAAAATTACTGGATAAGAAATTCTATTTCTTGGACTACGAATATCCAGAATCAATGCACAATGCTTGTGCCCTACAACCTACAAATATAGATCATATACGAGACCGCCTCAACCTCGCACATTTAAATGACGAGGAACGCCAAGCTGTCGAAGCTCTACTCGCGGAATCCGATGATCTATTTTTTCGGGAAGGGGATGTTTTAATCAGCGACAAACCAAATCTCCCACGAAATTATCACTACAGTGGATAGGCCCTTATATTCTAAAATATATAGATATCCCCAAATCCACGAAAAAGAAATAAATAGACAAATAAAAGAAATGCTTAAGCAGAATATAATAAAAGAGAGTAACTCTCCCTATAACAGCCCCTTATGGATTGTTGAGAAAAAACTCGATAATTCAGGGTCCAAAAAGTTCAGAATCGTTATCGATTATCGTAAATTGAATGAATTCACGGTCGATGACAGATTTCCAATTCCCAATCTTAATTCTTTGCTAGATAAACTGGGTAGATCACAATATTTTACAACCCTCGACTTAGCGAAGGGCTTTCACCACCAAATTCTCGTTAAAAAGGAAGACAGACCAAAGACAAGCATTTCAACACCGTCAGGTCACTACGAGTTTATCAGAATGCCGTTTGGGCTCAAAAATGCTCCATCGACATTCCAGAGACTTATGAACGAAGTCTTAAAAGACTATATTGGCGAATATTGCGTCGTTTATATGGATGACATATTAATTTTCAGCACGTCTCTCCAAGAACATATGACCATATTAAGAAAAATATTCAAAACTCTGAAAGAAGCCAATTTAAAAATCCAAGTAGATAAATGTGACTTTCTAAAGAAAGAAACACAATTCCTCGGTCATATCTTGACCACTCACGGCATTAAACCGAACCCAGAAAAGTAAACACTATTCAAACTTAAAATTGCCCAAGACTACAAAGCAGATCAAGTCATTCCTAGGAATGACAGGGTTTTATAGAAAATTCGTTAAAGATTATGCAAAAATAGCATTCCCTATGTCAAGATATCTGAAGAAAGACGAGACAATCAACACTGACGACCCAAGCTACATAACAGCATTTGAAAAGTTGAAAACATTAGTTACAAATAGTCCAGTCCTACGATACCCAAATTTCTCAAAAAAGTTCACTATCACTACAGATGCTAGTAATTTCGCGGTGGGAGCAGTCCTTTCTCAAGAAAGCCACCCAATTGCATACGCATCCCGAACATTAAACCAACACGAATGTAATTATTCAACCATAGAAAAAAGAGCTCCTAGCCATAGTGTGGGCCCGTAAAATATTTTCGACCATATGTTTATGGTAGAGAATTCAACCTCGAAAGCGATCACCAACCCGCTAAAAATGGCTGATGGCCAAATATACAGGCAAAGACATAAGCCCAAGATTGCAGAGATGGCTCATTAATCTGGGGGGAGTACAATTTTCACATAGAATACATAAAAGGGAAATGTAATAACATCGCTGACTTTCTGAGTAGGATTAGAGAGGACGAAATAAACCTAATGGAAGTTGAATCTACTGATGAAGAAGACAGAAGATCTATAGCAGCTCAAACGATTCATTCTAAAGAAGAGGATCAGGGTTTCGACATGTCTATACTAGAAACAGCAGTTAACAGATTCAATGTACAACTAATTTTTACAGAAAAAAAACTCGAAACCACCGTTCAGGTGTTTGACAAAAAGAGAATTTATATTAGCAAAAAAGACGTTGAAGACAACCAAGCAATAAACATCCTCCGTCGGGAAATAACCACGGGAAAAATAGGAGTTTTTTCACACATAAGTGACCATGAATTTTACCAATTACAAAAAATAATAGCAAAGGAATACACTTCCAACCCAAAAATAAAATTTGTAAAGTGCACTAGGTTCGTTAGAGATATCGAGTCAGAAGACGAACTGCATACGCAAATAGCCTTATTTCACAAGAACGAGAGTGGCCACTGCGGGATAGTTGCCACTTATCAGAAGCTTAAGCTCGAAATTTACCATCCCAACCTTAAGACCCATATCCATAGAATAATCAATAACTGTGACGTCTGTAGTGGTGGGAAATACGATAGAAAACCCATAAAAAACAATTTTTATCTTACAGAAACACCAAAAACTTGCAATGAGATAGTACAACGTAGACACATACGTAATTCAAAGCAATCCTTTACAATATTCATTGACAAATTCTCAAAACACGCCACTTGCTTCCCACTAAACGATAGAAATAGCGTTACAATCGTAGAACATATTCAACAATTTTTGTCAATAAAAGGGAAGGTCCATAAATTCGTCTTCGACAACGAATTTAATAGTCTTAACGTCAGGGAATTCTAGAAAAAGAAGGTATAGAATATCATTCAACTAAACCAAACAGTCACACTGGCAATAGTGATGTCGAAAGACTTAATAACACACTAACAGAGAAAATTCGTACACTAAACATAGAAGAGAAAAGACCTATAATCGAACAAATGGCTAGAGCCGTATATTTTTACAATAACACATACCACACCACCACGAAATTCCACACCATTTGAAGTACAAAATCACAAAGTAAATCACTCTAAATTGTACGAAAGAATGTCAGAAGAAAAATCCAGAAAAATAACGAAACTAAACGATAGTAGGGAAACTTACATAGAAAATAGAACAGAGGGATTTACAAAAAATTATAAAAACCTAAGACACAAAGAGGAACCCAAATTCAGAAAAGCAAATTTACGAAACATCCATACAACAAACGTTAAAAGACCTACAAAATTTTCAGATAATCACAACAATCATCATCATGGTCCTGTTGCCAACGCTGTCGAAAGCAATGATCAATATAACCCCAATCCTGACTGAAAACGGTTTCGTATCATTAGGAGAGAGCACAGTGGAACTGGTCAAACAATTCTAAAATGGTTCTACATATAATAAACACACAAGAAATATTAGAATTAACAAACATAATACAGAACAATACAAAAATCTTAGTTAAGCAAAACAGACATAGACTAGACGCAGAAATAGAAACCATAAGAATTAAAATAAGATCAATAACCCCAAACCCAATAGCAAGACAAAAACGCGTCCTCATTAACGCTATAGGAAAAACTCAGAAGTGGCTCACCGGCATCATGGACGATGACGATAGGGAAACTATTATGAATCATCTCCTTAACAATCAAGAAAACGAACATAATATAATAAAAAACATTAACGAACAAGTAAAAATAAACAATGACCTTCAGAAATCAATTAACACATTAAAAGAAGTAATACTAGACGACAGAGAAAAAATAACCAAAACTCTTAACAACATAGAAACATTCAATAATATAATTAAAACAGACATAATGTATCACGATCAATTACTAAAATTGAAATTCTGGCATGATAAAGTCGACACCATCTTAGACATAATAGCGTCAGCTAAATACAAACCTCTTTCATCCTTCAATACTAACAAACGAAGAATTCACACTATACAACATAGACTTCTACAAAATTAAACTAATCCGCATGGGAGTCATGACCTACGAAAATAAGATAATCATTGCAATCAAAATACCAACTAACATCATAACAACTACAGTATTTCTGACAACCCCACTAACAAACCAGAAAAATAAAAGAATCGACATGAGTCCCGAAAGAGTGGTAAAAATCCAAAACAACACTTACACATACGAGGAACACAAAACAATAAACGAGCTGAAATTGAGCTCTAACTGTATCATTAAGAAAAATTGTAGAATGATAGAAGACGTAGAGTTTAAGACGAAATTAATAATGAAGGCACATTACTAATAAGTAACGCAGAAAATAATGTAATTCAATATAGTTGCAACGAATCCACCAATACACTATGGGTAAAAAGCCCGATTTTTTGGCATAAATCAAAAAAATTTTTTTTTCAGTATCCGCCAACTGCTTTGCTTTTCTCATTTATAATACCCCAGTAGATGTAAAAATAATTTTTATAAAATTTTCAAGACTGCTGTTTATGTTTTGAGCTTCGTCAAAGTCAGCTGATGCAGGCTTGCATGTTAAATCGAAAAAAGCGCGGGAAATCATTCTCAACTTTCAAAGTGAATAAATCTTTTCAGTTTGAAGTAGTGAAAAAGTTTTGTTATGGAAAAAGTTCAAGAAGGTATGTCGAATAAGATCTTTGCAATTTATTTTGTAGTTCTGTGATTTATTGTTCAATTTTGTCATGTGTTGCTGTGTGTATTTTTAGATCAAACTAATATTTACATGTGCGTTTCGTTAGACATAACTTGTGACCAGTCGAATGCATTTGAAATGTTGAAATGACAAATTGTGTACTAATGTTTGCTAAATCCAATATTAAAAAGACATCTTGCCCCTTTTTGCCCCTTTTAAAAAATAATCGACATGTTGCAGTTGCACATGAGTTCAGCAATTCCATGCTGCTGGAAGTGTGGGAACAGCAACAAGCGACAAGAAAGTGCTGTTAAAGATTATATTGTGCACAAAATAGGCCAAAGAAAACATGTCTGTCGATCAACTTAAGTTAATTGAGCAAAAAGTTAAATGTTTGTTGAATTTATTAAGCATAATTTGCAAAGTGCAATCGAATGCTGGAACGCTTTAAGAAAAAGCATCATCTTTGGCTAGAGTCAAACATTAAGGTCATTTCATACGGCAGACCACTTAAAAGAGCAGGTCGGAAACAATTAGAATATAATGAGGCTGGCCCTCGTTTAAAACGAAAATTGGCTTCTGAGCTTGCTGCAGACACTGCTAACTCGACGCCTCTTTTAATACATGCTGCATTCGTTTCATCTAAAAAATCAATGGAAACCGATACGACATATGTTTTGAAGAAAGCTATGGCAAGCGAAACATTATGTGAAATTAAAAATAAGATTGAGAAAAATGATCCGTTGACAATAAGTGTTGATGAAGCCTTTAGCATTTTTGATTGAAAATGGATTGACTAAGCAAACAATACCTGAACATTAGGCGCTAAATAAGCAAAAAGGACTTGACATTTTTCCGCCTTACGCAAAAATAAAAGAAATTAAATTGAAATGTAGACCTGAAGAAATCATGTACTCCGAGACAAAAGTGGAAGTATCATTACAAAACTTATTAAATCACACAGTTGATCGTGTTCTTCAGATGCAGCAAGATATTCTTAAAATATCGAATTCAACACGTTGTACATTAATACTAAGTTATGGATTCGACGGTTCTACAGGACAAAGCATTTAATAAGCAGCGCTTTCAAGATGATGATCATATCGGATTTGATCATTCATTATTCATAACAACAATAATTCCATTGAAATTAGTTGATGAAAATAATCAAATCATTTGGCTTAATAGTATTCCACAGTCAGTTTAGATTTTTGTCGGCCTTTGAAAATAGAATTTATTAAGGAAACAACTGAGCATATATTGAAGGAGAAGTTCAATTTAGATGAGCAAATTTATAAACCCTACAAGGTCATTTATATATTTTCAAAGAAAAAAGTATATGCATTGATTATAAGCCGTACATGACTTTAATAGACGGGAAAGTTTTGAATGTTTTTAACTGGAACCAACTCATGCCAAGTTTTGCCCATTATGTGGAGCAAAGCCAAATCAGTTACTGAAAACAATAGACTATAACTCAGGAATATTTACTGTCAATTCCAAAGCCTTCAGTATGGAGTAAGCCCTCTACATTGCATGGATAAGATTCTGGAGTTTGTACTAAAAGTTTCATACAGAATGGAATTAAACAAAATGGCGCGGTTAAAGGATCTGATAAGCAACTTATATTTGAAAAGAACAAGTACATCCAAAGAAGGCTGTGGAATGAAATGGGGTCTTAATGTGGACAATCCGAAACAAAATGGAAGTGGTAACACTAATGACGGCAACACAGCAAGAAGAGCTTTGGAAATGTTGAGCTGTTTGCAACCATTTTAAATTTTGACAAAGACATTTTAAAAAACTTTTATATAATATTGATTGCTATCTCTTGCGAGCATAGGGTGAACTCCGGCAAATTTTAAGGCTTTGTGTGAAAAAACATTCAATTTGTATATGTTAAAATATTTTTGGTATCCAATGTCCCCAACTATCCACAAAGTTTTGGTGCATGGACATCAAATAATGGACAGCTGTGTAATTCCAGTTGGTGTTTTGGGTGAACACGCGTCTGAAGCCCGAAATAAATTTACAAAAATCGATCGCAATCGCATGCTAGGAATGTAGCCGATTACAAAACATAAGTGATGTATTCAATAGAGCACTAGACTCATCTGACCCACTTATTTCTAGTCTCAGTTTGAAAGAACGAGCTGGACGAAATAGAAAGAAAAAACTTGCCTACAGAAGTTATATGCACTCTTAGAGCCATATTTAATTGAGCCTTCTGGAACATTTAGAAGGATTACTAATTCAACCGAAAGCGGAGAAGAGAAAGATTCTGAAGACGATGATGAGGACGCCATATGAAGACGATTACGAAAGGAATTAATGAGTTGGAAGAAGAAGACGAAAGAAGAAGATGAAGAAGAAGAATATAGCACTGAATTCAAAATGTTAAGTATTGCTGTGAATTTGAAAAAAAAACTATATATATTTAATTGACCTAAGCTTATATGTGCGTATATGTTTAAGTTCTTCAGAAATCTGATGGTCCGAAGCTATGGGTGGTCATTCCTATACATTAAGATACTTAAATGCATTAAATATTTAATAAAAATTATATAAAATAAATATAATATATAAGCACGTACACGTACATGTAAGCATCCGTCTTAATTTTTAAACAATTTAATAAATTCACCTATAGGGGGAGGGTGATTGTGGGCCGTGGTTCAATTTTGAAAAAAAAAAAATTCGAAATTCTAAAAACCTCATACTAATATGTGTGCAAAATTTCAAGCTTCTATATCTTTCAGGGACAATTATGCCAAAAAATCGGGCTTTTTACC
>JAUESO010000041.1:0-37960 GCA_030914385.1 Drosophila antonietae | reverse complement strand
TATTTTTTATCGATAATTTGGAAATGGGACGAGTTATCGAAAAAACAAAATAAACTCGTATTGCGTAGGTAACATACGAGTGTTGATGTGAAATTTCAGCTCTCTAGCTTTTGTAGTTTCCGAAATCTCGACGTTCATACGGACGGACGGACGAACGGACAGACGGACAGGGCTCAATCAACCTATTTTTTTATGCTGATCAAGAATATATATACTTTATAGGGTCTGCGACGTCTCCTTTTGCCTGTTACATACATTTTCACAAAACCATTATACCCTGAATTCCCATTTTCAATGGGTATATATATTCTTGATCAGCATAAAAAACAAGTTGATTGAGCCCTGTCCGTCTGTCCGTCCGTCCGTCCGTCCGTCCGTCCGTATGAACGTCGAGATTTCGGAAACTACAAAAGCTAGAGAGCTGAAATTTCACATCAACACTCGTATGTTAGTTACGCAGTACGAGTTTATTTTGTTTTTTCGATAACTCATCCCATTTCCAAATTATCGATAAAAATGGAAAATTCGTTTAAATTTTTTAGGTTTTTTGGGAATAACTTCTACACCGTTTTAGTTAGAGACTTGAAATTTGTTTATTTAGATATTATGGATACGCAGATTATGTAATTTTCAGGTTTTGGATGCCACGCCCCCTTCGCCTTGAATTTGAAAAAACGCATTTCAAATACTAGAGACTTGCAATTTGGCACATAGATAGATTTAGATACTCTTAATCTACTTTGAAAAGTTCATGAAGATCGTTCATCTAGAAATGGAGTTAAAATAAAAGTAAATATATTCTTGATCAGGGTGACGAGAAAAGTTGATATAGCCATGTCCGTCTGTCCATCCGTCCGTCCGTATGTATGAAGGCGTCGATTTCCGAAGATACAAAAGCTAGAGCAGTGCGAGTTTGTTTCAGAAATTCGATAACTTGTATATTTGCAAAGTTATCGATAAACGAATTTATCGGGAAGCAGTTATAAAATTCTAGCTAATTCATCTTTAGAGTTAGAGTCTCCAAGTCTTCTGCATAAATATAGATTCTAATTTATTACAATTTCGGTTTTTGTCAGATTTTTCGCCCCACCACCCCCAAATGTGTAAAAAATGCATTTCAAATACTAGAGAGATACATGCATGTTTGGTTTGGCATATAGATATGAATATCATAATCATAATCTGAAGATATCAATACGATTGTCCATCTAGAAACAGAATTATTAATCATCAAAGTTTTCTCATCAAAACCCATGTGCCGCAGCAACAAAGGCAGCGAGACAGCAAGCCGCCTGCATTGCTCACACACATACATGCCTACAAGCGTGTGTGTGCTCGTGTTTTTGCATGTATAGTTTCTTAGGCGTGCAGAAACGAATCGAATAATTCTTGGAATATTATTCGTTCGAAGAAGGGCTCAGGGGATTTCGTAGTCGAGCAGTCTCGACTACAGCTTTCTTACTTGTTTAATATGTTTATATAAGTGGCATGTTCATGCTTGAACATACTGCCAGGGGCCTAAAATTTGTGGCTAGGAAATTTTAATTTTATGTTTGGTAACGCGCAGGTTATCCGTAATTTTATATTTATTTGTGCCGCATGTTCATGTTTGAACATACTGCCAGGGTCCCAAAATTTTTGTGTTTTTGATAACGCGCAGGTTATCAGGTATTTTGTAAATTATAATATAAATTCTTATTGCATATATAACTAATATTATAATAATAATTATGATGCTTAATATCATAGATGCGTGTCCTGATATATGATGAAAATGGAGCTCGCTTAACTCTAAGTGATTTTCCTTCATATGCTGTATTGCTATTTGTAAATTTTCTATCTCTTTTCTGTGGTTAATTTTTGCTAGTTCTAATGGGCTCCACACTATTTTTGGGATCTCAACTATTTTTCCTACGTATGAGGTTGCAACTTCTTCGTATCTCTCTGAGTGGATGTTATTATTATGAGTAGTTACTTTTGCACTTGACATTTGACAGAGTAATGCTAACATTATCATAACCATCAATACGCTTAGTCTTGATCCTCCCCTCTCCCTGCTAGTTTCTTTCCTGCCTTTTTTGTCTGAGTCTGAGGCGCAGAGCGCGCGCCTCTAAGTGCTTAAAGAAGAAGAGTATCACTTTTTTGCAGGGTTCAGGGGATTTCGTAGTCGAGCAGTCTCGACTAGAGCCTTCTTACTTGTTACTATTCCATTTTTTAGTACATGTGCGTATAAGTCTGCGCCTATTATCACTCCTACTCGACCTGGCTTATAAAATTGGTAATATTATGGCCTCAACCTTGAGTTGCTCTTTTTTTGATTCTGTTGTTTTTATATCTAGCTTCACTTTGTATTTAGACCTACAAGTGTTTTCTGATGATGCTGATATTCCACTTATTTCTGTCTCATTTCTGATTCGGGGTAAATTCAACAACTGTGCGGCTTCCTCAGATATAATTGTTTTTTGAGACCCGCTATCTATCAATGCTCTTAAATCTATATAATTCTCCTTGCCTGTTTTTACTTTAAATTTTGCAGTGGCTAATAAGGCCTTTTCATTTGCCATTACTGTATTTACCCTGTCTTTGTTTTTATTTAAATGTAGCATTATGTGATGATCTCTGTTGCAAAAGCAACAAGTTATGTTATTTTTACACCGATATGAGTTTGAGTGTTTTAAGCACTTTAGACATAAGTATGTCTTTTTAGCAATGTCTAGCCTTTTACTTGGATTCATTGCTTTAAGTTTTGTGCATTGCGTGGCACTGTGGCCTACTGCTTTGCAAATCGGACAATGTTGCACATTGGTAGTGCTTCTGAAGACTTTCTTTTCGTATTTTTTTGATGCGGACGTTGAGTAATACCTCTGTTCTAAAAAGTCCATTAGGTCAGTCAGCAACTGTATGTCCTTTGTCTTTTTTATTTGGTTTTCATATAGTTGAAGAGCCTCTTTACTAAATTTTCTTAGTGTTAAATGTGCAAGCATTTTGTCAACTTCGTTTGAGAGTTGAGCCTTATTTTTAATGATGTATATTGACTCATTTATTGTGTGTATGAAGTTGTTGATACTTTTGGATGAGTCAATATCTAAATTTGGGAGTTCTAATATTCGGTCAAATTGTTCCGAAAAAATTTTTCTTTTATTTTCGTATCTTTTGGTTAATAACCCCCAAGCTATGGTATAGTTATCTGCGGACCCTATTAATAGGTGAGCAACCATGCTTTTTGCTTCTCCTCGTAATGAGGTTTTTAAATAGTTAAATTTTATGGCAGAAGTTAGGTCCTGTCTTTGATCGATAAGGTCGTTAAATAGTTGAGCGAATGAGTCCCAATCTTTAGGATCACCAAAGAATATTGGGACTTGCATTCTCGGTAGTCCAGGGAGCTTATCTCCCTTTTCTGGGATAGTGGGTTGAGTTATGGAAGTTTTCTTTGCGTCTAATGCGCTGATGGTGTTTTGAATATCGAACTCTAGTTCGATTACCCCTTCTTCCAACGTTTTACTGGCTTCATATTTGGGTTGAAGCTCTTGTATGTGTTTCGAAATTCTATTCCATAAGAAGAAAATCTTATTTTTTCGAATTTCGAAAACCCTTCATTTGATTTCGCAATATCCTCATTTGTTTCTATTAAATATTTTCTTATCTGATCGACTTTGTTTTCAAATTCTGCCTCTTCATGAACTGTAACCGTTCCTATCTGCCTAATTTCTTCTTTAATTTGTTTCCCGTTACTCAAAATTTCTGTTTTTATATCTTTTATTGTTTTTACTGCTTTTTCAAACTCCTTATTGTTAAAATATGGGTGGTCTATTACCCCCACTTTTAACAATATTGTATTATTATTTTCTAGCTCACTCTGTATCCTACCTAGCTCTTCTAATATGTCGCTAGGTGGCCTTATCTCCTAGTCCGATTGTTTTTTTAAGAGTACTATAATTTTCTCTGACAGCATTGTCTTATCTTATTTTTAACAATAAAGTAAATAAAATATTACGACTTATCTTAGCTCCAGTCTTCTCCGAAGGGTGGCTCTGCGTGATCGATTGGAATCCCGCTGGCTTCAGAATAGCTCCTGCGTGATCGATTGGAATCCTCTGTCTTCAGAATGGTTCCTGCGTCATCGATTGGAATCCTCTGTCTTCAGAATGGCTCTTGCGTGATCGATTGGAATCCTCTGTCTTCAGAATGGTTCCTGCGTCGTTAATTGGTGCTGTTGTTGTTTGTTTTTTTTGTGTGTCCGCTTTTTTTTTTGCGGTTTTTGTTGTCCTTTTTGGACTTCTTGAATTTGTTTCTTTGGACTTATGAAAGTTGTCCGTTCCCTTTTTATACCCTGAACCCATTGAAAATGGGAATTCAGGGTATAATGGTTTTGTGAAATGTATGTAACAGGCAGAAGGAGACGTCGATAAAAAATCTAAAATTCGTTTACATTTTTTAGGTTTTTTGGGTATAACTTCTACACCGCTTTAGCTAGAGACTTCAATATTTAGATAGATATTATGGATACGCAGATTTTGTAGTTTTCAGATTTTGGATGCCACGCCCCCTTCGCCCCCAATTTGGAAAAAAAACACATTTCGAATACTAGAGATTTGCAATTTGACACATAGGTAGATTTAGATACTCTTGATCTACTCTGAAAATTTCATGAAGATCGTCCATTTACAAATGGAGTTATAAGCGTCCAAATTTCAGCCCAACCCACCCCCAAGCCACTGCAGCAACTGCGCAGTTAGCAGAGTATCACTTTTTTGCAGGGTTCAGGGATTTCGTAGTCGAGCAGTCTCGACTAGAGCCTTCTTACCTGTTATTTTTGGGATACGGACTTAGTTGCACTACAAATTTCTCTTTTTTTAAAAGTTGAGCACTATTTTGTATATATACTCTGCCTCTTACCTCTGGTGGGGGAGAACAGAGCAATATAACAAAATTTTTGTTGTCTTATGCTGAGGTTTTGTAATACCTCATAGCACAAAGACGCTGGTTCCTTTTCTGTGTCTCTTACCACTGGTGGGGGAAAACGACAGAGAACGCCGAAGGACCAAAATGTTATTTGGCCCTACTCTGAACTCTTTGAGTCCAACAATTGAACTCTTCTCTTAGAACTAAAGAATTGAACTGTTTATTTCTTAAAATCCTAGTGTTTATATACCTTAAAAATACTTCCAGGCACTGGAAGGCTATAATTAATTCCATGCACACAAGTGCACAGATGTTTGTCAAGTGTCCCTTTTCGATCGCTAAGCCGTTCTCACGTCTCGCGTTACATTTTTATACCCTGAGTCCATTGAAAATGGGAAATCAGGGTATAATGGTTTTGTTAAAAGTATGTAACAGGCAGAAGGAGGCGTGGCAGACCCCATAAAGTATATATATTCTTGATCAGGGTGACGAGAAAAGTTGATATAGCCATGTCTGTCTGTCCGTCCGTCCGTCCGTATGTATGAACGCGTCGATTTCCGAAGATACAAAAGCTAGAGAGTTCATTCTTTTTGTGTTAGGTCCGTATATTGCACGCGCAGTACGAGTTTATTTCAGAAATTCGATAACTCGTATATTTGCAAAGTTATCGATAAATGAATTTATCGGGAACCAGTTATAAAATTCTAGCTAATTCATCTTTAGAACTAGAGTCTCCAAGTCTTCTGCATAAATATAGATACTAATTTAATACAATTTCGGTTTTTGTCAGATTTTGGATTCCGGTCCCCACTTCGCCCCACCACCCCCAAATGTGTAAAAAATGCATTTCAAATACTAGAGACATGCAGTTTGGTTTGGCATATAGATATGAATATCATAATCATAATCTGAAAATATCAATACGATTGTCCAGCTAGAAACAGAATTATTAATCATCAAAGTTTTCTCATCAAAACCCATGTGCCGCAGCAACAAAGGCAGCGAGACAGCAAGCAAGAAAGCTGTAGTCGAGACTGCTCGACTACGAAATCCCCTGAGCCCTTCTTCGAACGAATCATATTCCAAGAATGCTTCGCTTCGATTCTCCACGCATAAGAAACTATACATGCAAAAACACGAGCACACACACATTCTTATCTATGCTTGTAAGCATGTGTGTAAGCATTGCAGGCGGGTTGCTGTCTCGCTGCTTTGCTGCTGCGTCGCATGGGTTTTGATGAGAAAACTTTGATGATTAATAATTCTGTTTTTATATGGACAATCGTATTGATATCTTCAGATTATGATTATGATATTCATATCTATATTCTAAACCAAACTGCATGTCTCTAGTATTTGAAATGCATTTTTTTCACATTTCGGGTTGGTGGGGCGAAGTGGGGACCGGAATCCAAAATCTGACGAAAATTCATTAATTCATCGATAACTTTGCAAATATATTATTTATCGAATTTCTGAAACAAACTCGTACTGCGCCTGCAATATACGGACCTAATACGAAAAGAATAAACTCTCTAGCTTTTGTATCTTCTGAAATCGACGCGTTCATACATACGGTCGGACGGACGGACGGACGGATGGACGGACGGACGGACAGACGGACATGGCTATATCAACTTTTCTCGTCACCCTGATCAAGAATATATATACTTTATGGGGTCTGCCACGCCTCCTTCTGCCTGTTACATACATTTAACAAAACCATTATACCCTGATTTCCATTTTCAATGGGCTCAGGGTATAAAAATCAAGGTATTCAGTTAGATAGTTAGATCCTAATGGGTACACCAAGAAGGTTAATATGAATGCATCAAGCACGCTTCAAGCCAGCCACCGAAAGAAAAAATTCAGGCCGATACTGCGATCACAGTGATGATCTGACTAAATACCTACCTTATAATTTAACTCATCTTCATTTCACTTAATTAATTAATTAATTAATTATCTCTCTAACACTGATATACGAGTATAGAAGATCGATTCTATGCAGCTTTACCAATATTTAAAATCTCAGTGCAAAGTTGAATAAATAGAGTAGCTTTAAACTGTAAAAGTATATCTTGGTATTGAATATACCAGTAGACACTTTCATTTCTTACAGATTTTACATTTTTGATGTCAACTGCTTTTTAAAAATCGAGACCAGCAATCAAGCTGTCTCTGACGGTTACCGTCAAGCTGACTCATATTTGTAGCTTTCAGCTGTGATCTCAAAGATATACATATGCACATACATATACATACAGTGGACCAAAAAAGTATTGGCACACCAAGAATCTTAAAGTTTAGGCACCTATAACATTTGTTTCATTGGGATTGCAAGAATAAAAAAAATGTGATTATGTTCATCAATATATTTTTGTTCAATTAACACAAAAAAAATTAAAATCTTAACCTCTATTACTTATACTTTATTTTCTAAGAAAATGCATAAATTCACGTCCCACAAAAAAATAATTTTTATTTTAAGATATTTTTTTATACTTTTTTTAACAATTCTTTTGAAGTATGCCAATACTTTTTATATCCTGAGCCCATTGAAAATGGGAAATCAGGGTATAATGGTTTTGTTAAATATATGTAACAGGCAGAAGTAGGCGTGGCAGACCCCATAAAGTATATATATTCTTGATCACGGTGACGAGAAAAGTTGATATAGTCATGTCCGTCTGTCCGTCCGTCCGTCCGTGTGTATGAACACGTCGATTTCCGAAGATATAAGAGCTAGAGAGTTCATTCTTTTTGTGTTAGGTTCCTATATTGCACGCGCAGTACGAGTTTGTTTCAGAAATTCGATAACTCGTATATTTCCAAAGTTATCGATACATCACTTTATCGGGAACCAGTTATATAATTATATCTAATTCATCTTTAGAGTTAGAGTCTCCAAGTCTTTTGCATATATATAGATACTAATTTATTACAATTTCGGGTTTTGCCAGATTTTGGATTCCGGTCCCCGATACCGTTAATTGAACAAAAATATATTGATGAACATAATCACATTTTTGTTATTCTTGCAATCCCAATGAAAACAAGTAAGAAGGCTCTAGTCGAGACGGCTCGACTACGAAATCCCCTGAACCCTGCAAAAAGTGATACTCTTCTTCTTTACGCACTTATAAGCGCGCGCTCTGCTAACTGCGCAGTTGCTGCCGTGGCTTGGGGGTGGGTTGGGCTGAACTTTGGACGCTTATAACTCCATTTCTAGATGGACGATCTTCATGAAATTTTTAGAATAGATTAAGAGTATATAAATCTATCTATTTGCCAAATTGCAAGTCTCTAGTATTTGAAATGCGTTTTTTTTTTCAAATTGGGGGCGGAGGGGGCGTGGCATCCAAAATCTGAAAACTACAAAATCTGCGTATCCATAATATCTATCTAAATTTATAAAGTTGAAGTCTCTAGCTAAAACGGTGTAGAAGTTATACCCAAAAAACCTTTAAAATGGAAACGAATTTTCGATTTTTTATCGATAATTTGGAAACGGGGTGAGTTATCGAAAAAACAAAATAAACTCGTACTGCGTAACTAACATACGAGTGTTCATGTGAAATTTCAGCTCTCTAGCTTTTGTAGTTTCCGAAATCTCGACGTTCATACGGACGGACGGACGGACGGACGGACGGACAGACGGACAGGGCTAGATCAACTTATTTTTTTATGCTGATCAAGAATATATATACTTTATGGGGTCTGCGACGTCTCCTTCTCCCTGTTACATACATTTTCACAAAACCATTATACCCTGAATTCCCATTTTCAATGGGTTCAGGGTATAACAAGTAAGAAGGCTCTAGTCGAGACTGCTCGACTAGGAAATCCCCTGAACCCTGCAAAAAAGTGATACTCTTCTTCTTTACGCACTTATGAGCGCACGCTCTGCTAACTGCGCAGTTGCTGTTTTGTCTTGGGGGTGGGTTGGGCTGAACTTTGGACGCTTATAACTCCATTTCTAAATGGACGATCTTCGTGAAATTTTCAGAGTAGATCAAGAGTATCTAAATCTACCTATGTGCCAAATTGCAAATCTCTATTATTTGAAATGCGTTTTTTCCAAATTGGGGGCAAAGGGGGCGTGGCATCCAAAATCTGAAAACTACAAAATCTGCGTATCCATAATATCTATCTAAATATATAAAGTCTCTAGCTAAAACGGTGTAGAAGTTATACCCAAAAAACCTAAAAAATGTAAACGAATTTTCTATTTTTATACCCTGAACCCATTGAAAATGGGAATTCAGGGTATAATGGTTTTGTGAAAATGTATGTAACAGGGAGAAGGAGACGTCGCAGACCCCATAAAGTATATATATTCTTGATCAGCATAAAAAAATAAGTTGATCTAGCCCTGTCCGTCTGTCCGTCCGTCCGTATGAACGTCGAGATTTCGGAAACTACAAAAGCTAGAGAGCTGAAATTTCACATGAACACTCGTATGTTAGTTACGCAGTACGAGTTTATTTTGTTTTTTCGATAACTCACCCCGTTTCCAAATTATCGATAAAAAATCGAAAATTCGTTTCCATTTTAAAGGTTCTTTGGGTATAACTTCTACACCGTTTTAGCTAGAGACTTCAACTTTATATGATGCCACGCCCCCTCCGCCCCCAATTTGAAAAAAATGCATTTCAAATACTAGAGACTTGCAATTTGGCACATAGCTAGATTTATATACTCTTAATCTATTCTAAAAATTTCATGAAGATCGTCCATCTAGAAATGGAGTTATTAGCGTCCAAAGTTCAGCCCAACCCACCCCCAAGCCACGGCAGCAACTGCGCAGTTAGCAGAGCGTGCGCTTATAAGTGCGTAAAGAAGAAGAGTATCACTTTTTGCAGGGTTCAGGGGATTTCGTAGTCGAGCCGTCTCGACTAGAGCCTTCTTACTTGTTTATCGATAATTTGGAAATTGGACGAGTTATCGAAAAAACAAAATAAACTCGTATTGCGTAGCTAACATACGAGTGTTCATGTGAAATTTCAGCTCTCTAGCTTTTGTAGTTTCCGAAATCTCGACGTTCATACGGACGGACGGACGGACGGACAGACGGACAGGGCTCAATCAACTTATTTTTTTATGCTGATCAAGAATATATATACTTTATAGGGTCTGCGACGTCTCTTTTTGCCTGTTACTTACATTTTCACAAAACCATTATACCCTGAATTCCCATTTTCAATGGATTCGGGGTATAAAAATGTTATAGGTGCCTAAACTTTATGATTCTTGGTGTGCAAATACTTTTTTGGTCCACTGTACATATACGCAAACATACTACGTAAATCGCAAGGCGAGATTCTTTTTCTGATTCTGTTTTCAGTGGCATGCAAATTGGTCAGAGATCGAAGGGCCGCGCGAGTTGTCAATCAAGCGCATTGGAAATGAATCAGAGGCGAAATCAAGCAAGTCGCTTTCAGCTATGGCTATTGTGGGGGTCAGGTTTAATGAGATATTATCGCTTACAATTATAGATACATTTAGCTTGCAACAATTGCGGCACAAAAAACTACAGATTTCTTGATTAAATGCTAAAGCTAAAACATGACTGTGCACAATTTTCTCAGCAACAACAACAACAACAGACCAGAAATAAAGAAACTACATGCACATGCATACATATCAGTGTTGCCAAATCAGCATTTTTTTGTTCCGTCAAATCTGGCTTTTTTGAAAATCCAGTTGCGGGAAAAATTCCAAAACAGCGGGAATTCTGGCTTTTTAAAAAAATATTTTGCCTTTTTCCGCTTTCTTTATACCCTGAACTAGGGTTGTTGATAATATATCAAAATATCAATATATCGATATTTTTATACAAAAAAAATATATTTATATCGTGATATTTTTTTTGCCCAAATATCGGATATTTTTGCGATATATTTTATATATCGTTGGTACACAAATTGTCACACAAATTGTGAGACATTCTGAATCAAAATGGTTAAAACGAATTATTCAGATTTCAAAAATGGAACAGCAAAATGCAATGTATGCCCTAAAATAATAAAAACAAGTTGTAACAAATCAAATATGGCAATGCATATAACAAACAACATTATGATAAATTTAGAAGACCAAGGTGATAGCTTCGAAAACGACCACAATAGGTCAATATTGAAAGTACACATTGCGGAAGAGGGAACTTGAGATGTAACGCAGCTTGCCACAAACTTCTTGGGAAAGCAATCCGATAATTTTTGGAATTCTCATAAGGCCATCGAAGATCAATTACGATCAGCCCCTGGTAGCTAGGTGCCTTTGGAGCGACTTGCTTCGCCAATAAAATGAGTTGTTTGCGGCTCACGAAGTCGTATGACGGATTCTCACATATCAGCACGCGTTTTTTTTTTTTTTTTTTTTTGTATTAAACTCTGAGTACTTAATACTGGTCATTATTATTATTATTATATTAAAATAGTTATTCTTATTATTCTTTCTTTTTTTTTTTTTTTTTGGTCGGATTGTAAAGTTATTGTAGGAAAAAGTTTTAAAAATATCGAAAATATCGATATATCGATATTTTTAAAGTTGAATATCAAATATCATTTTGATATTTTTTCAAAACTTTAAATATCATCGATACGATATTTTAAAAATATTCAACAACCCTACCCTGAACCCATTGAAAATGGGAATTGAGGGTATAATGGTTTTGTGAAAATGTAAGTAACAGGCAGAAGGAGACGTCGCAGACCCCATAAAGTATATATATTCTTGATCAGCATAAAAAAATAAGTTGATTGAGCCCTGTCCGTCTGTCCGGCCGTCTGTCCGTCCGTCCGTCCGTCCGTATGAACGTCGAGATTTCTGAAACTACAAAAGCTAGAGAGCTGAAATTTTACATGAGCACTCGTATGTTAGTTACGCAGTACGAGTTTGTTTTGTTTTTTTCGATAACTCACCCCATTTCCAAATTACATTTTTCGTTGACATTTTTTAGGTTTTGTGAGCATAACTTCTACACCGTTTCAGCTAGAGACTTTAAATTTGTATATTTAGATACATATTATGGATATGCAGATTTGCCCTTCGCCCCAATCCGAATAAAAACGCATCTAGAAATGGGGTTATAAGCGTCCAAAATATAGACCAACCCACCTTGGCCATAACTGTGCGGTTAGCAGAGCACGCGCTTTTTTTTTGTTTTTTGCCAACTTGTAGTCACGACAGCATTCCTTCTTAATGTATATACGTTGATTTGTCAATCAGAATGGTATATTTTGTTTCGCCAATATCGAAAGCAAGGTTATACAAAACGTTTCTAATAATGATTGAACATTTTGTTTTCTAAAACTTCACAGAACTCCCAAATCTATTACTAAAATATTTCAAGCACAAATTGGTTATGTGATCAACTGCAATGACTGCAATATACAACTCTATTCTTGTCTTATCATTTAAGTCTTCGCAGCCAGCATTTGAATTCTAAGCTGTTAAGTTACACATCCTGGTATTTTTGTTTATACTGAACTATTTGGTTTTAATTCTACTACAATGAACAACACTTCATTGTACATAAATTCCCTAAAATATGTTAACAAATTTTCAATTTTTGATCAATAATTTGAAAATAGGATAAGTTAACGAAAAAAAAATAAATAAATAAATAAATAAACTCGTACTGCGTAACTAACATAGGAGTATTCATGTGAAATTTATTAAAATATGATTAGCACTATGGAAGAATGCGATAAAGATAATAATTGTCACGAATAAGACGAAAAACTGGACTATTCGTCAAAAAAAAAAAAAAACCTTAAAATAAGGCATAAAAACTTCAGCTTTTTTGTCAGATTTTTTCTCCAAATTTCAGCTTTTTTTTTAAGTATGTTCTAGGGTTGTTGATAATATATCAAAATATCAATATATCGATATTTTTATACAAAAAAAATATATTTATATCGTGATATTTTTTTTGCCCAAATATCGAATATTTTTGCGATATATTTGATATATCGTTGGTCACACAAATTGTGAGACATTCTGAATCAAAATGGTTAAAACGAATTATTCAGATTTCAAAAATGGAACAGCAAAATGCAATTTATGCCCTAAAATAATAAAAACAAGTTGTAACACATCAAATATAGCAATGCATATAAAAAACAACATTATGATGAATTTAGAAGACCAAGGTGATAGCTTCGAAAACGACCACAATAGGTCAATATTGAAAGTACACATTGCGGAAGAGGGAGCTTGAGATGTAACGCAGCTTGCCACAAACTTCTTGGGAAAACAATCCGATAATTTTTTGGAATTCTCATAAGGGCACTATGCCAGTACTATCGAAGATCAATTACGAGCGACTTGCTTTGCCAATAAAATGAGTTGTTTGCGGCTCACGAAGTCGTATGACGGATTCTCACATGTCAGAACGGGTTTTTTCTTTTTTTTTTTTTTTTTTTGTATTAAACTCTGCGTACTTACTGGTCATTATTATTATTATTATATTAAAATAGTTATTCTTATTATTCTTTCTTTTTGGTCGGATTGTAAAGTTATTGTAGGAAAAAGTTTTAAAAATATCGAAAATATCGATATATCGATATTTTTAAAGTTGAATATCAAATATCATTTTGATATTTTTTCAAAACTTTAAATATCATCGATACGATATTTTAAAAATATTCAACAACCCTAGTATGTTCCCACAAAAACAGCTTTTTTTGCTCAAAAAAAATTGGCAACACTGATACATATACATATGTAGATAGATTTACATAGAATTTAACTTGAGATTTTTTTGCTGTTGCCAACGGAAAAATCTTTGGCAACTTGAAAATATCTGAGCTGGCTTGCAAGTTGCAACAGATTTGATTGGAAATGATGCATCAGCATGCAACATTGCATTTGCTTTTTTTAGTTACAAATCTCCCTCTCTCTCTCGCTTCCTCTTGACAAAAAGTTAAACGTAAATTCCACACATGCACATATGTATGTATGTATGTACATACATATATACTCACACATACATACACATGCTTGGCGCTTTTGGCGCCAATTGTATTGAACATGATGTTGATAATAGTTATGAAACACAGCTTACCTGCCAGCACGGTAAAAGCAAAATTGACACCAGAATACACTGTGAGAAATTTTAATACGCAAATGGAGTATATAAGCAGCAGCTATGTACATACAATGTCGAAGGCTCCTGGTTGAAAGCGAAGCTCGAAACGTCGGCTTTCAAGCACTCTGATTGGTTGTTAGAACTCCTATTGCTCTTACTGTTGTTTTTGATGCTATTACAGCTGCAACGGTTGCATGTGTATGTTACCGATGTTGTCTATTGTTGCTCTCTCTCTCTCTCTCTCTCTCTCTCCCTCTCTCCCTCTCTCACTCCAGCTCTCTCTCTCTCTCTCTCTCTCCTCTCTCTCTCTCTCTCTTTCTCTATCTCTATCTCTCTCTGTCGTTCTTTGCTTTACAGATTTTTGCTGCTGTAGTACGTTGAGCATTGTTTACACTTCATTATTATTGTTGTTTTGTAGCATTACAAAATAATTTGGCAAATTGTTATTATGAGGCGGTTTTTCATATTGTTATTGTTTAACTAAACAAAATTTCTGCTGCTTAAGTACTAAACATAGCAAGAACCAACTTGAGCACCGTAAAAAAAATGTGTTTTTTTTTTGGAAACAATGGAAAATAGGCACACAAAATAACAAACGAAACAGCAAAATCAAGTAAGAAGGCTCTAGTCATGACGGCTCGACTACGAGATACCTTGAACCCTGCAAAAAAAACTAATACTTTTCTTCTGGGTTGGGCTGAACTTTGGACTCTTATAACGCTATTTCTAGATGGACGATCTTCATGAATTTTTCGGAATAAAAAGCATTCAAATGTGTCTATTTGACAAATTACAAGTCTCTAGTATTTTAAATGAGTTTTTTTTTCAAATTGGAGGCGAAGGGGCGCGGCATCAAAAATCTGAAAATTACAAAATCTGCGTATCCATAATATCTATCTAAATATACAAATTTGAAGTCTCTAGCCAAAACTGTGTATTAGTTATGCTCAAAAAACGTAAAAAAGAGAAGTAAACTAATTTTCGATTTTTTATCGATAATTTGTAAATGGGATTAGTTTTCGAAAAAATAACAAAATTAGCCTGTACTGCGTAACTAACATACGAGTATTCATGTGAAATTTGTCTCTTTAGCTTTTGTAGTTTCCGAAATCTCGACGTTCATACGGACGAACAGGGCTATATCTACTTTTTTTGTGCTGATCAAGAATATATTGTATACTTTATGGGGTCTGCGACGTCTCCTTCTGCCTACATACATTTTCACAAAACCATTATAACCTGAGTTCTCATTTTCATGGGTTCAGGGTAAAAAAAGCTAACCGAAACACATGCAATAACAAAATTCGAGCACTTTAGCGACAGCAGCAGGAAAAACGTCTTAATGAATGAATTCGTTGGTCTTGGACATTTAGAAATCAACTCTTACGACGAATTGGACGCGTTTTGCAGCGACGACGCAGCCAGTCAGCTGTAGCTAAACAAAAAAAAAAAGAAAACACAACCGCGCAGGTTCAAACTTCGATTACAACTGATGCGGCGAATTGTCGCAGGCAAGCAACGGCAGTTGAGTGACGAGCGACCCGCCGAGTGGAGAGCGCGCCAAAAACGAAGTGCACAGAGTTGCCAGCAATTACGACGCATCTTAATGGACTCAACAGTCGTTTGTTTTTCTATTACTTATTGTTTGTTGTCGTTGTTGTTGTTGTTGTTGTTCTTGAGTTTATTTTTTATTATAACATGCGCCGGCGAGGAAGCCGAAAATCTGTGTAACTCTGGCTGTCTGACGTGTCACTTGCCGTCATTAATTTCATTGGGTGTGCATAAAGAACCTTCGAAACTTTCCTCGCGGCGTCCTTGGTACGAGGAACGAACGCTTTTGTGCTATAGCGATTAGCCGTAGTGCGTTGAGAACATGCCCAGCTGGCAGCCCTGAAGACGAGGGTCTATTATTTAACACTCTGTCGATGAACTAATCAAAAATGCACCGATTCAATGTCACCAAATGCCTAATGTGCCATCAACTATGATAAATGTGTGCAGCTGTCTCTTCACGTTACCCTTTTGCACATTTAATGTGCAATTACCCAAACGTGTCCCGTGCGCTTTTAAATTTATACTCAGAATGTGATTTGCTGACAAGATCTGTGGGCGTTATGCATATGTATGCCTTGCAATTAATTATGCACACACTTTGAACCCGACCGGCATTCTGAGAAGATAGCCAACCAACTAAGTAACCAGTTCACCTTGAAAAAAAGCTCGTCTGCTGAAATTATCTGAGCTGAGCTGATATTTGGTATCGGTTTTAGCTAAAAGTCAAACAAACAATACGATAAGAAACTTTAAAAAGACGCCCTGATTAATTGATTGACAAAGAGGTCGTAAAGCGCACACAATTAATGAGCTCATAAGATGTGCCATTATATAATTGCCAACACCTGTCAGTGATTAAAGGCACGCCCTTCAATTAAAAGAAATGCTTAAATCTGATTAACCCATGTCCATAAGGGGTGCAGCAGTTGCTCATACAAAGTACAGGCCAATAAATCGTACAAGTCATTCGAAGAATATATTGACAATATGCTGCATTTACTGCATTAATTTTGCATGCCCAACAGCTGTTCAAATTACGCGCTCTGACTGCATACAGAGTGGCAATATTGCATAGGTGGCAGCACTGCTGTAGTTCCTAACAGCAGCTTTGGAAAATATCGATAGGTCAACTAATTGATATTTTGTATTTCGCCCCGTGTTGCAGCACATGTTTCGATTTAAAATCAGAATTCATCAAAATGGGCGGACATCATAAGAAGAATCTGCGTGCCGAAAAGGCCAAAGTGAAGTTAAAGGGAGCCAAGCTCCCCAAGGGTCTCAATATAACCAAAACGGACTTCAAGGTGCGTAAAATTGAAATACGGGCGCAGCTCAAAGACTCCTTTCTATCAGCGAATAACAGCCAGCGGCAACTCAACTTGAAAGAGGCTCTGTCCCGCCTAAAACACCATAATCTAAAATTTCGCACAGACGCACTGCGCAATGTGCGCGATGCCGTTAAGGCTGGCGAGGCCGGCCATTTAATTGGCCATGTGAATGAGCTGCTACAGGGCGTCGCTGCCGGCGCCTTGGATATCGAACAGGAGGTGCGACGAGAATCATTTGAAACGCTCGATGTGCTGCTCGAGGGACTGCCTGTGGAAGCTATGGTGCCATTCTTCCACATCATAGCCGCGTATTTACGTTGTGCCATGACGCATGTCCAGCCATCCATACAGGAGGACTCGCTGCTTCTCCTGGATGTACTGCTGCAGCGTGTACCCTCGCGTCTACTGGCCGAGCGCAGCGCAAGCACTATCATAAGCAACTTCATAGACATGATATCGCGCACGCGCCACGACACGCAGCACACGAATCGAATGCTCACCGTGCGCCTAGGCCATGGCCACCAGACGACGGTCAAGTGGCGCACCAAGGTGCTGCTACGCTTACAGCAAATCCTCAGCACACTGCTACAGCAGAACGGCCAGGGGGATAGCACAGCTCGCACATTGACACGTGTCGTCCACTACGACGCCACGAAGGTGCAGCATTATAATGTTCTCCGCCCGCAGCTGCTGGATACTCAAGACCTGTGCAGCATTCTGGGTGAGAGAGAGCGCAAGGCGGAAAACGAGCAGCTGCTCGGTTTTGTGGAGCAGCTGATGCCGTTGCTTCACGACAACTGGATCGAGGTGCGTCCGGAGCATCATCAGCTCAACCAGCTGCTTAATGCTGATGCGGCAGCTAGCCTCCTTGTCCTACTGGACATCATGGCGCAGCTGTGGCAGCTGGTGTACCAGTACGAGACCACACAACAGGACAGAACCCACGAGCTGAGCGACTGGATGCGACGAACATATGCAGCTAAGTTTGTGCGCATCTTCCTTAAGGACAGCCATTATCCTTACCAACAAATGCCGCTGGCAGTCAACGCAAAATTAGGCACCAAAAAGTTAAAAACACTAGCGGCTGGCGGAGAATTGTGTATTCATCAGAACTTAACTCTGATTCTGCTCGTCTGCCACTTCTGGCCGCAGCCTACCGAGGAGCAGCGTGACGATTATGGCTGCCTGGTGCACTATATCAATCAATGTCTGCGTCATCTGACCACGCTGACAACGGGCGACCAGCTACGCCTGGTGGTCGCTTTACGCGCTCTGCTGCTGGACAATGGCGCGGCTCTGTTGCAGCTACATGCCCATCAGATGGGCGGCGTGATGCACAACTGCATCGACGCCTATGTGGACCAGCAGTACACAACTCGCGAGGGCGTCGCCACGAAGGTGTTGAACCTCCTGTGCCAGATCGTGCAACGCGTCGAGCTATACCAGGGTTATGGCGGAAAGGATCAGTTCGAAAAGTTTGTCAGCTACCTGCCGCAGTTGTTGCTGAAGTCCAGCGTGGTCGACGTCACCTTAACGGCTATGTCCACGCTCTGCCGCCAGCAAAATATCGTCTTCATGACGGCGCTCGTAGAGAGTGCATCCAATGTGCTCGGAAACATTGAGCGACTGATCGTGACGGGCGACACAATCACAGAGCAGAGCCGCTTCGAAAACCAGAAGCGCATCTTGAATCTGTTCTATCATGCGCGCAACTGCGGTGATGTCAAGCAACTGCAGGCAGCAATCAAACACTTTGAGGAGAATTCAACTGAGAGTATCGCCAGCTATTTGCAGTCCATTTTCAGTTACGAATAGTCCAAACGAGCTATCTATCCCATATATATATGTATGTGTAAAGGCTAATTATAATTGAAAATATGAATATAAATATAAATATGAATGCTTCCATATTAATAATACACCTCGTTTGATCAAGCCATCGTCAGGTAGCTTAACGCCTATCCCATTTTACAATTCTCAACAACGTAATTTTTCCGATGGACATTACAACAATCAAACAATGTATGCATATCGTGTATATATGTAGACCATAGTTATATAATTTAAAGATGAACACTAAATATACATATTGTCATATTAAAGACAAACCTAAAGAATAGCTTCTTGCTAAAAAAGATATTCTTCAAATCAAATATTCTTGTACTATTCAAACATTTGAAATATCTCTATATATGTACATATATAAATATTCAAAAGACTTATACAGGTAGTTCAAACTTTCTTACTATTAGATAATTTTTATTTAAAATTAATAGTTAATTGAATTAATATATATTCAGTTTGTGGACTTTAGTTTTTTTTTGAGGCTTGGGCTTAAAGCGATCTAGGACGGAATGCGCGGCCTTTGTTTTTTTTACATTTTTGCCCGGCGTCGGCTCGCCGCTTTCAGCGTGGCTGGCAATGACTTCCTTCTTGGCCTTTCTCATCTCTGCAATGAACTCCTGTTGGAAAAAAAAAATTGTAATATATAAAATGTTAGAAAAATATCTCCAGTTGATGCACCTTGCGCTGCGTATCCTTAACAATTTGCTTGTTGCGTGCTGCCTTGGCACTGCCTCCACGACCTTTCATCTTGTGGCGCGGATTCATGTTGATACGTGGCGGCTTCAGGTGGAAGAACTGTCGCTTGGCATCGACCTTCTCCTGCAGCGTGGGCGAATCCACTCCGGTTATCTCATGTGGATCTAGTGTTATCAGCTCTGGTGGAATCTTCTCCAGCAGCGCGTGCACCTCGTGCTCACGGCGCTGCTTGGTCGTCTCGAATGGATTGTCCTCGAGCGCATCATAGTTAGGTTCGCCACTGCCTGGCACAAGGAGTGACTCGAATCCATTTGCCGTGGCCACGCCCAGCACATCTTCGTAGGGGCAGAAGCGCATGCCATGCACGAAGGCATCGCAGCGCTGGCGCAAATAGGGCAGCTTGTTCTTGCGTGCAGTGCCGCCGCCTGCGAGCACATCGGTGTAGGTCTCCAGGTAGGTGCCCTGAGAAAGCGCCAACATGCCGCGCTGCGACACCTCCAGCTCGTTGGCCGGCAGACGGAGGTTGAAGATGGCCAGCGGCGTGTCGTTCAGTTGCCTCAGATCCCACACCTTGACTAGTCGATCCAAGCCGGCGGTGACCAAGTGCATACCCTTGGGATCGACTGTCAGCGCCGTCATTGCTGTGGCATGGCAGAGCAGCTTGGCCAGCGGTTCGCGCACCTTAGGTGACCACATGGACACGACACCTTTACCGCCACCAATGCACAGGACGCCATTGGCCGGATTGTGCCGCATATGTCGTATGTCACCCAGGCCCGTGTTGAAGTTGCCCACCAGCTCACCAATAGACACGTCCAGCCAGGATGCATAGCCAGCACTGTTGCAGGCTGCCAGCAGAAAGTGATATGGAAAGAAATCCATTCGGTTGACGTGCGACAGTCGCTTGACGCAGTGCAGTTCAGTGCCCTTCTTGTCGTAGAAGTAAACCCATTCCTTCTGGGCCACCGCGAACATGGTGGGCACGTGGAGCCACTGCACATCGGCTACGGTCTCCATCACATTGAATTCACAGTGCAGCTTCTTGGTCACCCAGTCAAAGGCAGCCACATGACCGCGTCGCCCACCCAGCAGCAAGTGCCGTCCGTTCTTTGTGTAGCGCATGCAGTACGGCCCAAAGTCGAGCTTCAGGGAAAAATTCTTCGCTGCTGACTGCAGATCCACGTTGGCCACAATTTCCGATTGGCGATATTCCGCTGTGGTCTCCTCTTCATCAGCCTCCAGCTGTCCAGGCGTCTCCTGCAGCAAGAGCTCTGTACGGGCTGCTTGCTCGGTTGCATATTCCACATAGATCTCTTTGCGCTTGTGTTTCTCCTTGAAGTGACGCGTCCTGACGCCGTTCGAGTCGACGCCTTCACCACGTGAATATTTATCAAAGACTTCCTCTGCTATCTTTTGTTTCTTGGGCTTGTCAATAGCGTCAGAGTGTTTATGCTTATGCACTGCTTTCTTTTTTCTCCTGCGATTGCATCTTGAGATAATCACCTGTAAAACTTTTTTGATGTCTGCGTTTTGGTTTTGAGGGCCTATCCTCCTTATCTTCGGTTTTAACTGCTCCTGCTGCTGCATAATAGCCAGTCGGCTCCTGCCGCCCCTTCTGCGCTGTCTTTGTCATCCTACGTTACGTTACCTCGATATTTTACAACCAAAACACACGCCACACCACAACGTGTAGAGCTGTAAAACTATCGATGGCACTATCAATCTATCGAATATTTATAGTTTTGTGTCGCTATCGATGGTTTTTGTGTACTATCGATAGTGGTAATATCGGTTCACATCACTTGTTTTGGCGAAATTTTGCAGGTCGACAGCAAATTTAGGTAAGAAATACATTATATTTTAATAGGCAATAAAGTATGAGTCAGAGCGAATGTTCAGCAAAGCTGGACAAATACTAGAGAGCCGACGAGCTGCCTAAATACCTAACCATGTGGATATGCTCCTTTTTCTTCATTACAATTCTTTGACCTTGGCAGAAGTCTAAAAAACCACCATCAATTTTAACTTAATTCAAACTTGTTATGTTTAATTTTTTAATTGGCTTTTGAAGTTGAAAAATTTTTCGATAGTACTATCGAATACTATTGAATATTTCTTGAAAAACCATCGAAACTATTGAATGTTGCAACCATCGATAGTTTTACAGCTCTAACAACAGTTAGCAACAGTTGTTGTAATCGTTACCCACGATTGAGTAACACCACTAACCATACAACACATAGACTGGACAACTGGTACAAATTAATGTTCACGCTTATTTTTTGACTTTAGAACCCCTTTAGCTTCGTATTTGCTCGGGTTTTTACTTTTAGGGTCGGAAGAGAAAAATTGCTGATGGCAAAACCATTCCGCTTCGAGCGCTCGACGGTGATGGTCGATTTTCCAAAAATGCCTGACATGTGCCGCTCTTTCACTTGCTCTCTTTCTCTTTCTGCCCCATGCTTTTTACTCTCTGCTCTCTTCTCACAAAAATATATGTATACTGGCACAAACAGCAAGCAGCTCACAAAAATTGAAATTTCTTCTCGACTCGCGAGTCGCGATCCCATTGGTTCCCTTCTGAGCGAAGAGTATACCGAATTCTCAAACTGCTTTGCCATGCTCATGCAAAATGTTAGCGTTTTTATGATTATTTGTGGAAAGGGTATGAAAGTGTTGATGTGCATAACGAATATTATTTCCGTATGACCATACACACACACATTTACACTTCCTCGCTATATGTGTAAGCATTTATGTGCTTATGTGCGATTGATATTCTTGCTGCTTGTAGCACTATTAAAACCCCTAGCAGTTGATATTCGTTCGGTTGGGTAGCGATGTGAGCTTGCATACACACACACATTTACACTTCCTTGCTATATGTGTAGGCATTTATGTGCTTGTGTGCCACTGTTAAATGACTCAGTAGGTTACGCAAAGAGCAGTTCCGTTACTTTTGATGTTAATTAACAGACCCCCTGTGACGTCACAGGGTCCTAAGTGTGTTCTGTTATTCAATTAGATACTTGGCGGTCACTGAAGCAAAGATCCTCCAAGTGCTCATAAGTAACCAAAATAAGTTGTTTTGCAACGAATTCGAATAGTAAGAACCATAATCATGATCAATCCTCACTTTTATTTACTTAAAATACGAAAACTTATTAGATAATGGAAGAAACTGTAAGGCCTTCTAGCAGCAGCAAAAGCACTTCCCAATGGGTACTACGTCCGAAAAAATGACAAAAACTCATGTTTTTTTTTAGTTTTGCCATTAGTATTGTTCATAAATATCAATATAATTCAATATTCAAATAGAGTACATGTCGACGTCATATCAGGTAAGCTGCTGCTCACACCTGCTTCCATGTCAAGAAAAAAAGTCCAAAGACCGAAATAAAATGTATGTATTAATTAAAAACCTAAAAAGGACTAAGAGTATAGGTAGTCAAACATAAAGAAACAGATAATCAGGCTGAACCAGTCATCAAAATTCTTGGTAGAAGCTAACAATGCCGCACCCAATCATTGGCGAACAGATTTATAATATGATGAATGAATATGATAGATATAATGATGTGGATTGATGGGAAACGATTAGTATATGTTAATACTAGTTACTTTTGTAATAAAAAGTCATTTAAAATAAAATTTAAGTTATATAACACGAAGATATTGGCGGTTAATCAAATTACCTTCAGCAATAACTGCCTAGAAAACGGCTTAGAATACAACATTTTCAAAAACCCTTATATTGTCAGAATCGTAAATCTATATAGAACTGAAAATTCGCAACTTGAATCGCCTTAGTTAAGTCTACTAGTTTTAAGATAGTTAACAGTGCCAAAATTGCCTAATTTTCATACAAACCACTAACCATACAACACATAGACGAGACAACTAGAACAAACTTTTTCCACGGACCAGAATTTGAGCCAAGCGACCGCTCAACTTCGTATTTGTTCGGATTGGGCAATTCAGGGTTGGGCAGTCAAAATATGAAACGACGAATTCAGTGCGCTGTATGCGCTCAACCGGCATGGTCGCGTTTTCGTATGAGTACATTCTGTGTGCTATTTTTCTTTACTCTCCCTCTCTCTTTTTTCTCTCTCTCTCTCACTCTATGCGAGCACAAGCCAGCAGCCCACAAAAATTGAAATTTGTTCGCGAGTGGCGATTCGCGACGATCCCGTCTGCCATTCTTAGTAAGAGTATGCCGAACTCTTAAACGGCTTTGCCATGCTCATGCAAAATTTTAGTTTTTTCGTAAAGATTTTTGGGAAGGGTATGAAAGCGCTGATGTGCATAAGCATTACTTTTTCGCGATGAGCATGCACACACACATTTACTGTGTCTTGCTACATGTATGAGCAGTTATGTGACTGTGTGCGAAACTTTTGCTGCCTGTAGCAATTGCAGGGACCAACATTTGCAGTTTGTTGTTTGTGGACACACACATATACATATGTATATATAAATATGTGTATGTCTGTGATGTTATGATCACAATTGTCGAGTATCACTTGTATAGGCCTACCTCAACTTTGAATTGTGTGAACGATTTTGGCTTGGAATTGCAGCTCTCAGTCGTCGCTCTTGCACTAGGGGAAAATTAAAACGACATCACCCTCAAGACCTGCTGGATCGTGTCCTGATATAAAAAATCTTCCCATTACCCATAAGAAATAAAATTTCAAATAAAATATCTTGTTATTGTCTTATTGTTATGTATTCTATGTTTAAATAAACATAGCTAGTAGTTTTTCCATTTAGAGTAAGTTGCCTAAAAGGTAGCGGTACGTTAAGCTGTAAATAAACATTTAATTAAAAAAAAAAAAAAAAAACTAATTAAAATTTGTTCGCGAGTTGCAAATCAAGACGATCTCATTTTTTACCTTCTGAGTGAAGAGTATGCTGATCTTCTCAAAGCGCTTGCCATGCTCATGCAAAATATAAAGAATATTATTATTATAAAATTAAAATTTGTACGCGAGTGCAAATGAAGATGATCCCATTTCTTACCTTCTGAGTGAAGAGTATGCTGATCTTTTCAAAGCGCTTGCCATGCTCATGCAAAATATTAAGAATATTATTATTATTTGTACGTAGGGTATGAAAGCGTTCATGCGCGTGGGTATACTTACATGATATGCAAATTGGCGTGTGCCCGTAATTTTAATTGTGTGAACAATTTCGGTCGGATCCGACTTACGGAGAAAGCATTGAATGCCCTTTTTATTATCACCTCAATTTTTCTAATAAACTGCCTATTTGCCTATTTGATTTGCGGAGAAAGCATTGAATGCCCTTTTTCTTATCACCTCAATTTTTCTAATAAACTGCCTATTCCTGAATCATTTTTAATTTTTTTTTATTTAAGCTATTACTTTTCCCAACTATTTTTTCTGTTAGCCATTTGCAGTTCTTCCTTATTAAAATTAATATAAAATGATCAAGAAGGAATTTTCTATGATCAAAACAAGGGTGGGTGGGGGAAAACCATTCATTATACAAAGAAGAATTTGCTGTAGCGTGCATGCAGTACAGAACAATTTTTTCTTTAAGTCTAGCGATGTATGGTTTCTTGTCGAAAATTTTCTTGAATGTGTCAAAATGCAATTTAATCAAATTATAAAAATTGTCAGAAGGGGCTTTCAATTTTAAATAATGATTAATATAATGGAAGTTTTTATTGAGTATTAAATACTCAGAAGAACATTGCATTTCATCACATGATTTTAGAAGACCATTACAATCTTCGCAATCAGTTTTTTGCAACAGCTTGTGCAAAAGATACCCACCAAAATACCGCAATGCAATTACAATTACAATGCAAATTACAGCTTAACGTACCGCTACCTTTTAGGCAACTTACTCTAAATGGAAAAACTACTAGCTATGTTTATTTAAACATAGAATACATAACAATAAGACAATAACAAGATATTTTATTTGAAATTTTATTTCTTATGGGTAATGGGAAGATTTTTTATATCAGGACACGATCCAGCAGGTCTTGAGGGTGATGTCGTTTTAATTTTCCCCTAGTGCAAGAGCGACGACTGAGAGCTGCAATTCCAAGCCAAAATCGTTCACACAATTCAAAGTTGAGGTAGGCCTATACAAGTGATACTCGACAATTGTGATCATAACATCACAGACATACACATATTTATATATACATATGTATATGTGTGTGTCCACAAACAACAAACTGCAAATGTTGGTCCCTGCAATTGCTACAGGCAGCAAAAGTTTCGCACACAGTCACATAACTGCTCATACATGTAGCAAGACACAGTAAATGTGTGTGTGCATGCTCATCGCGAAAAAGTAATGCTTATGCACATCAGCGCTTTCATACCCTTCCCAAAAATCTTTACGAAAAAACTAAAATTTTGCATGAGCATGGCAAAGCCGTTTAAGAGTTCGGCATACTCTTACTAAGAATGGCAGACGGGATCGTCGCGAATCGCCACTCGCGAACAAATTTCAATTTTTGTGGGCTGCTGGCTTGTGCTCGCATAGAGTGAGAGAGAGAGAGAAAAAAGAGAGAGGGAGAGTAAAGAAAAATAGCACACAGAATGTACTCATACGAAAACGCGACCATGCCGGTTGAGCGCATACAGCGCACTGAATTCGTCGTTTCATATTTTGACTACCCAACCCTGAATTGCCCAAACCGAACAAATACGAAGTTGAGCGGTCGCTTGGCTCAAATTCTGGTCCGTGGAAAAAGTTTGTTCTAGTTGTCTCGTCTATGTGTTGTATGGTTAGTGGTGTTACTCAATCGTGCTTGTGTGCAATATTCTTGCTGCCGCCTGTAGAGCACTTTTAGAACCCCCAGCAGCAGTTGATGTTCGTTCGGTTGGGTAGCTGCTTTGAGCTAGCATAAGCACACACATTCACATACACATTTACACTTCCTTGCTATATGTGTAAGCATTTATGTGCCTGTGTGCGATACACTTGCTGCATGTAGCAATTTTGTAACAATTTTTCCCAGCGATTGCTGTGTGGTAGCTGTTGTGAGTCTACACACACACATACATATGTGTAAGTTTGTGATGTGATAATCACAATAACTTGTATAGGCATTTGAATGAATGCTCTGCCTGGGGCATTTGCATGTTTCGTGCATGGGTCGCGAATATTGGGCGTGTGCCTACCTCAACTTTGAATTAAGTAAACGATTTTGAGTTCGAATTGCAGGAGAGGTCAATTATTTTTTATTACCTGTTGATCAGTTATCATTTGTTCTTTAATATTTAGTACCTGATTTGACCCTATAGGCAAAAATGGGACAAGTTGTTCAAATGCTTGCGTAAATTCAGGTCACATATAACCCTTTTAAAGATATGTATGTCATTTCAATTTTTGTGAGCTGCTTGCTGTTTGTGCCATCCAGTGTTGCCAACTTGGCCTTTTTCCGGACAGATCTGTCCTTTTTGAAATTACAACTGCCGCAAAAATTTAGAAACAGCCCCTGTCCGGAAAAAATGCCTTTTTTATATTATTTTGACCTTTTTTCATCCTTTTTTAATTGTTAAAGGTTGTTTATAAATTTTGTCAAATAAATCGATATCATCGCTTTAATATTGCTTTATTGCAACAAACGCTGTAGTCGAAAATATATTTATCAATCGATCATTAACGTTTTTTTTTTTTAATTTAGGGTGTCGCGGTTAAACGACCCATTAAAAAATAAATGGATTAGCCGCGTTCCCATTTATATTGATAAGGCATTTTGCAAATACTGCAAGTACTGCAAATACAAAACTTGTAGAATGGAGAGATAAAGAAAGTATCGTATCTTTCTGGACTGAAGCTCAGGACCACGCAGACTCAGCAGGAAACAAAAATTTTTCGGACCTGGGTGCATTTGCTATCACTTTGTTGTCGTTGCCGTGGTCAAATGCTGAGGAAAGGGTGTTCAGCCAAGTCAATTTGGTTAAAAGCAAATTAAGGAACAAGCTGCATATTGATACGTTAAATTCTATTTTGGCAATTAGGTTAGTTTTACTAGTTAACAATTACATACAATTAAATATAATATCTTTGGATTAGGTTTGGACTACATCGGAACGGCAAATGTTGCCAAAACTATAAGCTACCTGTAAATTGGCGCAAATAATACATACAACAAAGAAAATGTAAATTTTGATGAGGTGCTACACCTTTTAAAGGAAAATTAAAATCAAATTCCATTTTTAAAAATAGAAAAAAATGTTATCCGTTTTTTTGACCTTTTCAAAAATATTTTGTCCCTTTTTTGTCCTCTTTTTTGCGTCAATACATATATTTTTGTGAGAAGACAGCAGAGAGTAAAAAGCATAGGGCAGAAAGAGAAAGAGAGCAAGGTAAAGAGCGGCACATGTCAGGCCTTTCTGGAATATCGACCGTCACCGTCGAGCGCTCGAAGCGGAATGATTTTGCCATCAGCAATTTTTCTCTCCCGACCATTGATGCCAATTTGTCCTTTTTCCGGACAGATCTGTCCTGTTTTTGCTTTGTCCGGAAAAAATATCAAACATCCCCTATCCGGAAATCTGTCCTTTTTTTGTGAATGCGAATCGTGTTCATATTTTCCCAGTTGGTTAGTTGTTTTCCCAGTTGATCGGTTGTTGATGCAACAGAATTTTATTAAATAACATTGCAGAGCAGTTTAACAGAACTTTAGCATAAAATATACTAAATTGTGTACCGATATTTGGTTAAGAACAGCGCCAAAATAAGTATAACAGTAATAAATTGATAGTGTAGGAGGTTTATATGTATTACCGATATCGTTTCTTATCTAAAATTCAATTTGAAAAGAGTGATAAAATGCCCAAGAAGATGTATAAACAAAAATTTCGGGATTGCTGGCTACAGCAGCCAGATTTCAAGTCGTGGATAGCCCGGGATGAGAACGACAATAATAAAGCGTACTGCAAATACTGCAAATGCAGTATAAATTGCAAAATTGACCAAATTCGCGCACATATGCAATACGCATCGTGTTTTGCCCAAAAAAATAAAATATGCTTTAAGCCTCCGGAATGTCCCCAAACTTGTCGCCAGGCACAACTTGTGTTGTATTAGCTATAAGTTGCCAGAAGAGTGCTGACTCTGGAGCGCGTGTTGGATCCATGGCGACATACGAGGCCAGGGAAGAGGAAAATGATAATATAATTGACAATGCCTTGAAATTGTTATGATAAAAAAGAAAAAAAATACAAATTGAAAAAAAAAAATGTTTTTGTCCTGTTTTCTGTCCTTTTTATTTAGATTTTCTGCCTTTTTTTCCGTATTATACGGACAGTTTTGCTTAAAAAAAAAAAAAAAAATTGACATCACTGATGCTAAGCTACTTTTGAATGTATGTACATGTATGCATACATATGGAAAACTCTTACCGCAGATGTCACGTGCTTTTGATATTTGGGCAAACTTTCTGTTCATTATTATACCCTGAACCCATTGAAAATGGGAATTCAGGGTATAATGGTTTTGTGAAAATGTATGTAACAGGCAAAAGGAGACGTCGCAGACCCTGTAAAGTATATATATTCTTGATCAGCATAAAAAAATAAGTTGATTGAGCCCTGTCCGTCTGTCCGTCCGTCCGTCCGTCCGTATGAACGTTGAGATTTCGGAAACTACAAGAGAGCTGAAATTTCACATCAACACTCGTGTGTTACCTACGCAATACGAGTTTATTTTGTTTTTTCGATAACTCGTCCCATTTCCAAATTATCGATAAAAATCGAAAATTCGTTTACATTTTTTAGGTTTTTTGGGTATAACTTCTACACCGTTTTAGCTAGAGACTTCAACTTTATATTTTTAGATAGATATTATGGATACGCAGATTTTGTAGTTTTCAGATTTTGGATGCCACGCCCCCTTCGCCCCCAATATGGAAAAAACGCATTTCAAATACTAGAGTTTTGCAATTTGGCACATAAGTAGATTTAAATACTCTTGATCTACTCTGAAAATTTCACGAAGATCGTCCATTTAGAAATGGAGTTATAAGCGTCCAAAGTTCAGCCCAACCCACCCCCAAGACAAAGCAGCAACTGCGCAGTTAGCAGAGCGCGTAAAGAAGAAGAGTATCACTTTTTGCAGGGTTCAGGGGATTTCGTAGTCGAGCAGTCTCGACTAGAGCCTTCTTACTTATTTTCTATTGACTTAACGGAATAAATATATATGTAATTGAAACAAAAACACTTTCAGAAATGATGCTATTAAATATTTGAAATTAAAAAAAAACCCACTTATTCACAATTAGTTAAACTACCAACTGACTTTCAAAGGTATCAAATACAAAAGAATAAATAATAGTAAAAAATAAAGAAATAAAAAAAAACAAGTAAGAAAACTCTAGTCGAGAGTGCTCGACTAGATAATACCCTGAACCCAATTTTAATAAAATAAAAAAATAATCTGTACTGTGGTTTGGTTTTTTGTAATTATCTTGATAATGCATCAATTTTAGTGCTGAAAATGGCAAAAAACTTCATTATTTTGACAAATAGTTAAATATATTGCTCTTGATTAGTACTAAAATTAATCCGTTTTCAAGATATTTACAAAAAGCCAGTGTCGAACGTGACAAAAAGTTGACTTTTCTGGAGAATTACCCATATGGATAAATCAGAAAGTATACATAAGAATGTATGCGTGTAACGTTCAAAATGTACATATGTACATGTATACATATATACATTGCATTGCCAAAAAAAATAATAATAGATGGCGCTTATATTAGTTGAAATTCGAAAATTTTTTATATTATTAAATATCATTAAAAATAGACTCAACAAATAGACGTTCCTCGATTAACACGCATCACCTTAATTAACACAGACTCTTCATAATTGTAAAAGAAATATATCAATGCCACTCGAAGCTGTAATAGCCATAGTAAAAAGTTCACTGCTAAAGCGCCATCTAGCAATTCTTAGACCATGCTAGGCAGTGATGCCAATTTGTCCTTTTTCCGGACAGATCTGTCCTGTTTTTAAGCACTTTGTCCGGAAAAAATAACAAACATCCCCTATCCGGAAATCTGTCCCTTTTTTGTGAATGCGAATCGTGTTCATATTTGCTCAGTTGGTTGTTTTCCCAGTTGATCGGTTGTTGATGCAACAGAATTTTATTAAATAACATTGCAGAGCAGTTTAACAGAACTTTAGCATAAGATATACTAAATTGTGTACCGATATTTGGTTAGGAACAGCGCCAAAATAAGTATAACAGTGATAAATTGATAGTGTAGGAGGTTTATATGTATTATCGATATCGTTTCTTATCTAAAATTCAATTTGAAAAGAGTGATAAAATGCCCAAGGAGATGTATAAACAAAAATTTCGGGATTGCTGGCTACAGCAGCCAGATTTCAAGTCGTGGATAGCCCGGGATGAGAACGACAATAATAAAGCGTACTGCAAATACTGCAAATGCAGTATAAATTGCAAAATTGACCAAATTCGCGCACATATGCAATACGCATCGTGTTTTGCCCAAAAAAATAAAATATGCTTTAAGCCTCCGGAATGTCCCCAAACTTGTCGCCAGGCACAACTTGTGTAGTATTAGCTATAAGTTGCCAGAAGAGTGCTGCCTCTGGAGCGCGTGTTGGATCCATGGCGACATACGAGGCCAGGGAAGAGGAAAATGATAATATAATTGACAATGCCTTGAAATTGTTATAATAAAAAAGAAAAAATACAAATTTAGAAAAAAAAAATGTTTTTGTCCTGTTTTCTTTAGATTTTCTGCCTTTTTTCCGTATTTTACGGACAGTTTTGCCCTTTTTCCAAAAATAAAAAAAATTGGCATCACTGCTCCCGACCCTAAAAGTAAAAACCCGAGCAATACGAAGTTGATGGGGTTCTAATGTCAAAAAATACGAAGTTGATGGGGTTCTAATGTCAAAAAATAAGTGTGCACATTAACTTGTTTCAGTTGTCCAGTCTATGTGTTGTATGGTTAGTGATTGAGCGCAATGTGTAAATAAAAGCCCGATAGTTTTAAAATTAAGATTTTTTATTTGAATATCACTGTTAAATAATCTAAATTCATATTATTATTAATTATATTAAAAGGTCATAAAAATGCACAGTAGATAATAAATGCATAAGCAATATAATAATTTTTATACCCTGAACCCATTGAAAATGGGAAATCAGGGTATAATGGTTTTGTTAAAAGTATGTAACAGGCAGACGGAGGCGTGGCAGACCCCATAAAGTATATATATTCTTGATCAGGGTGACGAGAAAAGTTGATATAGCCATGTCCGTCTGTCTGTCTGTCCGTCCGTCCGTCCGTCCGTCTGTCCGTATGTTTGAACGCGTCGATTTCCGAAGATACAAAAGCTAAAGAGTTCATTCTTTTTGTGTTAGGTCCGTATATTACACGCGCAGTACGAGTTTGTTTCAGAAATTCGATAACTTGTATATTTGCAACGTTATCGATAAACGAATTTATCGGGAACCAGTTATAAAATTCTAGCTAATTCATCTTTAGAGTTAGAGTCTCCAAGTCTTCTGCATATATATAGATACTAATTTAATACAATTTCGGTTTTTGTCAGATTTTGGATTCCGGTCCCCAATTCGCCCCCACACCCCCAAATGTGTAAAAAATGCATTTCAAATACTAGAGACATACAGTTTGGTTTGGCATATACATAGATATGAATATCATAATCTTAATCTGAACATATCAATACGATTGTCCATCTAGAAACAGAACTATTAATCATCAAAGTTTTCTCATCAAAACCCATGTGGCGCAGCAAGCAAGGCAGCGACAAAGCAAGACGCATTGCGGGCACACATATGTACATACATACATACATACATATGTATGTATGTATGTATGTATGTATATGTGTGCAAGCGTAGATCAGCGTGTGGCTGCAATCGTACATACATACATACATAATATGTACAGTACTATGCTGCAAGAAATGAATGTATTCTTGCAGACCTGTATTACATATGTATGTACATATTTGTGCATGTAAAGCTAATTGTAAAAGAGTTATGATTTCTAACAAAAACCTGCTGAAACTCTCATTACATTCCATTATATATTTTAAAAATTTTTAAAACAATTAAAATAACAATGGAAATGCAAGCAACGTTGAGCAATGCAAATCAATTTTCGTATGCGTGTGCACATATACACACAAAAAATCTTGGGCCGTTTTCTATGTTGCTATGCGCGTGTATATTCTAAGAATCACATTTGTTTTTGAATTGCGTTAGAATTGTCTTTGAATTGTATTTGTATTTTCAGCCACTGCTTTAGTGTTTCTTTCGTATATGGCGAATTTCATTCGTTTTCGCTACTCTGTCGTTTAAGTGATCTGTGGTGTAGATGGCTAGATAGATGCACCGAATGTTAGGCTGTCGCAGGTTCTAGCCCCGCCTAAGCCTTTCATAATTCCTTATTTTTAATTTTTTTTTTTTTTTTATATTTATTTCTTTTTTATTATTATTTATTCTTTTGTATTTGATACCTTTGAAAGTCAGTTGGTAGTAATTTAATAATAATTGTGAATAAGTGGGTTTTTTTTTTTTTAATTTCAAATATTTAATAGCAGCATTTCTGAAAGTGCTTTTGTTTCAATTATATTTTATTCCGTTAAGTCAACAGAAAATAATGAACAAAAAAAAAAAAAGTCTGCCCAAATAACAAAAGCACGTGACATCTGCGGTTTTCCTATATGTATGCACACATGTACATTCAAAGCTAGTGTAGCATGGTCTAAAAATTTAAACTTGATAGATGGCGCTTTAGCAGTGAACTTATTTACTATGGCTATTACAGCTTCGAGTGGCATTGATATATTTCTTTTACAATTATGAAGTGTCTGTGTTAATTAAGGTAATGCCTGTTAATCGAGGAACGTCTATTTGTTGGGTCTATTTTTAATGATATTTAATAATATAACATTTTTCGAATTTCAACTAATATAAGCGCCATCTATTATTATTTTTTTTGGCAATGCAATGTATATATACATGTACATATGTACATTTTGAACGTTACACGCATACATTCTTATGTATACTTTCTGATTTATCCATATGGGTAATTCTCCAGAAAAGACAACTTTTTGTCACGTTCGACACTGGTTTTTTGTAATTATCTTGAAAACGGATTAATTTTAGTACTAATCAAGAGCAATTGTCAAAATAAAGAAGTTTTTTGCCATTTTCAGCACTAAAATTGATGCATTTTCAAGATAATTACAAAAAACCAAACCACAGTACAGATTATTATTTTATTTTATTAAAATTGGGTTCAGGGTATTATCTAGTCGAGCACTCTCGACTAGAGTTTTCTTACTTGTTAAATTTAAATTTGCATTATAATTGAACTGTTATGTTAAAAAAAATTAATTTAAGACGTTTGCAATTTATATTACAATAGAGAAACACATGTAATCGATAATTTTTCATTTTTAAATTTATTTTATTAAATTCCGATGTTAAATAAAAAAACAATTATTAAATGCAAGATGTTTGCAATTAATACTACCATTAGCACAATGAAAGCGCATCAAACTGCATTTTAACATTTCGTTGTAAAATGCTTTCAAGGCCCTTTCAACTACATACATATGTATATATGCGTATATTTATGGATATGTGTGCCGTTATAAATTATTTTGGTATTTCCGTTGTGAATTCGTTAAATGAATCGCACATTTGAGATTGAAGCCACATCAGTCCATAGAATTGTTGTACCAAAATACGCCCGAATGGAGACAAAAGTTACAAATGAATTTCAAAATTTCCCCACACACTCAATAGACACGGCCGTAAGGCAGAGTAGTGGGATAGTACGGCAAGGGCATCAGAAACTTGCCGCCGAAGCGTGGACCAGACTGGGCCGACTCGCTGCTGGACGAGAACATCGTAGTGCATATTTCGGCACGATGCAGCCGACTGCTGCTGTTATTCGACGTGCTACCAGTCGCCGTGCCTGCCCCGGACAAGCCCAGGCCTAGTGCCGAATCACGCCCATGCTGGCGTCGCCGTGTGCGTATCAGCGAGAAGATGGCCACGATCACTGCGACCAGAAAGATTGAGCCCAGTATGCAGAACGAGATTGCCAACTTCGAAATGGACAGACAGAGCGTGCCCTCGCCCACCAGCGGACGACCGTGCGGCACATAGTCCTCCACTGAAAAGACACAATACATAGATCAGCCTCGACTCTTGCACTCACCACTTTTTCGATTGGCACTCACCACTAATGTTGTAGCGCCGATCGTAGCGCAGACGATCCACTTCGATCTGCGGCGCTGTCACGGCCAACGAGTTGAACACCTCGATGCGCGCTAGGTGCTGATCCCCATTCAGCTGCAGTTGCTGCTCGGTGAGGCGACAATTCAGCTGTTAGGAGATTACATTTCAGTTGACGTGGACATTATTTTTGGGCAATCGCTGCTGCTGATCATTGCTGTTGGTTCCTACTGCGTGCTGCAGTTCAGTGCATTTCGGTGCAATAACCACATTAATTACTGGCGCCATAAACACATAAAGTATACGCTCCGCTGCACACACACACATACACAGCCCAACAACACTAGGAAAATCGTAAGCAACAGCAATGGCAACGGCAACACTTTCGTTTTCATTGCAATTAATTAAAATGCATTTGGAATGCCTTGTTTGTTGCCTTAGCTAATTTTGTATAGCTATACAAATATCTTTCCATCTATATCTATATGTATGTACATATATATATATATATATATATATATATATATATATATATATATATATATATATATATATATATATATATATATATATTTGTAGTTTACTCACATTCGGGCACTTCCCTTTGCAGAGCTGCACGCCACAGCTCACGTGCAGCCGCTCGCGGTCGGGAAACTTGAAAGCGGCGAATGTGGCCATAAACGTGAACTCGGCGAGATCTTCCTCGTGCTGTTTGGACCAGCCCTCCTCGGCGGGATTCCATCTCGTATGCAACGCCGGCATCACCTATACAAAAAAAAATATTATGAATATTATTCGCATTCTATTTTAAATACTTTCAAAGTATTTTAAAAAAATGTCTTAAATACTTTCAATTGATATTTTTTATACTTATTCACGGAGCAAGAAACTCGAAATTTTGACTACATACTTGAATTTTTAAGTGTACAAAATTTTACCGATCGGCCCACTAGGGGCGTAACAAATCGGAAAATACATTTTCCTGTATTCCAGAAACAATATTAGTTGATGATCTATAGAGTTGCAATTTGGAATGTCGCGAAATTTGGAATACTCCCGTTGACTATACAAGTTCATAAAGACGAGGCGGATATATGTATGTACATACATACACCCATTGCGTACGATGCAAATCGGGTAAAACTGTATCTTTTACAGTTTGCAAGCAAGAAATATAATTAATGTTATGAGTCAACAAAAAATCTATCAAAGAATCAAATCGGCAACAAAGTTTGTAACGCCCAACTGTATTAATATACGTCTGTCATATATGTACATTCGTAAATAAGCTTAATAGTAACAGCTAAGATGGCAGGAAGCATTTTGTAATGAATACAAAAAAAAGTAAGTTAAATTATAAAGTTTTGCATTTTCGATAAGAAATCATTTTCCCTCACAATTCTAATATGATGTGAATAACCTCTGCCAGCATAGCCACTTTACGGAACTCAGATATGGGGACTAAAATCAAGTGACTTCACTGCCCGAGTGAGTTATAGAAAATGAATCTAGAGTAAGATAAGAGTAAGTAAGATAGAGTAAGTAACAGGCAGAAGGAGACGTCGCAGTCCCCACAAAGCATATATATTCTTGATCAGCAGAAAAAACAAGTAAGAAGGCTCTAGTCGAGACGGCTCGACTACGAGATACCCTGAACCCTGCAAAAAACAAGTAAGAAGGCTCTAGTCGAGACTGCTCGACTACGAAATCCCCTGAACCCTGCAAAAAAGTGATACTCTTCTTCTTTAAGCACTTAGAGGCGCGCGCTCTGCTAACTGCGCAGTTGCTGCAGTGGCTTGGGGGTGGGTTTGGCTGAACTTTGGACGCTAATAACTCCATTTCTAAATGGACGATCTTCATGAACTTCTACACCGTTTTAGCTAGAGACTTCAACTTTATAATTTTAGATAGATATTTTGGATACGCAGATTTTGTAATTTTCTGATTTTGAATGCCCCGCCCCTCTCGCCACCAATATGAAAAAAGCGCATTTCAAATCCTGGAGACTTGAAATTTGGCAAATACACACATTTGGATGCTATTCTGAAAGTTTCATGAAGATCATCCATCTTAAAATGGAGTTTTAGACGTCTAAAGTATTTATTTTGTTTTTTCGATAACTCATCGAATAACAGAATGAACTCTCTAGCTCTTATATCTTCGGAAATCTACGCGTTAATACATATGCACGGACAGGACTATATCGACTTATATATATATATATATATATATATATATATATATATATATATATATATATATATATATATATATATATATATATATATAATATATTGTAACGAACCTTCGGTTATACCCGAGTCTAAGCCGGGCCAGTTTCAGCCGACTGTGCGTTCGTTTCAACAAATTTATTTGTTGAAGCCCTTGCGATATTGAATAATAACACTTTGTGAATTTGATTTGTACTTGGTATATTCTCGTTATAATACTTATTATTATTTGGCGATACAACACACTTGTATAGTCGTCGTGCGTTATGTTTGTTCACGCACTCCGGCTCGGCAGACAATTATGGCTCAGTAGCACCAGGATTCGCCAAGCGCTCCAGCTCACGCCAGGATTTGCACTGTCTACTCCGGCGGTTCGCTCAGTTGTACAGGCTACTCCTACTACTGGACTCGCTCTTGGCACACCTAGGTTCTTATGCGCACAATTTCTACCTATTCGCACGGCTGCGTGAACCTACACAAGTTTTGTGACGAGACTTCTGCGTCCTTATAGGTGTCTGCAGTATCCTCCCAGGATACTTTGGATGCTCCCACGATGTCCTGTCTGCTTTGAGTCCTGGATATCGGTGTCCTGCGTCGATATCGTAGTCCTTCGATGTCTTCACTCGCGTTGACTTGTATTTGCACTTCACTTGAATCTCACTCTTGATCTTCACTCTCGATCTCACTCTTGATTCTTGCGTACTTTCTGATTGCCTCTATGACACCGCCGGTGCCCTTTTATAGGGCCGCCGCAGGCCCTGTTCGGCTCTGGAGCGGGGCCTGCCTGCCGCTCGTGCCCACATAACGGCACAATCGCGTGATCTGGGTGACGCCAGCAGGCCGCCAAATGTCGTGGCAGCTTCGCGTTGGCCGAAGTACCGCTGTTGCTATGCAAAAAGACAGCGTCCGTCACTTGGAGCGGTACCTCGGCTAACGGTGCCCTATGACCTGCGGTCGAGCGACGCGAGCCAATTGCTGACACTATAGGAGCGAGAGAGACGGACTATAGTCCGCTCTCTGACCCTTCCAGTCGCGAGGGTTGCTCCTATAGT
>JAUESO010000040.1:0-366921 GCA_030914385.1 Drosophila antonietae | reverse complement strand
GCGCAGTTAGCAGAGCGCGCGAGTTAACAGCGGAGAATAATACGCTGTTCCCCTTCGCACCTAGAATTGACTACGATCGTGAGTGCCAGATCGCACTCACTCAACTCACTCAAGAATGGTACAACGTTGAGCTGATGCGCTTTCGGGCATTTCCTAGGAACAGTGCTTTTCTCAGGAAGAGACAAGTACAGCGTATCTAGCGCTGTGGCTCGGCTGGAGCGCCGTTTGAGCAGTGAGTGTTGAGTGAATTTCGGCGAAAGATAGAAAAGACCGATGACCACCAGAGAACGAGACTCGCACTCACTCTGATTCTAAACTTGGAAGTGAACAGAACAACTGCGCTAATGTGAAAAAGCCTTAAGCAATAAAAAATAAAAATCAATCGTTAATATAAATCAAGCATTTTATTTACACAAAAATCATACTAATACACAACCTCGGCCACGATTGTATCGCCCTTTGCTCCCGGACGATAACTGGCGCAGCCGGTAAAAACGGAAGACAGCGGAAAATTAATGTTACCTTCAACATTATTACTAGTACTGTAAGGGTATGTAGCGGCAAACGTGAAAAAATGTGCAAAAAAAAAAAAAAAAAAAAAAAAAATTAAATTACATATACATACAATACAAGATACATATACATACGTGTGCATACGTTTGCATAAAAATGTGCAACAAAAAAAAAAAAAAAAAAAAAAAAAAAAAAAATTAAATTACATATGCATACAATACAAGATACATATATATACATACATATGCATACATTTGCATACATACGATTGCATCGAAATAAAACATATTATTCTTGTGGTTTTCCAATGGGCTAAAGAGAACGGTGCCGTGTATTACGTTGTGAATCAAATTAATTGAAGTTGGTGCCGAAATACAAAAGGCCTAAACTTTGTTTGTCGTTATACAAGTGCAAATGACGAGGCTGTGCGTTATGCCTGTGTGGATTCTATCGCTGAAGCCGCTATCGTACATACATATATGATCAGGCATCACACCACGTCAAATTTGTACATATGTATACTGTATACATACATGTATACGACAACACTGACAACTGTATTTCACTAATTCTCACGATGGAAGTTACAGTTGATCAGAAACACGAATACCACGCCACCATTATCTTACCCAAACTTAAGTTGTCGTTATACAAGTACAAAGGACAAGGCTGTGCGTTATGCCTGTGTGGATTCTATCGCTGAAGCCGCTATCGTATATGATCAGGCATCACACCACGTCAAATTTGTACATATGTATGTACATATGCGTATACACGACAACACTGACAACATGTATTTCACTAATTCTCACGATGGAAGTTACAGTTGATCAGCTGCACATAAACCACAGGAATACTCACAAGTGCAATACAATTCAACAATATAAATCGTGTGATCTCCATGTGGTTAAAGTGATATTGACGTGTGTTACGTTTGCGCGGACTCTATCGCTGAAGCCGCTGCCGAAACATAGTAAGGCCAAGCGCCACGTCACACCCACGTAACATCCGTACAACCCAAGGTGTCATTGGGCAAGTGCAAGTGAAGCGGCAGTGAAAAGGATTCTATCGTTGAAACCGCCTCACACCGTGTAAACTGTGCACAGCTACGTATTTACGATGGCCAAAACTACTGTATTTCACTAATTCTCACGATGGAATTTACAGTTGTTCGGAATCACACGATTACCAATATACACACAAGTGTATATACATTTGAAACAACAACAACAACAAAAAACACAAACAAAAACAATATATATGTATATGCTATATATGCACAATTATCAATATACACACAAGTGTATATACATTCGAAACAACAAAGAAACACAAACAAAAACAATATATATGTATATGCTATGTATGCACAATTACCAATATACACACAAGTGTATATACATTTGAAACAACAAAAAAAAAAAAAAAAAAAAAAAAAACACACAAACAAAAACAATATATATGTATATGCTATATATGCACTATTATCAATATACACACAAGTGTATATACATTTGATGAGAGGAAAAAAAAAGTAATAAATAAATGCACAACTTCACAACCTGTCGCTACAAACAATTCCATATATATATATTCAGAAATACAAACTATTTTAATAATTATCACACAGATTACAGACAACACACCGAGTTCGAAGATACAACCCGATCACCACACAACAACGAAGACCATACTCAAGATAAGCTAATTATAAAAAAAAAAAAAAAAAAAAAAAAAAAAAAAAAATGATTACATAAGCTAACGTAAGAAAACACACAAACACACGAAATTCAATACTCAATGTCAAAAAAAAAAAAAAAAAAAAAATTATTTCCAAAGATTCTCCCAAATAGTAGGGCAAGAACTAGGTCAGGACTTAGTATTCAAAATCTTCCGCTAGTAGCCGAACAAGAAGAAGAAATAGCTGAGATAACCCGCCAGAAAGAAACGATCCAAACCTCACAAACAAGAATGGCAGACCCTACAAGATGGCCTATCTTTGGGACAACTTTTCTTCGGCATATGCAAAATTAGGGAGCAACTTTACTCTTTGCTTAGAAACAGTACCGAAAGCTCAGAAGGTCAAGCTATAAAGAAACGCCTTTACAACGATGTTGCCCTTAATGCATTCATTATGGGACTACGTGATCCTCTCAGATCGGTTATCAGGGCTAGAGACCCCAGTACATTAGAACGAGCATACGAAATATGTCAAATCGAACTTACCTACTCAAAACCGAGATACACAGATAGGCGCAGAAACTACAATTATAACAATCAGAGGTCTAACGATTACATCCACTATAAACAAAAACCAGGTTACAATAGACAAGATGACAACACTGAACATACCCATTAGAATAAATACCGTCTTAGCAGTCACGAAATTACAAACTCTACAAACATCCCTCTATTCAATGAATTCAACGAGGCAACAAACATACATCTATTAATTTTCAAATTCCACACCTTCTTTAACGGCCTTCTAGGTATGAACATACTAACAAAACCAAGTGTCTATAACACTATATTCATTACAAAAAAAAAAAAAAAAGATAATTTGATTTAATGATTTGAAGGCAGGCTGTATACTTTTGAATATCAAACTACTTTCATTAGGCAATCAGTTTAAAAAAAAATAGACCACGGATAATAGTAAAATTTACATATTAATAAATTAGCATAACCTGCAGTGTCAAAATACATACATACATACATAGTACATATTTACCACATACACGTGGCTCACTTTTAGTCGCCTATTTTCTGTTTTGGTTGAAGACAAGCTGCTAGAATTGGCAAATAAAATATAATCCTTCTTTTTCTGTTAATTGTTTTGTTTTCTGCGCTGTCTACCAATTAAGCAATTACTTGTAGGAAAAAAAAAACGAAATCGAATAGAAGATTCTTGAAAAGTTTACAAAAATATAACAAAACCAAATTGTTTGTTTCTTTCTGTCTTCTCTCTCTTTTCTCTCACATATTTGCAATTATGCAAATCAAATGCGCTAAGCCAACAACAAATGTCAAACAAATAATTGGTAACACTTATATACACTCATACTCACAACTCTTACATGTCCACCGTTTACACTGCTTAACTGTAAATTCAATGCTGCAGACGTTGCTAAGCTGTCAGCCACAGGCCCACATACATTTACTCACACACACTCACACATACACACACACTTTAAACTCTCTCTCTCTGTCGATCTCAAATTAACTAACCAACAAATTATGAAAAAATAATAATAATAATAATAATAATAATAATAATAATAATAATAATAATAATAATAATAATAATAATAATAATAATAATAATAATAATAATAATAATAATAATAATAATGCTTTAGCTAAACCCAAAGAGTTCGAGTTCAGGCCCAAGCGCTCAGCGTGCGCCTCTGGCCCTCGCTCTCGCTCTCCTTAGCAATTGTGTTACAGTTATACACGCAAAAAAAAAAAAAAAAAAAAAAAAAAAAAAAAAAAAAAAAAAAAAACAATATTAACAACAACAACAATAATGTCAATCGTTAAATTTATACATACATATGTATGTATGTATGTAAGGGAAAACATAATTCATTTCCATGGATGTATGTATATATGTATGTAGTATAATATGGTGGGTCTCTCTAGGAGCAACAACACAATTTGATTCGTCTAAAATAAATGTCTTGTTATAATAAAATATAATTACACATGGTTACTAACCTAAAATAAAAGAATAAACAATTGAATGTCCGTACTCCTATTCTTCACACAGTTTAGACTTTAATTATTATTTAATTATAATCATGTATGCTAATTGTTAATATAGAATATATAGATTAAATTTACAATAATTTTATAATATCAATATTTAATTAGTCTTAAATTAATTTAGCTTATATATTGTTCTCTTCCATAATCTCTTGCTATTCAACAGCTAATCTTATTTGATAGGTTATTAATTCATTGTCTTAATTGATATGTGGCTCCAACACCTGATCAATGAAGTTACATATATGTACACTTGTGCAAAAGTCACAAACAGATGATCAATAATTATAATATGAATATACTCAAGGCTTATACGTATATATGTATGTATGTATATATGTGTGTATGTATGTGTGGATGTATATACATGTGTATATATGTATGTATGTGTGTGTGTATATACATGTATATGTGCATATGTTTGCAGACCAATACATATGTATGTACGTGTATATGTATGTATAGCGATATAAGAGTACTCCCTATCAAGACTTTAAATACCCTTTAAATTTCTCTATTAGTGATGTTAAAGGATAAGAAAACATAAACAAAATATAACCTAGGGAGCAGAGCCCTGGGAATTCCCATTGTTAAGAGAGTGCAGTGTTCACACACATTCAACCTACTCACCCTAGAACTTAGATTAATGGTAAAACAATTACATTCATAATACAAATACCAATATTGTTAAAGGAAAGCTATACATTGTTGCATCTAATTGTACTACCCATAAATAACACTAAATATATATGTAAATTTACCTAACTACATACATACATATGTACTAACAATCAACCACCTCCTAATTGGATAAACTGGACCTGGTAGCGCTGGTCTTATGCCGGAACCTCTTGCTCCTCCTTTCGCGACGGCCACTCCACCCCTCTGGCCATCGCTTCATTCTGGGGGGGGAGGAGTTAACAGCGGAGAATAATACGCTGTTCCCCTTCGCACCTAGAATTGACTACGATCGTGAGTGCCAGATCGCACTCACTCAACTCACTCAAGAATGGTACAACGTTGAGCTGATGCGCTTTCGGGCATTTCCTAGGAACAGTGCTTTTCTCAGGAAGAGACAAGTACAGCGTATCTAGCGCTGTGGCTCGGCTGGAGCGCCGTTTGAGCAGTGAGTGTTGAGTGAATTTCGGCGAAAGATAGAAAAGACCGATGACCACCAGAGAACGAGACTCGCACTCACTCTGATTCTAAACTTGGAAGTGAACAGAACAACTGCGCTAATGTGAAAAAGCCTTAAGCAATAAAAAATAAAAATCAATCGTTAATATAAATCAAGCATTTTATTTACACAAAAATCATACTAATACACAACCTCGGCCACGATTGTATCGCCCTTTGCTCCCGGACGATAACTCGCGCTTATAAGTGCGTAAAGAAGAAGAGTATCACTTTTTGGCAGGGTTCAGGGGATCTCGTAGTCGAGCAGTCTCGACTAGAGCCTTCTTACTTGTTTTTATTTTTGTTTTTTTTTTTTTTTGCATTTTCCTTTTTGCCTTTAACATGATTTATTTGCTAACGCTTATGAGCACTGACCTGGTTACGTTTCGTAGACCTTGTTAGCTGCACAATTTTTCAATTTGCACCAAAAGTGTCATCGATTAGCCACGCAGCTAGCTTCATTTGCATTTATTGTGGCAGGCGAATAGCCTGTGCTATCAAATGAATTGCTTAACATTATTTTCTTCTTATTTTCGTGAGCATTCAGAATTAGAGCTTTCAAGATTCAGCTGAAACTAAATTTTTCTGGTTATTCTCAGCTTTTTTATAGCTTTGCTAGACTGTAGCTAAAAATGTGCCAAGTTAATAAATGAATTGAAGTTAGGGAGATATTTTCTTCGGCACTTATATATTTTAAATAATAAAAAAAATGTTAATAATAATAATATATAAGAAATAAATATCAAATATAAAATATAAAATATTATTTAATTTTTAATGCCAACTCTAAAAAATTCTTCTAGCTTGACAAATTTATTCTATAATCTAGCTCTGCACTTAAATAGCATTTAAGCTCACATTCTCTTAACATGGCTCAAGCTTTGCTAGCCATTTGTCCCCTCAATTCACTTTCATTGAGGCTTAAGATAACCCAAAAAAAAAGCTAAATCTTTAGCTATAACTCAAGCTGCAATCAAATGAAAAGCACTTTTAAGATTGCATTTTAAGATTGTGTCCTCCAGTGTCACTTTAAAGCGCGCATGGTTTTTAAGCCTTATAATGCTCATTTATTATTATATTTAAAAGCCATAAAAAAAGAGAAAAAAACATAATAAATACATTTTTATAGTTAAAAATTGAATGCAAGTGCGCGTTGATTTATTGAGATTTATAGTAAATGCTTTCAATTTCATTTATAAGCGCAAATTGCAAATGTCTGAGTGTATGTGTGTGTGTGAGAGTGTGTATTTAAGTACTTGTGCACGTAGACTGTAGCCTGTTGTCAAATGAACCTGTCAAATTTTAACAAACACTCACTTTCTCTTTGGAGCGCAGCTGGCGCTAGCTGCGATGTGCATCCTGTGCCAAACTAAATTACAATTTATTTATATGCAACACCCACACAAACACACACACAGACAGACAGATAGCCATGGACATGCAACATGTGGCAGCAGCAGCACTGTGGCACATGTGGCACTGTGTGCACTGTGTGCCCTGCAGCCAAACTGATTTGTCTGCAAATCAGTAGGCAATAAGTCAAACGCCGCCGCCAAAGTTCAAAATTATTTTCTATTTTTCTGCGCTTCCGTTGAAGCAGCGAGAGAGAGAGAGAGAGGGAGGAGGGAGAGAGATAGCTGGAGCTAGAGATCACAGAGACCCACAGCAGAGCTGATCGCCCAGTCAGTGCAGACAGTTGCCTGTCTATCATTTGCCTTACATTTTGCGCCTTTCATTTTAGCCGCTGACGCAGTTGCAGTTGCAGACAATTGCAATCGTCGCTGTGGCAAGCTTCCTGCTGCATGCCACACAGCCAACTAGCCGGGCTGCCCTCAAAGGCGCCGCTCTTTCATTTAGCTGCGGATTTGCTAGTTTTCTATTTGGTTTTCATGTCGCGTCTGGCATTTTTGCATGAAGTTTTTCTTCACTCCCATTCATAAAAAAAAACACATGGCTCATCTAATTTGTATACCCCCAAGTAGGTATTGCTAGGAAGTAAAGAGCGTGGGTATATTGATTCTATGCAAAACGCATTTGCGGCTCTATGAAAGAGTATAATTGAAACATTTGTCTTATGGCTAAGCAGTTGAAGGCACTAATTGTAATATCGATCTAGATTTCAATATCGATATTTATCGACTTAACATATAAGACAAATGTTTCAAGTATACTCCTATAGAGCTGCCGTAGAAGGCACTAATTGTTAAGTCGATCAATATTTTAGTATCGATATTTCTCGATTTTACAATTAGTGCCTTCAACCATAAGACTCCAATACTACGATTGGAGCATGGTACATTCTAAAAAGTATATATATTAAACGCTATATCATTCAGGTCTCATATTATTTTGATAATATACTAATGATAAAGCTTTTTAAAAATAAATACATATCGAAATTTGCCTAGCTTTAATTTTATTTCTTCAATATCGATAACAAGAAATTTTAGATATAGATATGGATATAGATCTATAGATAGATATGGATAGATATATAAATATGGGTATAAAATATAGATATAAATATAGATATAGATAGAGATTTACATTACCTTTTGTATTTTTACGCACTTCCCCACATCAATATTTGATCATACTTGAACTCCTAGTTATACTAGCAATCTATTCAGAATTCATTTGCTATTTGCTATAGTTTTCTATCTCAAATGTTGCTACTTATGTTTCGTATAACAACAAAAAATATAGTTAATTATTACATATTTTTTTCAGGGTATCTCGTAGTCGTGTTCTGTCCATATTAGAGCACCCTTGTTATAATTTGTTTGCAGTTTTCTTAAACATGCCACATTGAACGGTTGCCGCAGTTGCAATTGGCGATTTGCTGTCTTATGCAATGGGCGATGCTTCGATTTCTTTTAGTTCGCTTGCTGGCAATGAGGAAGTTGCAAGTCGCATTTCGTATTGTTGTTGCTGTTGCTGTACGTCAACTTTTGTGGGTGACTGTGGCAAATTGTTGCCTGATTATAGGGATGTTAACTGTTTATGCCACAGCGCTGGCAGCAATTGTTTTCGTTTAGTTTCTTGCAGCCGATTGTTTACAGCGATTGACTTAAATGTGGCATAAACGATGGTCAGCTATGGTCTATGGGTCTATGGAGTGCAGAGTACGTTTTATAAGGCCATGTTATGCAGTCAGCACTTGGAAGTACCTAAAGCCATACATAAATGTAGATGTTACCGCAGAAATACTTTCGCTCATTTAAGATATTATCAGCTGAATCGCTTTTAGGGCTTATGCTTTTTTGGGGGGTCTTAAATAAGAGATAATTGTTGAAATGGAATTGCTTGGCCAGGAAGCTATCTTTCTTGTTTGTGGATTGTAAAGTGGTTGAAAAATTGTTTTAAATTTAGAAAAAAAAAACTTTTTAAATAAAAAAATTAATTTTTTATATCGTTTATATCGATTTGGTCGAAATTGCAGATAAAAATCTACATACATATGTATATCAAAATATTGTTCATAGACTTCCATTTATTATAGAAGTGTTGTCTTAAATTTGTATATCGATAATTATCGTTTTATTGAAATATCTGCTTCTATATATTTTCATCTTCTGCTTCAATATATTTCTGCCAACGTTGCCAGTTATTAATTTGCCTTTGTCCAAGGCAACAAAGATCTGGTATAGGGTATGTCAGCTTTTATAGGTCCCTTAAGCTATCTCCACTCCCAGGCAGCACGTCCTCGACCTTTCAGCAGCTGTTGAATTTTTATTTCTTTGCTATAAATCTGCGATGATTTTGTTTAAAGTACTCTTGGCTTGAACAATAGCAATAAAAGCTACGCCTGCGCAGCCATGCCGAAGCAACACTCAGAGCTAAACAATGGTTGCTGGGCTCTGGCGCGTGCTACTGGAGGAGCTGCTGCTGGCAGCTTCGGGTAGAAGGCGTAGACAACAATGGTGTCGGCTAGACAGCAAGACTCGATGGCTTATAAACAAATGTCTGTCGCTTAATGAGTTAGACTCGGTTGGCTAGGCCACATGCATCAACTTGCTTTCCGTTGATTTGTCAAGTCACAAGACGTAAGTCGTCGTCTCTCGTAATTGTGTGGCATATTTGCTTGAGCTCTGAACTGCATAGGCAGACGTGGTGTGGCCAACGCATATGAGAGCGAAAGTGTTTTTTTGTAAGACAACTCCCTGCTGTTGCCGCCAGCAAATCCTGCAATGAATAATTTAGTCATTTTCATGAACTTTTTGTCGGAGCATTTAAGCCGCAGGAGTTGCCGACCACCCAGCCAAAGCTACAACAACAACAACAACAATTGCAGCAGCAGCAGCTGCTGAGTCTTGGCGACTTCAAGCTTCGACTTGCAGTTGCTTGGCGACGCTGTCTTGGCGGCAAATTCATCACATGAGTTCCCGTGGCGACGTTGGCGCTAAATCGTGTGTGAATGGCTTGACGAACTGCAGCAGTCAGGCCGACTGGGCAGCCGTGCCCCAAACTGTTGCACACTGGTTTGTGATTGCTTGAAAACTATGTCAATTTCAATTAGAGTTACAAAACTTGATAGCTCAGACTGGCAGTCAAGGCATTATGAAACTTGGTTATAGAATTTGGATCAGTCGAATCTTCTTGCATATATAATTTCCTTACATAAACTGATTGAGATTTATAAACTGGGAATTGAAAAGAGCTTAGCTTATATGGTAAAAATATTTTGTTAATGTTAGATTAAATTTTAATTAAATTATTAGAACGCTGTCTTGGTTTAGCTTGCAACGTATATGAACAGATCAAAGAATACTAGAATAATACTAAAATTCCATTCGATGAGCACAAACTAAGCCTATTTTTACCTCTCTCTCTCTCTCGGTCTCTCTCTTTCTCTATCTATCTATCTAACACACATTTATCTAAAGTCTTCTATCTAATATAAATACTAGAATAATACTAGATGAATACTATGAATACTATATATTCATTTAAGTATTTAATACTTTTATTTTTTCTGGTTGAATTAATGACGTTGATTACTCAAAAATAATACTAGGTAAATATTTGATAATAATATCTAAATATTAGATTATGATTAGTTTAATATGAAACTTAAATTCAAACACTATTCTTCATTGAAATTACAAATGATCATTTTAATGATTAAATCTTCTTTTTTTTTTACATTAAAAATTTATGAAAATTTTGCATTTTGATTTGTGGCATGCGATAAGAGGCTTAATCGATTGCCACATCAAATTTGGTGACACTGTGCAGCTGAAGCTGATACTGACGCTGACGGTGACTTTAAGCGTCGCTCAGTTTCAATTTCAATTTGAGACGGAGTCTGTGTCTGAATGTGACCATTATGGTGACCAATTAGTCATTCGGCGCTGGCTTTTGCTTGTCATCTATTTGGGAGGGTTTGGCCAAAAGACAAACAAACGAGGCAAAAAAACGAAAAAACAACAACAAACAACATGCAGCATGTAATTTGTTGGTCAATTAAAAGTCCAGCTTACAAGCAACAACATGCAACATATATGCAACAACAACAACAACAACAACATGTTTCTTAGCCATATTTACCGTATGTGAGTGTAGCTTGACTTTCGCAACATGTTGCTAACGTTTACGTTTACTGAACGAAAGCGAGTTGTGGGGGTCGCTCTCCAAGCATTTTGGGGTCGCAAATTCTGAAGGCGCAAAGCAAAGCCCAAACAGAAAATGCGGAAATTGACAGCAGCTGGCGCTCACTTTCAAGTGGACAGACCACGAAAAGCGGCTAAATGCAAATGATGGCTGTTAATGGGGTATATTGTTAAGGCGTGATAAAGGCAGATGCATATATATATACATCTAGAAATATCTATAATGGGTTCAGGCTATAGTAAGCATAGTAAAACTGTTTTAAATTTTATTTTGCATGCCATATTCATGCTCTTGCTATGAACCCTACCATGCATATAGCTAAAAGCGTTCAGTGTATATCCTAGTCAGGCACTCCCTACTCGTGCACCCTTGATTTTACGTCTGGCTTTGTTTTATTGCAACTTCTTTTGGTGGTTCTGCCTTGTCAACGCTAATGGCCATATGCAAAAAATAAAACTAAAAGAAATAATGAGACGCGAGTGCAACTGTGATTTGTTGTTGTTGTTGTTGTTGTTGCTGGCGGCACTTTCTACAGACAACACTCTGTCCCAAAAATAAAACCATGCTGCGTTCACTTATATACATACATATACTATATGTTATAGTATATATAAATATATATGTATATAAAATTTTCTTTTTTTTTTTTTCATTTGGCTTTTGGTTTTTCGGGCCACAAATCCTAAAATGGCATGCGGCGACATGTGCGACCGACTTAGCCAGAGACAGAGACAGAGAGATAGAGAGAGAGAGGCAGAGAGAGATAGAGAGAGAGACAAGGTGACATGGCCACGACAACGTCGACGGCGACAAAATCGCAGCTGCCGCTGTTGCAAGTCCAAGTTTTTTTTTGGAATTGGCCACGGATTTGGCTGTCTCTGTGCAGCGAAGCATGGCAGATGCCGCCGACTGTGCCTCAATCTATGCCTTTGAGCAAATAAAACGCGAAAATATCAAAAAATAATAATAATAATAATAATAAGCATTGAGCGAGGTGCGCTTGGTTAGTTGCAATTTTATATGATGTGAAATATGACTAATTGAACTTTGGCTTAGATTTTGAGTAGATGCGTATGGATATATAAGTATATATACGTATGAATACTAAGCATATTTATAAACATGCAGAATACTATTGTAATTGTTTTCTATACTAATGGATTCCTTTAGATATGCACAAAACTGTTTTTACTAAGTTTTAATTATAAAGAACTTTTTCAACTTAAGCCAATAGAAAACACAAAATATGTGAAAAAGTTAGAAACAAAACTGGTATGAAAAAGTTTTGAACTGAAACACATGCAGATATACAGATAGATTCTAAACATATTTAAAGTATTTAGGCAAAAGGGGGAAGAGTTGAGAAAGCTGAAATAAAGCCAAAGAGCATTGAACATCAATTTGATTTATTTACTAACATATCTAATAACTTTATGACTACTTAATATAGAAATATATATAATGTATTATATATTTAATATAATATCTTTAATATTAATATAGCTAAGATCGAGCAACGTCGCTTCATTTGCGTGTTTATCTCAGATTTATAGCTACATATGCACATCTATCTCTGTCCATAAATATGAATATATATATAATATATCAGCTAGGTAAATACAATGACAAATACATATTATTTTGAAAATAATTGGAAGCAGTGCTGCGAAATCAGCTTTGATTTCCGTCAAATCTGTTTTTTTTTTTTTTTAAATTATTTTATTATATATTTTTTTAATATATTATTTACATTTTTTTAGAGAATGAAGTTCATGTTGTTCATATAGTTGAATTATTAATATAAATATATTAATATGCAAATATTTACTGTGTTTTTATTACAAACTTTGCAACACCCCTTCAATATAGTAAAGCACATATATATATCTGATATATATAGTAATCTATATGGCACCCTCGCAATCAGTGACAATTGCTGCTGTTGTCCAATTTGGCAAATTTGGCGAGTAGCTTAGCCTCATTTGTGGGTCAGGCGGTCTTTGGGAATTGAATTGAAGCTGGCGCCCGCAAGTCGTATGACGATTGAAATTCATATAAACACATATATAAGCTGAAATGGATGCAAGCTGGCTGGCTGTCTGTATGTGAGTGTCGTCGTCGTCATCGTCTATGCAATCGACAAGCATCCGATTTTGATCATTCAATTAAAATATTTTATGGCCAAAGGGGGCCACTGGCTTCAGCTACAGCTACAGCTTCAGCCTGCTCTGGCAGTAAATAAACCTTGAAACGGCAACAGAAACAAAAAGCGACGCCAGTTGAAATTGATTGATCAAAAGCGCTGCATAAAAACAAGTAAGAAGGCTCTAGTCGAGACGGCTCGACTACGAAATCCCCTGAACCCTGCAAAAAGTGATACTCTTCTTCTCTACGCACTTATAAGCGCGCGCTCTGCTAACTGCGCAGTTGCTGCCGTGGCTTGGGGGTGGGTTGGGCTGAACTTTGGACGCTTATAACTCCATTTCTAGATGGACGATCTTCATGAAATTTTCAGAGTAGATTAAGGGTATATATATCTATTCATGTGCCAAATTGCAAGTCTCTAGTACTTGAAATGCGTTTTTTCCAAATTGTGGGCGAAGGGGGCGTGGCATCCAAAATCTGAAAACTACAAAAATCTGCGTATTCATAATATCTAACTAAATATATAAAGTTGAAGTCTCTAGCTAAAACGGTGTAGTAGTTATGCCCAAAAAACCTAAAAAATTGAAACGAATTTTCGATTTTTTATCGATAATTTGGAAATGGGACGAGTTATCGAAAAAACAAAATAAACTCGTATTGCGTAAGTAACATACGAGTGTTCATGTGAAATTTCAGCTCTCTAGCTTTTGTAGTTTCCGAAATCTCGACGTTCATACGGACGGACGGACGGACGGACGGACGGACGGACGGACAGACGGACAGGGCTCAATCAACTTATTTTTTCATGCTGATCAAGAATATATATACTTTATAGGGTCTGCGACGTCTCCTTCTGCCTGTTACATACATTTCACAAAACCATTATACCCTGAATTCCCATTTTCAATGGGTTCAGGGTATAAAAAAATAAATATATAAAATAAAGGCAGCTCAACGTATAAAAAATTAAAGTGCAATGCACATGTGCAACACTTTGCACTTCCTCATGGCTGCGATTGGAAGGGGGCCAAGGGAGTGGCGGGGCTGTTGAGGGGGCTGGCTGGCGGGTTGCATGGAATTTTGCGCCGTTGCGCATCGGAATGCGAAATTAATGAAATCACATGCAGACAACAAAAACAACAACAAAATAAAAGAAGCAAAATGAATGAAAAAAGAAAATAAATGGCAAATATTGGCGATGAGGTGGCCCAGACCCAGGCGCAGTTCAGACAAGAACCAAGAACCAAAACCAAGACCAAGCGCAGGCTGCTGACAGTGATTAATGTTGACGTTGTCAGACTGAGCTAAAGCAACAACAACTACTACAACAACAACAACAACTACAAACAACAGCAGCAATAAGTTTAACCCAAGCCACAACAACTGCTGCACTTAAAGGCCAATATTATCTACACATTTGTTAAGGTTCTGTAACCCAAAAATAAATAAAATAACAACAGCTATACAGCTTACAAACAGGCTTAAGCGACTGCGCTATGCTCGATAAATTTATATAAAAATAAAACAAACATATATATGAATGATTTGATCGAGCGTGCTTTATAAGAAAATAAGTTAAAGCAAGAATTTTGCTGAGAATAAGCCTTTTGGTATATCTTTTGGCATATCTTATGAAGCAAAGCGCAGCCAGCTCTATCAAGATTAGCTTGGAATCAATGAAGATATATGAATATTGCGCTTAGCTCATAATTGGAGGACTATATAAAATATGAGGCCCATGTATATAGAGGCTTAACAGTGATTCAGCTGTAAAACTTTTGGATCTTAGCTCGAAACTGTGGATATGACTTTCTACAAGTTGCCAACTCCAGTTGCTAGGGGCATATAATCGACTGTTAATCTATAGACTAGATAGATAGATATAGATATATAGATAGATATAGATATATAGATAGATAGATAGATAAATAGATAGATAGATGGATGGATAGATAGATAGATAGATAGATGGATGGATGGGTAGATAGATAAATATATAGATAGATAGATATGTATATAGATATAGATAGATAGTAGAAGAATTTATAATTGACTAAGCATCCAAAATCGAGAATGTATGATATAGATCTAAAATGTAGTTGATATATCACACCTAAAGTACATAGATTCTTCCAGAAGATATATATAAACATATATTTAACAAGTCTCTAGAGTTTCTTCAAGCTAAAAGCTGATATATTTTCTCTCATATTCTTTATATGTATATAGTTTATGCCAATATTCTATGCCTCCACTGGATGTACTCAAAAAATCTTTACACTATGGGACGACAGTAAAAAATACGAGTTTATATACCATATTTCACAGCTCTATCAAGATTAGCTTCAATTCAGTGCGACAAATGCAACGAATATACCCATTTGGTCAACACAAAAACGCGCATAATAAAGAAGTTACCCTCAGCAGCGATTAAGATCTGTTTGGCCAACACTTTTGCTTTAGGCCACAACGCGCGCTGTGTTAAAAAGCGAAAGATGTTGTTCTTGGCAAAGAAACGAAAGTAGCTTAAGTCAACAATCGCAACGGAACACAGCGCATCGCATGGCATCGCATCGCATCGCATTGGCATCGAGAAGGAATGTTAAAAGCATTTCAAGCGCATTAAAAGCAGTCAATGATGAGAGAAGCTTTAAAACAAAAGTAAAAGCCATGTGAGAGAGAAAGAGAGATGAGAAATTGGTATTTTTTTTTTTATTGTTATCGAAGTAAGTCGACTTAAGTGGACAGTTTTACAGAAAAATATGCTCAGCGCGTTAATAGAAATTTATGATGCGTAGGTGAATTGAAGTGAATGAATGTTTAATAATATTGAGAATTATTTAATGGTTTTAAATGATAAAATGGGCTTAAGCAAAGCTGAAATATTAAAGAACTATTAAAGTAATGCTAGAGATCTATCTAGAGTCGGGTTACCAAATTTACGATTCTCAGATTGGAAAATGAATGAATATAGGTAACTTGACTCAGCTTTGACCAATGATTCAAGTATACTTTGTATGCCTCCCAGTGAGTTATAGTGCTCAAATATAATATCAATTAAGAAACTACTTAAAATACAATAAAAATGAATCACATATCATATTAAGCGACTTGCTCAATTCATTTCCAGCTGAATAATAATTTCGCCAAGAAACGCAACACAAAATTTCACTCATTTTATGAGCCACTTGACTGAGTTTTTAAATGAAGAAGAAGAAGAAGCATTTTAGGAAATTGTTGATCAGCAGGCAAATGAGATTTAAATTACATAGCTGTGAACATTCCTCATTTTAAGTATTCGTTGGTTCCTTTGTGCTGCTTCTTCCCCTTTTTGTTTTAGTGGAGCAGACAGAGAAATATTTGAGTTCATAAGCAGAAATTCGATGTCGAATGCGAATGCGAATGCAAATGCGAAGGTAGCTGCTAACAAAATATCCCATTACCGTGAAGAAAAGAAAACGGATACGATTTCATTATACAATACACGGACGCGACGTTTACGAAAGAGGCGTCGGCAACAGAGGCGTGGCGTGCAGAGAGGGGGGGGGGGGGGGACTGTGGTGTGTTGGCTCTGGCTAAGGGGTTTGTCTTATAAACTTCAGCTGTTATTTCCGCAAAAGTCAAGTCAAATGCTCGTGCCACAGTGGCCACATCAAATTTGTTTCATTAGCGGCATGAAATGGCCTTTTGTGGGTAACTCGCATACCCTCGCTATACCTCTCTCTCTCCCTCTCTCTCTCTCTTTCTTAGTACTGCTCTCTCTTTCTTGCTCCTTTGCTCTTTGGCTAGTGGCTGCTGGCAAGTTGGCCAACAAAAATTTGCCTCATGGTGTGCATAATTTTTCATAATTTGCGTGGGTGCATTTGCATTAGCGACCGACTGACTTCCTTACAGCTGTCTACAAACACACACACACACACTTACACACACACGCACACCCACTTTATTGTCAGCTGGTTGTCTGCATTTTTTGTGGTATTCCTTTTTCAATTAAAAGTCATCAGAGTTTTGCAAATCAAATCGATTGCAGCACATTTAACGCCTGTCACATTACTTTTGCTACGTACTGTTACGCAAGCAAAGCAGTCAGCTATTTCTTCATTTTTAGCCTTTTTCAAGCCAAGTAGCCAACACGCAAATTGCATTTCTTTTCTTGCAGCTTTTGTTACTTTTACTTTATGCATTTCTCTCCGCAATTTGGCACAATTATGCGCTTCAGTTCTTTTGTTCGACTGGTCCACTAAATTATAGTGCTCACTGTGGCTATTTATGGCTGTGTGTGAGTGTGTGTGGGTTTATTTGGTCAATAATCGCTTGGCCGTTTCGTGTGTCTGGCTAATGGGCACGCGGCTAAGCACGAAATGTCAGCACTTTGTCTTATTTAAATATGGCTCGGGCATATTTCACAGTAGACAAAACAGTTCGACTTCTGTGGCATATGTGTGTGTGTGTGTGTGTGTGTGTGTGAGTGTGTGAATGTATGTGGGTGGTCTTTCACTGCAAATTTGTTATGTATACGTCACGGCATTGCCTTCCTATAGTCGGTCAGTGTGGAAAGCTTTAAACAGTTAAGCGTCTGGGAAAAGCATATTTAGAGTAACATTTTTTAGATTACGAGGTGACTATATGGGAAAACTGATATCAGAAGAAGAAGAGTAGAAGAGGGGGAGAGAGTGATTGAAGAGGGAGTGTGAAAGGAGATAGACTTTGGGAAAGGAGAGGGGGATAGAGAAATAAAGAGAGACAGATATAAAGAGACAGATATAAAGAGAGAGATATAGATAGAGAGAGATAGAGATGGAGATAGAGATAGAGATGGAAATAGGGATAGAGATAGAGATAGAGATAGAGATACATATAGAGATTGAGATAGAGGAGAGATAAGATAAGATAAGATAAGTGAAGTAAATCAAAATTCTATTTTTCTGTCAATCTATCGCTCTCTCCCTCTCTCTCTGGTCTACATGAATTGAAGATTTAAGATTAAGGCACCTTTAAGAAATGCCTTTGTTTCATTCATGTACATATGTGCTTTAACATCTTCACATTTTATTGTCTGTCAATTCAACTCTAATTGAAGAGCCTGCCATGCACTTGTTATAGGTAGACAGAGAAAGAGAGAGAGAGGGGAATATACACGAGTCTGTCAGTCGCGTGTCTAATTTATGATTATGACTTTTCTGGTTTGATGTGCATCGCCTTTGGCACGCTTTAATTATTTAAGAATGCTAAACACCTCAATTAAACAGATTGCGTTCGGGGCCGGTGCGTGTCAAAAGGATATGCCAACAGTTGTTGCTCGCCGGGTAATTGAAATGCGACGTTTGTCAACCCCCGAAAAAGAAAGGAATATGTGAGCTGAAGTAATGCATGCATGGGCACACCTTCAAAGAACAATCTTTACACGCTCCTCTCATCCAGGCTTTTCCCCTGTTTGCTGAGGCACGGGCTTATGGAGAGACAGAGAGTGAGAGAGAGTGTGTGAGCGAGGTAGGAAGGGCGAGAGAGGTTGGCCTAGTGCACGAGTGCGCCAATTTTCGTGCTGACAGACGCGCCCAAAAGCACGCAACAGTTTTTTTTGTATATGAAGATAGACAAATGTATGTGTGTGTGTGTGTGTGTGTGAGGGTTATTTGTGTGTGCAGCTGAGCTGGCAACAACTATCTAGCGTGGAATCTTGATAGAGAATGCGAGAGAAATGTGAAAAAAAGAGAATTTAAGACAGTAAAGTTAAAAGACAAAAAATAAGATAAAATCTATTTTGCTTATAATATAAGAAATATGATTTGAAATTATGTTAATTATATATCTAATTCTTAAATATCTTTAAATATAAAATATACACTCAATTTATATATAAATTCATCATATTTGAAAAAAATGATACATTTATAATAATGCAAAAATATAACTTTTTATATAATTTTGTGAATGTTTAATGTATGCATTATGCATTTAAGAAAAAATACATAAATATATGCACACCAAATATAAAATTCTTAGAAGTATCATGAAAACGGCTAAATTGACAGCGCTGCAGCATGTGCAGCATCCCATCACGGAGTGTTCCGCCCGTTCCGCCTTTGTGAAACGGATGCGTGTCACATACTGTCGCCTTTGCTCTTTGTTCTCAGCTGTTGAGTTGAATAAACCCGGAGCGCACAATTGTTCCAGATGGAGTACCATATTGGATGGGCTCAAAGCCAACCCCCTCGCACGCTCTTTTGTAGTTGTGTGATGCAGCCTAAAGCCACCCTCCCTTTTGAGGAGTTGATTGCGCATATAGAGATGACTGTCTGTTATCATGGGAAATCTATTACGCCACTTTCACCACAAACTTTGCATTAATTACGAGAGTCGCGTAGATGAAGAGTGTGAAAAGCCGAGGCTGTAAATCAACAACAACAACAACAAGAGCTCAGACGACTATTACCCTAGATAAATGAGGGGAACCGATAAATGCAACCCCTAAGAGGGCACACAAAACGAGTCGGATACGCAGTGCATCTGTTGGGTACATCTGTGCGTTACAAGTGTTTTCGCTGCTCAAGTGCAGGGCGGCAGAGTATGATGTATAGGAAAAATTTAGATCATTTTTTAGGGCTGGGTATTTGATCAAATATATATCATATATAGCTATAAATATGATTTATAATTCTCAAGTGGATTAAACAGCAATTAAAATGATAATATCTTTAGTTTATTGTCATATTTGTGATATATGTGCCTTTGCGCTTTATAGGCATGATATATGGTAATAATGATTCCTTATCTGACTTTCTTTTCTTAGATAAATGTATTTATAAATCATAAATATAGTATGAATTTCCTGGATATATTTACAATTAAAATCAACGTTTCAACTAGTGGGAATTACCTTGATATAAGCCTTGGTAAATCCCACCAGATATAGGTATATCTAAAATTTGCTGCAGCTAAGGCGCAATTCCTGACTTTATCTAATTATTTAGATAGGCTTTGTTTCCAAGAAATGTTTTGCGTTGCGCTTATCATGCCTTTTACATTTTACACCTGACAGGTGCGCAAAAAAAAGAGAATACTTTTTTTTTATTTATCAATAAAGCAGTTATATTATATATGTATATACGATATGGATTGATATAATATAAACAGAGCAGTTCAACGTTTCGGGCAATGCACTTGCAGTTAAGGCAATCAAATAGAAGACAAATCTCTGATAAGAATATAGAAATATAGAAAAAATTAAAAATATATATTATTTGTATATTACATTGAACACATTTCTCTTTATATGAAACTATTTACTACTGTAAATTATTTACTACTGTAAATAACAGAGTAGAGTGCATCTCCCTTTCTCTCGCCCTTTCTCTCACATACTCTCGCTAGTGTGCCAGTTTAAGCTCGCATTGCATTTAGCCCAACCCTGGCGTGAGTGGGACACTCTGGTAAATATGAAATAATATAACGGTAGCAGTAGCAGTAGCGGCAACGGGGCATTTGAACTGCGCATTGCGACCCCCAACACACACAACATGCGCATGCACACAGTCAATTTGTCAGCCTTGCTCTCTCACTTTGCCTCTCTCGCTCACACCTAGGCGCCGCACACAGCTGCTCGGCTGCAGCGCACTCAGCCGCACACCCACACAGCAGCCAGCTCGCCGTTGCGCTCTCGCAGCGCACACTGCTCACGGTCTCTCTCTCTCTCTGCCGCTCTGCGTCTCTCTGCACGCTTAACGACTTTTTTCATTTTTGAATTCAGTTTCGGTTTCGGTTTCAGTTTTTGTTTTGTCAGTTTTCAGTCACACGTTGACCGGTGCGAGTCGTTAACAGTTGTTGCCAACGCAGTCCACCATCCGCAATCCAAAATCCACAGCGTAAACAAACGAAAAAACGCGACGCGGTGGTTGTTATTGTTATTCAGTGTGCAGCGATGCATTTAAATGTATATTTATTTGTTGCTTGAAGATATCTACGCACACAGCTAGCTTCCGTTGTGCACCAATTGCGGGCGCGCCTCCCTCGGCGTTGCCTTTTTTTGTTTACTATAAATGTTTGGCAACATTTTGTTGTGCTCAAAAGCCGAAAAGTCGAACTCCACAGTCGAAGTCGAAGTCGAAACGAGGTCAATGCATTTGTAATTGCTGATAACGGAAAAGTGCACAAAAACTATAACAAAAGAAGTGAGTGTGAGCGAGATGGCCTCACAGCCGAGATGAGCCCAAGCACCAAGCTAAATGTTAAGTTCAAAGTTAAGTGTAGCCCCGCCCCCGCCCCCGGCCGCTCGCGTTGCGCGTATCATAAATTCAGTAAATAAGAAAGAAATTTTCCACTTGAACGAGCGCAAGTGAAGTGCATTTATACTCGTATATATTAACTGGCCGCGCTTCATCTGCTACGCTGTATCTGTATCTGAAGACCATAATTGCATGCCATAAAAAACTACAAAAAGAAAAAAAAAAACTTCTTATCAGTGGAACACTGACTACGACTGCAACTGTAACTGCAACGGCTGCGGCTTTAATCAGACTTCCACTTGAACTATTTCTGTTTTCACTTATTGAAGTTTATTGGATTTGCGTGCATTAAACTTGGCTATTGGGCTATATAAAAAGGCTGCATGACGGTAAGTGAACAGGTGTGCAACATTGTTGCCAATAACTGTTGTTGGGCTATTGCACTTGGCAATGATAGCATTTGTTGTGTAAAGTAAAAATGAATAATGTGAATGTTGCAGTCTGAATTGAAAGGTCAGCTGTCAGTGATATAATATTGATTTCTAAAAGATAATTAAGTTTCCATTTGATTAGTGTTATTTTTCACTAATTGACTTATATTTTGGCAGCTTTGTTGCCAAACATTGCAACATTTCGCTGTCTTTATGCGAATACACATGTTGCCAAAGAGCTTTTGCTGTCTGTGTTGCTGGGGTCAGTATGTGATTTTTTCTTTTCTAATTAGACTATTTCAAAAAGCTGTTTGCTGAGCAGCATTGTTGCCAATGTCTGTGCGCAACAATGTTGACCATGACAGTGTGTACACACTAATATACATACAATTGTACACATGTTGCCAATGTGTTGTTTGCTTTTCGTTCAGGGTTCATTCACACTGTGCAGCACATCCTATAAATGTGTCACTGGAAAACTGCTGCACCCGCATGCTGCAAGCAGTTAAATATACGTATATATTTATGTGGGAACACCCTTTTCCCATTTTAATTGAAATTGAATACCCAAAAAGACAAAGCAAAACAAAACAGAAAATCAAATAATTTTAACAAAGCAAAGAACTTGACAAAGTAAACGAGCTGAATAATTAGAGCAACACAAAGAGCACAATACTTTTTAATTAAGCAAAAATTTTTGTTAGAGCATGCAGCTAATATATAAAACTATATATACACTGTATATTATATGTATATGTGTATGTATGTATGTATCTAAAGCGTCATCAGTCCCGCTGATAAAGTCACAAAATGCTTCCCACAAATGAATGAATGCGTGTGTGAATCATCCAACAAAATGCATTCATGTGATTGTAGGATTGCTGCAATAAACTGCAATAAATGACTAAATGTGGAAAGTCGAAAAGCTGACAGCGGAGATGAGTAACTAAAACTAATCTGGGAAATTTGATTTGTGTTAGTTTTTTCTTTTTTTTTGCGCTCTTGGTCTGCTCTAGTTAACTCTGTTAAGGCCGATAAACTATCTTAAACTTTCACCTGCTTCAGCTTTGGCTTAAGCTTAAGCTTTGCTTATATGTACATATATATGTCTGCATGTGGCTTAAGATTATTTGTGTGCTATGTTTTTATTCTTATGCTTGCTTTTTGTGTCTTGTCTTGTTTTGTCTTGTCTTGTTTGAAGGAAGGCGTTATACGATATTGAGCACAAGTTCGAGTCGTAGCTAACCGCAGCACAGGTAAACAACGACAGACAGCCGGACAGAGAGTCTAACTGACAAGCAGATATGTTTACATATATGTATATACTTAATATATTTATATACTTGCTTGCATGTTTATTTACTTATAAAGCCACATGTTGATCCACAGTACGTGACCGCAAAATTTCAGACACGATTTCAATAAGCATCGAACTAACTGTACAGAATAATGAAACCTTTAAGAATCCATAAAAAAATAATGTATAAATTTAATAAAAATAATATATATGACAAAGAAGCATAAAATAAAATATTGCTAATAAATAAATAAATAACTTTAGCATGGGAAAAGCTTTTTGTTTATATGAAATTGTATAAAAATATTTAGAAACTTATAAACAAAGAAAATACAACATGAGTTATATATAAATATATATGAATTACAATATACATATATAGATATAAAATAGTTTTATATATAATATATTATAAAATACTAGTATATTGATTATAATATTTAGTATTTAATATATTTGCCCAGGTATTCGAAAGTATTTCTTAAGGCATATGCAAATTGATATATATATATATATTGATATATAATAGAATCATTTTCATATTCACAATTATCAGTTAATGGATATCTACAAGTCTGGCAAAAATTTTTTCTCAAATCAACGTAAAGTCAATGCACAAATTTTCACAGCTCAAAGTGCAGCCTAGTTTTTTTTCTTTTTCTTTTCTAACTGTTATTAAAGTCAATTCACGCCAATCCCAAAGCTAAAATGCATCAAAAAGAACCGCATAAGCGATATCGATATGCATGACATATATATGTATATATAGATATATATAATCTATATAGCATTTGCTGATATTTTGATAAAATGTTTGTTGTGTGTACTTGAGTTTTGATTGGCTTGCGCCATGGCAAGCAATTAGTATTATTGTGATCTATGTTAGATCTATGAATAACTGTTAATTGAGGTGTCATAAATATGCCATATCATTAAAAGCTGATCGACACGTTGACTATATATACATAGATATGTATATAGATATGTATATAGATATGTATATAGATATGTATATGCATATGTATGTATGCTAGTTATATAGCTTAAAGATATTATGCGGGCGTTGACTGTGAACGCTTGATTCTAAATTGGGTCAATTTTGATTGCCATTGTTGTTGTTGTTGTTGTTGTTGTTGTTCACATTGTGGCTGCTATCGCTGTGAACTATTTTGCAAATCAAATTCTATTACAAAGCAGATAAAAGAAGAGAGAAAAGCAGAGAGAGAAAGAACTTCAAAGAGAGAGGGAGAGATAGAGAGATTAGAGAGTTCAATGCACGCTAGCTGTAAAAAAATGCTGTAAAAATTGTATTTTGATTATTTAAGAAACTTTTCTTTTTTTTTTTTTTTGGCCACTGCCAATTTCAGACTGTAAAGAGTTTTGCTTATTTTCTTGCTTCTCTTCATTTTGCATGTATTTAGTTTTTTTTTTTTTACTTATTTTTGTAATTTGCACTGACAGCTTCAATGGAACTGCACTGCCCACAAGCTGCGCATAATAATAACCCTGAAAGGTTTACTGACTTCCGTTTGCCTTTAGCCAGTAGAAGCAGAAGAAGAAGAAGAAGAAGAAGAAGCAGCAGCAACAGCAGCGAATCGATGCGAGTAGGCTAGAAGGCTTGTGCTATAGAAGAATGCCAAGTCAACTAGCAGATACAAATCTCTGGATATTCACGCAAACACAGAGAGAGAGAGAGAGAGAGAGAGGGAGAGAGAGAGAGTGAGAGAGACACCTGCACACCTACATAGTAGCATAGTACTGCTGTCTGTGTGTAGGTGGCGCTAGCTGCAATTGTTGCAGGAGCAAAAGCCGCAGGCGTTGTCTGCAGCAGTTGTAGTTGCTGCTGCTGCTGCTGCTGTGTCTTTTGTGTCGTCTGCAATTTGTTGTAGCTGCAGGTAAGGTGCAACATTGCAACTAGCAACTGGCAACGTGCAACGTGTTAACAACCGTTGCACTACGGTTTGCTGAAACGGTGTTAACTGAAATGTTGTTGCTGATGCTGTTGCTGTTGCTGTTGTTGCACTCGACTTCAACAGCTAAATGACATGACAGGCAAAATGGCACGACAACAATGTTGCCCTACACTGTCTGCCTGTTGGCACTCGCCGCTCTCTCTCTCTCTCTCTCTCTCTCTGCCACTCTCTTCCTCTTGCTCGCACTCTGTGTCATCTTAATTAGGCGTAGGCCAACTTGTCGCAAGACAACGCAACGCATCACTAAAATTGTAGCTAAAAATAATTTATGTTATCTGTACACATGTTTAGTACGCTACTTATCTACACTTATCTGAGGTATCTATCGTCAGTAGCATATCATTTCTTGTATAATGACAAATGTGCGCATTGAACTAGTTTTGTATTACAATTTTAAAAATTCTGAATTTATCACGTAACACTTAAGGTTATCGATGCAACATAGTAATCGATAACACTTGCATGGCATGCAATCGAAATTATCTTTTAGGTTTCAAGAATTCTTTGTGATACAACTTTGGTTTACTATAAAGTAAATATTTAATATTCTTCACGTAATTTTTAATCGATTTTTATACTAAATTTCAAAAGCACAAAATCTGTTGAGCATTTAAATCAAAATTGTTTTCTACATGCATTTATTTTCAGTTCATTATTTAAAATGAATCCAAATTTATATATAGATATATTTATATTTATATATATATTAGATATAAATTTCCTTCACGCCGGAAACGCATCGATCAATCGATAAAGCTACCAAAAATCGTTAAATATATATTCTGCATTTATCGCGTCATATCTTAAAGTCCTCGCTCGCTTTGGCTATCTCTATTTTCGGCCTGCCCAATTTGGTTTTTATTTTTGTTGGAGCTTGTAGACAAATGTCTGGGCTCGGTCTGCTCCTATTGCCTAGGCTGCCTATCGCTTCGCATTCCAATATACAATTTACCGTCTCTTAACGTTTTTTCTATTTACGTTTTTTTTTTCCGCTTTTTGGTTGTCGCTTTTCATTTTGTCTGCGCCGGCGAGTGATTTTTTTTTTTTTTTTGGGTTGCTTTGCCAGTCCTCGACATAATTTACGTGATCATTGCGCGTCGATAACAAGAAATTATCGAGGCGCTTGCGCACGAGTCCAACGAAGCTACGCGACGCGACGCGACGCAGCCTCCGACGCAATGGCAATCGATGTGGATGTCGATGTCGATGTCGACGTCGATGTCGATGTCTATGGCGTCCAATTGTCGATAGCTATAAAATGTTTGGCTTGTCGTTAACTGCGTTTCTATACCCTGTAAGGAGCACTGTGTGTGTGGGTATTTTGATGGGGTGTTGCATAGGGAAAATTAGAGATAAATGAATTCATTAAATGAATTATTTGAATTATTTATATAATTTACTTATTTTTAAGAATTGAATTGAATTTCGCCAATTTTTATTATTATATCTAACATATGTTTAAATATATTTCACTATTATTTAAAAAAAAAATTTTTTTTTTATATTTCGTTTTATTTTTATTTTCTATAAAAAACGCAGATTACTCAGATTTTGTCAAACATTTATTATTATTTCTTATATCCAATACACTGTACTCTCTCACACGCCCCTTCACTCAGTATAGGGTATTATGCTAGTCGTTCATTCTACTTGGCAACATTCTTAACTGATTTTTTCGTGTTGCTTCGTTTCTAATTGTTGCGCGCGTTTGGGAAATTTATTGCGTTTCGCTTGAATTTTTTTTTTCATTTGATTATTTTTTTTTTGGGTCTACGTAACGCCATGGACTGCAGTTGAGTGCAGCTCCAGCTCCAGCTCCAGCTCCAGCTTACAACTTCATTTGGCCGGTTGGCTGGCTGTTTGGCTGTTTGGCTGTTTGGCTGCTTGGCTGTTGGTCGATTTGGTAGCTGCGATATGGTCATGCGAAAAGCGAAATTCATTTTTATGTTAATGGCTTTTGACGCTGGCCAGCTCGACACGCGCGACTCGTGAAAGGAAAAGCGCCTTGTCTATGCTTGCTATTTTCCTCGCTTCTTTTTTGGTATGTTTCGAATAAGGTTTTCATTTACAATTTACAATTTACAGTTGCAACGCCCACACACACACACACACACAGTCAAACACTTGGCATTTCCTGTTGGTGCATTGCTGTCGCATGACAGAATGAGAACATGATAATGCTTTAGGTGAGCATGTATGTAAATATATGGTATATGTATGTATATACTTATATATATGGATATAAATATATAAAGGTAAAACAGCTGTGAGTTTGGGGCTCAGGTACGCTGAACCCCAACGCTGAGGTTCAGAAATTTGCAGTTGAATGTGAACGACTGCATAATACTCTGTTACAGAACAAAAGCAGCTACAGTTTATATTAGGAATTTATTATAATAGGAATATTGTTGAATTTGAAATGCTCGAATGAAAGGATCATAGCATTTAAAGGTCTATCTCTTGTATAGGTCAAGAATGATCCAAAAGCAACAGCTAATAGATATATTTGGATATTATAGAGAATATATCGTAGATATTGAAAACAACTAATCTTGTATCTACATATATGTATAATGCATTTAGACATATCAATATCTATATTGATAAATTTATGAATATAGAATATATTTTCCTAAAAATACAAATCTCTAGCTTTAAATGAATGCCAGAGAGAGAACCAATATACTCCTCTTCGTCATATCATGAGCGAGCATGCACAACAGGGAAAGATTGTGAGCAAAAACCGAGCGGCTGGCATTGATGATTGGTCAGTCCGTCACTCAGTCTGGGATCTGCGAATTCTGAGTCATTTTTTTTTTCGGATGGGCTGGATTTGAGCATGCATCATATTTAATCGAAATGCCAGGCTCGAGGCAGCATAAAGCAGCGTGTGAAAATCAACCACAAATATTTTGCAGTAAATTGATATTTTGTTAATCTCGTTGTTGTTGTTGTTGTAGCTGCTCTTGTTTGTTGCTGTTTGTGTTCAGAGAGCGAGAGAGGATAAACATCCGCATATAAATGTTTGTAAGCGAATCTGCTGAGAAATTGCCAACAATGCGATATTGAACAGGAAGCTAACTAAAATATGTTTACAAACAACTTGAGAGAAACAAAATGCAAAATATACAATAAGATAAATAAATATATATATACGCATATGTATATGTGCTTAAATGATTAATGGGTAACAAAAAAAAAAAAAAGGTGTACTTGAATTATATCCAGACATGTTAAATGATATAAAGCATTTATGGTTTATTTTTGTAATATTTTAAATTCCATTTAAACATTTTAAATTTGTCTGATGCTATAAAACTCATTGCATAATTAGCATTATTCTAATGAAAATTTTTAAAAATTATATGAGGAGACAAAAAAAAATTATTTAAATATTTTAAGAGTTCCGCATTTTTATTAAAATTTTGATTAGATGCTTTATTTGAAAATATATCAATTGCAACTGCATTTCATTTTTTCTCTCAGTGTATTTTAAATAAGTTCCCCCTCGTAAAAACTCTTTAGCTGTGATAATCATGTATCTCTCTTTTTTTGTTGTGATTCCCATAAAGTGCTTGAACTGCTATCAACATAAGCATTATGCAACAGCTAAAATTCACAAAAAACGAAAACAAAACTGAAAAAAGAAAAACTCACCTTATTGAACCAGTTCCGAAATGGCAGATTTTAGCAATAAGTCATTCAGCAATTCGATTGCATTTTCAATGCCAACTAAATTAAATGCAGTTTGCGAAAAGCATTGCACCTGCAACATTGACAGCAGCAACAACAGCAGCAACAGCAGCAGCAACAACATTATCACGAATTGGTGGGCGTGGCTGGCGAGTGTGCGCTAATGGCCTGGCTATAACAACAACTAATGACTAAATTTCACATGGCATAGCCAAAAAAAGGCAACAGCAGCAGCAGCAACAGTTGCTGGCGGGTAGGAAGCAAACGTTAATTTAATTTAATCACGTTTTCTTTTAGCTGCTGCGACAAACAATGCAAAAGCAACAATAACAACAGCAGCAACAACCACAGCAGCAACAACAATGGCAACAACAGCAGCAGCAGCAACAACAACAACTGCAACACGTTGGCAGTTCAAAGGTTAAGTGAGTGAGCGCATTTGACTGCAAGGCGACACACCCCAAAAACCAAAAACAAAAAAAAAAAAAAACTTTGCAGCATATCAGTTGAACGCATCAGCAACAGTTGTTGCTGCTGTTGTTGTTGCAGGTTGCAGGTTGCTAGTTGCAGTTTCGCAGTTTGCTCGTGGCATAAACGCCAATTATGTGCAACATGCATGTGTGCCGTGCCACAGAGCAAAGCGTGGCATGTTTTTCGTTTTTGTTTTTTTTTTTTAGCAATTTTTCATTTCCTGAGCCGGAAAATTGGCGGAAAAACTGGCCAGCAGGCGCAGGTTGTGCAGGTTGCTTGGCAGTGGGTGAGCCTCAAAGAGCAAAAGATGCGAGTGACACGATAAGGCGCCAAATGTGCAACAAGCGTGCGACAAGCAGTGGTGTGGGCGGTGGGGTTATCGTATGTGTATAAAAGAGGGTGTTCAGGTGCGAAGGGGTTGGAGTATGCGAGAAGCTGCAATAGAGAGGGAGGGAGAGAGGTAGAAACTCGGGTACAGGCAGCAACTAGCTAAACAGAGGTAAAGGAAGAGGATAAGACAGAGGTAGAGGACGTGGTAGAGGCTGAGGTAGAGGCAGAGGCTGAGGTAGCGGTGCAGGAAAAAGTAGGAACATGGGCAGAGGTAGAAGTGCATAAGCAGAGAAAGAGAGAGAGAGAGAGGTAGAAGTGGGCAGTGGAGTAAAGGCAGAGGCTAGCTCATAGACAGATATAGCAGCAGAGGTAGTGGCACAGGTAGTGGCAGAAGTAGGAGCAGAGGATAAAACTGAGTAAAATGCTACAGCAGAGGTGAAAAGCTAGAGGCAAGGGGCAGACACAGAGCTAGCAGATGCAGAGAGATGAGAGGAGTAGAGTCGGTAGAGGCTGGCTGGCTCAGACAGAGGCAGGAGTAGGAAGAGTAGCAGAGGTAGAGGCAGGACCAGGAAGACTAACATATGCAGGGGCAGAGGCAGAGGCAGAAGCAGTTACAGTTGCAATTGCAAATGCAATTGCGATTTCAATTGCAGTTTGGTTACAAGTTACGCGAGCCTGTTGCAGCCAGCCAGCCAGCGAGCCAGGCAGCCAGCCGGCCAGCCTTGGCAGCCAGCCTTGGTCACATTAGAATGACAGCGGGCACAGCCATTGTCATTTCTCATGCAGCAGCTACCCACAAGCAATGTGGAGTGAGAGAAACAGAGAGAAGACAGCAGCAGTGTCTTGTAACTGGTTTATTTACAACTGTGGCATGCAAATTGCCGCAAATTGAATTTGTCTGATTACGTTTGCGCCATAATCGATTGTCTCTCTTAGGCTCGGCATTAATATTTGCTTAGCCACAGGATGCGAATGCGTAAAAATAAAAAATAAAAAAATGAAAAATTGTGCCAAGGCGCAGACATAGACAGATGGACAGATAGACCGACAGGCAGCCAGCAAGGCAGTCAGCGAGTTGGATAAATGATTGCATTCGAATTGCATTTCGATGATTGCAAAATTGCGTTGCCATGCAGCGAAAATTATGAACAACTCGTCCATGCAGCTGGAGCCAATGTAAATGCTTAATGGAGATTATAGAGCACAGCAAGAGAGGGAGAGACAGAGAGAGCGAAAGGAAGAGAGAAGTGTAACCCCACAGGATAGCCGAGGCGAGTCTAGAGAGCCTCATTTGAGCATATTGAATGGAAATCATGCGAACTTGATTGAAAATCAATAATGTAGCTGACTAAAGAAGAACTTTAATGTAGAAACTGAAAACACGTTGAATTTAAGGAAAGTTTTTTGAATTATATAATCCCTAAAACTATTTAGTTTTATATAGAACTTTAGTTAAGTTCAAATACTTCTGCAAAACTTGTGAAAATCATATATATATTAGATTAGATATTATAGCTTGTTATAGTTCTATATATGTTTTATAAATTAATTAAAAATTTCTACCAATGCAATTTAGTCGGGAGATCAATCTAAGTTCTCTAGCCGAAAGCTCATTAAAACAGCTTTATGCTAAATGCAGTTAAATCAACAACTTTAAATGCTGTCAAAGCTTATCAAATGAAGACACTAAATAGCTGATTAAATGCAGTTTATCAAAAGGCATGGGAAAAAAGCTGTTGCACGTTTTTCTAGTTTTTCTTTTTTTGCAGCTAATTGCATAAAAATTTGCATATGCCAAATGACGATTTTTTGTTTTTTGGGCTGAATTCAATTAAATGCGAAGTTAGCGTGCGGCACGACACAAAGTTGAGAGAGAGAGAGATAGAGGTAGAGAAGGGGGAGGGAAAAACACTAAATGGGAAAATGGAAAATAGAAAAACTCAATTTAATTAGTGCAAAGGCAAAGGCAACAACATTTTCGACTCGATTTTTCCAGGTCAGCGTGGCATGTGTTAGGTTTACTTGATCTTCAGATGGCGATGATTGGCTGCCACATGGGCAACCCAAATAGATGAAATGAAACGAAACTGGCTGCTGCTGTTGCTGCTGCCAAGGAATGCAATCATTAAGCTGCAAATGCGCTTTTTTTTTTTGTGGCATGTCAACATAAGCATTTGCCATAAATCAAATGGCGGCCAAAAAGCATTAAGACCCGGAGCAATGCCAATGCCCAGGCAATGAATGCTCTGACAAGGCAATACCTCAATTTGTTCGCTCCTACGGGCCGGGCCAAAAAGAATGTCGCAATCAAAATTTCAACATCATGTTCTGCCACAACACAGCAAAGATCCCAGCAGAACAGAACAGAACAGAATAGGGCAGAGCAGAGCAGATAGAGAGCTGGAGAGCTGGAGCAGATGCTATATTTAGATTTACTCGATAGCTGTTCGATAGGGCCAAATGTTCTTGTTGTTGTTATTGTTGTTGCTGCTTTAGCTGTTACTGTTGCAATGTTCGACCCAAAAAGCAGCCACTTCATAAAAAATAGTTGAGCATCTGCTGCAGAGGTCGTCAGCTTCTCTCACTTTTTGTATACGTTTCTAATTGGCGCAAATTATTATAGTTGGATCTACGGATAGTTTGCTATATATCTATATATATATATCTGTAATATAATGACGGCAATTTGTTTGGCTCGATTGCATTCCAGAGATTATGCATTCAGCTTGCTCCGCTCGCCTGCTCAAACTGAAGTATTAAATTACCATAAATTAATATTGTCCACTGTCCATTTAATTAGAAAGCCAGACAATGGCCACTCGAAAGAAAAGTAAAAACTGCATTGGCACAGTGGTGTGACAGCTAGAGAAATGAGGCAAATTATTTAACTAGATAAGAATGAATAAAACTGTGTGTGTGTAGAATCATTTAGCTGAAATAGATATTGATGGAGAAGCTAACGAAGTAGGCAAAAAGATTAATACGTCATAGTCAAGTGTTGACTGTGAAGGTGTTGGAAATATTAGTTAAATCTAGGGAAATTTGTATAAAAAGAGAAAATGTAGTTTAGATGTTTTTAAATAAAGGTTTAAGCTTTGAGTGTGATTAATTGGCAAGCATAGACTGCAATCCGAAAGCTCAAGAGATTGAAGAAAACTTACAAAATGCATTGGAAAGCTCACAAAATTTCCTGAAGAAAGTTCTAAACTTAATTCATATAACTATAGAGTAAACCAATGTATAAGTTGTCTCTTTGCTTTCTAAAGTTGATAAAAATACAGTGTTTGATAGATCTAAGGGAATTAATTCATTTAGAAAAACTGAATGTATTCAAAACTGAATTTTTATTATATGTTTAGGATATGCCTATAACATTTTTGATATATATTAAAGCATATACATTCTTCACTTTATCTATGCATATTCAGAAGTAAGCTTAAAGCTTTAATGAGCTTCTGAAGTTACTCTACTCTTAGTCAGCCATTTCATCATGAAATGCTTATTAAATCCTTTCGCCTTAATACATTTAAGCTAATAAGCTTTAATGAGCTTCTAAAGTTACTCTTAATATTTGAGTTCGCTTTAGTCTCAATTGTGCCTTTCTTTTGTCGATATTTTCATCTTGAAATGCTTATTACTTTTTTACACGCATCTGCATGTGTATGATATGTATGTATGTATGTATATGTATTCTTTCAACTCAAGTGCCACTTCTCCACTTCACTTCACTTCAGTTGACATTGAAGTTGCAGTTCGTCTTCTTCTTATTCGTCTTCTGTCTCTTGTTTCGCTTCTCCAATTCAGAATTCTGATTATGTGAGATAGCGTCCAATTGAAAATGATGAATATGTCGCGTGTTTTAATTTATATGCCCAACACATGGTCAAGCTGCCAGTGTGTGTCTGTCTGTGTGTGTGTGTGTGGCAATGTCAGGCTTGGTGTAAATTGAGATATGCCTATTGTAATTCAATTTGAATAAACCATGAGAAAAACAACGCCGCACTCTTGTAGACCTCTTTATTTATTTTCTGCTTCTTCTTCTTCTTTCTTTCCTATATCAAATTGCGTTTTACCTGCGTAAAGGTCAGAGTTTTAAGACTTGAACGAAATGTGTAGAGCATTAGCGTTCAGTTCGAATTTAAAGGTTGTGCGTATTGAAGTGTGTATTAAAGTGCACTGAGAGAAAGAAAGAGATGGAATGAGTTGGGTAGATAGAGAAGCTAGAGATGGTGTAGTAGTTAGAGCAGTAGATAGAGTTGATAGAGTAGCTAGCATAGATCGAGTCGATAGCTTGCACAGAATAGATTAAATATATAGTAAAGTATATAGAAAAGTAGGCAAAGGAGATTGAGCAAAGATATAATATAAAATAAAGTATTTGTGGAATAGTTTGAGTATATATATAGATATAGTATATAGCATTGATAGTTGCCTGTCGAAATTCAGTATTAAAAATAATTTAATGCTAGCAACTGTTACTGATTTATAACATGAACAAATATATTTAATAATAATATCTAAAGTTGCATAAATTAAATCGAATAAAACATTGTTTTTTTTCTAATTCACTAATTCCCCAATTTATTCATTTGTGTTTTTCTTTTTCTGCCTTTCCCTCAGTGCCCTGCAGAAAGTTAATTTAATTAATTGCTTGAATTTAATATAATTAAATCGATGCTGCTCACTCACTCACTTTCTATAATTTCTATACAGGTTTTTCGCTCAGTGTTGCGGCAATATTGTTGCCGCAGCAATGTTGCGCATCATGCTGCGGGGCAGCAACATTCTCTGCGCATGTGCAACCAATTATTAATTGCATATGAATTATGCGGCGCAGTTGCTCTTGTTGCTGCTGCTGTTGTTGTTGCTGCTGTTGTTGTTGTTCTTGTTGTTGGTTGCTTGTTGCTGTTGCTCATTTTTGCATTCCTTAGCTGAGTCAGCATTTTGTTGGCTTTGTGGCGCTGACTGCGACCAACTGGCGCCGACTTCAACGGCGTGTGCCTGCCCAACTCTGTGTGTGTGTGTATGTGTGTGGGTGGCTGTTGGCTAGAATTCATATTCTTGCAACATTGTCTCGCCTCCTTCTATTCTAGCTTGTTGTTGTTGTTGCTGTATATATTATTAAATTACAAAACAAACGGCCCACACATAAATAAGCCGCGTCTCAAGCATTAGACGGGAAATGCGCCGCATCCTGCATCAAGGTGCATCACTCAGCGAGAGAGAGAGAGAGAGAGAGAGACGAGAGAGACGAGAGACTAAAGCAGAGGATTTTTTACTCTTTTTCTTTTTTTTTAGAAAAATTCCTATTCGCTGCGGCGTCTATAATTAAGCGTGAAATGTTGCTGGCGTTACGCTGCATTCCAGCCAAGCAGAGATGCAGCGAGCCCTTTGGCTATAGCCATGGCCATGGCTTGCAAACTTGCAACGGGCAAACTTGCAACAGGCAAGCTTGCAACATGCCAGCCAGAGTCACTTTTATGGCTGCCTTTTGCAACAGCAACTGCGCCGAGCACCTTCTGCTGCAAACATTCATATTAATTGCAAGTGTCCGCACTTACTTTGCAACATGCTGCAATTAGAATGTTGAACGAACGTTGCCTCAACTTCTTTTAGTTATAAATACATATATATTTATATATGTATTTCTTTTTTTTTGTTGACGGAAGTCAATTCAAATGTTGCCCTTACGGCACTGTTCAGGTTCAATGCTCTAACAACAGCAGCAACAATTTTAGGCTGGACCAAAATTGATTTCTCATGTTTTGCGCCTGCAAAGAGACCTGGCTCAGACTCAGCTTCAGCCTCAGTCTCAGCCTCAGTCTCAACCTCAGCTAGGGTCTGTAAGTAATTAAAGTAAATGGCTTAGCAAATGCTCAGCGCATAAAACTTGTTAACTGAATTAGTTAGCCAAAAGTGCTGTTGGCTGGCCATTCGCAGCGCCATCTAACGCCTTGATCCTTGACTTTGCACTTGGACTGTGCACTGCGAGAAAAGATTGGGTGTTTGTGTATTTGAATTTGGTTGAAGTTTTCAGATTTGTGCAAATTTTTCCTTTTCTCTCTTGCAATATCATGTTTTCTCAGTGTATGCATGATAAAAAAGAGACTCTATCTTTATTTCAATTCATCTGTATCTCTTTTGTGTCTGTGTCTTTATAATTTCCTCTCTCTCCATTTCAGTCAATCTCTCTCTCTCTCTCTCTCTATGTGTCTCTCTCTTTTTCTTTCTCTCTCTTTCCATCTCTTTGTTCTTCTCTTTTGCCTATCTCTTTCTTATCCTCTTCTTCTACTCTCCGCTCTCCATTCTCAGTTTCCCTTTATTTCTCTATTCTTCCTCCTTCCCTTCACAACTACCCAAACATGATTTAGTCATAATTTTTCTCTCAGTGCATGCCTTGAATTCCATGGCACTTCAACTCGTGCCTTTGACTTGGCTTGTCGCCATGTCTGCCATCAAATTAAAGCGCTAAATTGTTGTGCGCCTCGTCTTCCTGTCTTTCATCACGCATTGGGCGCATTGACTAGACCCCTAGCATGTTCAATCCATGGCAATCTATGCAGTCCACTGAGCTTCATTAACATATGGGGCGTTCGTAAATAACTGATAGACAGCTGCCCAGCTCGACGGGCTGACGGGCTACTCGGCTTGCCCATTGGCAGTGAAATTTTATGATGCCACATTTCCTTTTGGGGTGGCTGCTGCTGCACCTTTTATGTGCTGTGCAACAAATGCGCGAACATTGCAGCCCGCTCGATCGATCGATTGGCCATCAATTAAAGATGCTGCCATACAAATGTGGCCATAATTTGATTGTTTTGCGCTACTACCAGAGGCAGCCCACAGTCGACAGTCGATAGTCGCTGACCCGCTTTGTTGCACAGCTTTTGCCACTTGCCAATTACAGCGAACCGGGTCGACTCGACTCGACTGCCTGCCCAGCCCATAGTTGGTTCGCCTGCAGCTGCCACTCCGGTGGTCCAGCTAGACACTTGGACGTGAGCCATTCAGGCTGATGGCCTTTAAAACGCGTTCAACTCCATCTCTATCTCTCTCTCTCTCTCTCTCGCTCAGTTTGTGATCCTCCACACATCGCATCTTTGGCATATTTTCATTGGAAAAATGTTTGAACCACTTTGCGGCTATCGAGTTGATGCTGGTGCATTGACCAAAATACAATTGCAGCTTCGTTCAAAAGGCATTGACATCTGATCAGTGTGGCTTACTCGCTCTCTCTCTCTCTCTCTCTCTTTCTCTCTATCTCTCCCTCACTCACTCAGATTCTGTTGATCTTCTTTGGTCATTGAAAGCACATTTCAACATTTCCACATTCCATGCAAGCAAGCGGCCTTGCTTAATATGGTTAGACTAAGTGCAACATTTGGGGGCAAGTTGATCGATTGCGGTTCTTATTAAGGCCTTCAGGGAATTTCTCAACTCGCAGAACTCACTAATTTAACTCATTACTTTAACTCTTTCTCTTTGCAGGTATGTTGTTTTATTATTATTGCCTTGCGGACTGTTGATTAAATGCAAGCACTCAAAGTCACTTTAAGTCATTCGGTTGGGGAATGCAAGAGGTAAGTGGGCTGTTTGAGAAGTTACTTAAGGAAGGCCAAGAAGAAGATGGCGTGTGGGGAATAGCCCAACTGGAAATTGAGCCTAAGGTATTTGCGAATGATGAGCCTTGAGATTTGCTGTGGGTGCTAGAGCAACTAGATGGTATTTAAGTATATTTTTAGCTATAGGTAGAATGCCTAGAAGAATATGTACGATTGCTGTAGCAATAGTTGTAAGAGAAATCCATTATATCAAAATATCTGTGTCAGTCTATATTATATGCATAGGCTTAGCATAGCATAGTTAAAGTTGTTTTAACTTTAAGTTCGATATACGCCTGCTAGATTTATCGATAATTATTCTATTGAGAGGTTTTCTTCAAAAGAATACGAACTACATTCCATATGCTAAATCCCTATTAGCTAGAACTAACTCTACGCAGTTTTAAAATATTTTTGAGCTCTTTTAAGAAGGGTTTAAATATATACTATCGATCAATAATCAGCTAATGTTGATTTACATCATCATTAAAAGATATTCAAACTTATCTCAGTTCCATCTCTAGCAATTATATCAAATTTGTATTAAAAGAAATTTTAAATGAAGTCAAGATTTGATTTCTTCCCATCTTGATTGATAGATCTATTAACTTGTAATCAATTGTATTGAATAATATTATAGAGATGACTTTTCTTGATATTGTCTACCTTTTTCCTTATGCATATGATTTATCATACAAATTATAAGAAACTTGACTGAGATTTTCTTGAAAATTTTAAATTTAAGCAAATTAAAATTGATTGAGCTGCGAGGGAATTGTTCTTTGTAGAAAGTTTTATTTAGCAACACAAAGAGAGAGAGAGAAGCTGCTGCATGCCACTTGTCATAAAGACTGGCAACAACAAGGAGAACAGTTTGAGCAGAGGCGAAAGGAAGAAGAAGAAGAAGCACAAATCAACTGTGCAGCTTGTTAACAAAGTTATCTTGTCTTGGCCGCGTGTCAACAGGCCGACAGCCAATGCAAATTTAACCAGCGGCTTATTTATGGAGCTCATTAGCAGAGAGCGAGTGAGGGGGAGAGAGAGAGCAAGAGACAAGGGGTAGGGAGAACGAGGGAGCGAGAGAGATGCCAGAGGCGATGGCGTTGGCAGTGGCAGTGGCAGAGACTGTGGCAATTGCCGTTAACCAGAAGTCAATGTCGCGTATCTAAAGTCAATATTGTGTTCAAACTGTCTGTCCATCTGTCTGCCTGTCTGCCTATCCCTCTCTCTGTCTGTCTGTCTGACTATCTGCCTGATTGTTGTGTAGTGTAAAGCACCTTTAGACAGTTGGCCTTCAAATGTGCAGCAGCCGTACGCAGCACGTTGAGGCCAGGCCAGAGTCAGGCCTGAGATTGACTGAAGGACAGACTGACTGACAGACTGTCGGAGTGAGTTGTGGAGTTAACTGACTGACTGACTGACTGACTGAGTGACTGACTAACCGACTAACTGACTTACATAGTGAAGACTTGTGAATGTCAGTCAGACTTGATATTGACTGACCAACTGACGAGCTGACTTATTTGTGATGGCCTATATCATTGACTGACTGAATGATTGAATGACTGATTATTTGAATGACTGAGTGATAGATTGAAGACTAACTGATAAAGAAAATGACTGATTTGTGATTAATCAATTATGATTGCCTGACTGACTGACCGACCGACTGATTGACTGACTGACTGTCTGCATACTGAATGGCTGACGGCCAGACTTGATATTGAAAAATTTAACAACTTTTGATTGACTGATCAATCAGTCATGGCGTGAGATTGACTGCTTGATTGTTTGATTGACTTCTAATTGATTAACTGTTTGATTGATTTACTGAGTGACTGATTAATTATTTCGACAATCAATCAGGTTTACCGATAGATTGAGTGTCAGAAAGTGTGACTTATTGATTGATGAATTGACTGCTTAACTGGCTAACTGATTGATTGACTAAATGATAGGCCAGCTGATTGACTGATGATCCACTGATTGATTGATTAATTTAACTGTACTTAAATTTGAACTATATATGCATATACATATACATAGCGTCTGCCTTTGCTAGTTCCTCCCACATAATGTGGCTTATGCAATTGCTTGCTCCATTTATTGGCCCTGGCCCAATCAATCAAAATGCGCTTAGACTTCAAGTTGGAGTTAGAGTTGAAGTCGCCCGTTTCTACAGTCTACTACAGTCTGAAGCTGAGTAGATTTTCTTTCAAGATATTGACAGACATTTCCTGCTCATTGTGGCTTTCGCTTTCCGCCCGTGTTGCGTATTGAAAATAGATTTTGATTTTGAAAGCGAATGCAGCTCAAATGAGCTGCGTTTACCGACCACAAAACCGCATCTAGTGTCCACATGGATTAAACAGCAGCTGCCACTGCCTCCACTCCAGTGCCCCCATCCAGTACCCCTCGCGTGGGGGCGACTCTGCCTGCGGGGTCAAAGCGCAGCTGCTTGAAACCTTTTCTTGAATAGAAGCCAAAGACGGGCCTGTTTCTGGCCAGTTTATCGTCTAATTAAACGTTAGCTTATATAATGCCACGGATTTTCAAATGTCTTTATCAACGCTCGCATATCGTTAGCGAATTTCCATATATGAGGCTCGCCTCTCGCTTATGTTGCATGTGTTGCACGCTGCAAATTTCACCCGCCTTAAAAAGCCCTTGAACTGGTACTGGTCATGGCCATGTCTCCTGCATACTTGTTGCCCATATTTGGCACCGACAAAGCCAACACCAAAACAACAACAATAGACAACAACAACGCCATTAGCATAAGGCCAACGGACCTGGCAAAATATTTTGACCAAAAATGCCTGCAAAATTAGCTAGCGAGCAAATATTTGTTCGATTTGCATTTCTTTTCCAAATTTAGTTAATGCTTCTATTTTCAACTTTTATTTATATTATTAAGCAAATAGTGTTTAGTTTTTTACATTTTTTGTCATTTTATTTTTCCTTGTATGATTTATTTTTATATATTTTTAAAATTATCGAAGTCTTTATTATTTAAGCTACAATTTGAAAGGCTTATACCCTTATTTATTCTAATAATAATCATCCATAGCATCCATATGGTCGACAACTTCATTTCCTTTCAATTTGAAATTCCTCTTTCCTGTTTTTTGCAGAATTTTTATATTTTTACATTTTTTGCATTTGTTCAGCTATTTTTAGCAGTATTTTTCACACTTTTATGCATTTTTCACGCCATGTTTGCAATTCATCAGGCTAAAAACATGTTGCTGTTGTTGTTGTTGTTGTTGCTGTTAATATTGTTGCTATTTATGGCTCAGGGGCACGTTCTGTGTGCGCCTCATCGCTGTTCCTGTTCAAATGCCAGAGTCACGCAGTTCGCTCAGTTCGTCATGTCAAAGTCAACGACGGACGCTGCATTGAAAATGCCAGCAAAGTTTCTTACAATGTGTATACCCTGTAAGTCGTGAGCTAAGCAAGGGGTATGATCAATCTAGGGAATGTCAAGTGCAGATAACAATTCTTGGAGAATGAATAAGTTTGCATATGTTTGTAGTCTTTAAGATTCATGATCAGTTGATGTCGATGTGCTTATAATCTTAATATCATCATAATATAATCATCTCTCTCTCTCTCTCTCATTCACTCCCTTGATCTCTCTCTCTCTCTCTCACTCACGCTCTCGCTCTCTAACTAAACCAAGAACTCTTCAATTTGCTGGGTATCTTTAAGTTGTTCACTTTACTCAGCGTTTTGACAGCTTGACTGTTTCTTTCGACACTCGAGACTCCTTCGGGCTGAAGTGCAAAGTGCAAGCTGGTGGTAGCAACAATATTCAGCTGCTGCCTCTGCCTCTGCTGCTGCCTCTGCTGCTGTCGCTGTTGCTGTTGTTGCAAGTGTCGCATGCCTCGAGGAGTGCCCTCCTCAAAGCTGTTGCAGCTGAAGTTTTGGAGTTGGGCTAATTTAGAAGCAGCTGCCACGGCCCTGGGCACAACAACGTTTTATGAGATTTTAGCACTTTAGGGCCGCGTGGCATGCAGCAGCCCGTGTTTGCCGCTGTCCCGTGCGTGTCTGTGGCCAAGTCTTGCTTAATGGATTTCTGGGCATAGGAATTTAGCACGTTGCTAGTGGAAAACTAATATGCTTTAGCAGAAGGAGGCGAGCGGGCGGGCAGGCCAGACTAGGCTGACTTTTTTCAGGCACTTGGCTAGGCTAAGCCAGGGCAGTCAGGCCTGCGTGACATTTATGGCTTCGTCTGGGCCAACCGTCCAGGTCGGCCATTTGTCCACTCTGTTCAGTTCTTTTATTTTTTCACGTGCAAATATGAACAAGATTTATAACGTTTGCGGCTCAGCGACATTTTCCTAGATTTGTGTATTTGCAGCCGCCTTTTGAAAAGGATTTCACTTTTTAGCTGGAATTTGCTCAAGCATTGCGTTGGCCCCAAAAAGAAGAGCGAGACAGATAGAGAGAGAGAGAGAGAGAGAGAGGGCGAAGGCAGGAGACAGCAATGGGGCCTGGAGCCATTTAAGTGCCTGTGAACCATGCGATCTTGGCCGGAGTCTAAAAATAAATAAGTTGAATAAGCTGCAGCCCAGCGCTGGGGGAGATGATCTTTGGAATTCTTCTCTCTCTCTCTCTGTCTCTCTCGGTCTCCCTGTTATGATCTTTGGCTCTAAATTTCCTATGCCCTTTCGCAATTTGCCTCTAAATGCGACTCTAAATGCATATTAAAATATCATTCAACTGTTGGCTTTAGCTCTTTTATTTTTCTTTTCTCTTCTCTTTTTTTATATTTTTTATTAAGCATAAGTAACTGCTATGAAGTTAGCTGCATCTTCTTTCTTTCTTCTTTTTTGCAAAAGCACGATTATCGTATCACTTGGAACGGATGCAGGCTTGGGACAGATGAAAACGAGCTGAAAAATGCACTCACTGATTATTCTGTATACCCTGTAATGATGATGTGAAGTTATGTGTGTTAAATTGAATAAAGAGTTGGGAGCTTATGTAAGAGATGCTTGTCTTCTTTAAGCAAGCATGTTATATGGAGAACTACGGACAGATCAGTAGGTAGATTTATAGATGGACAACTATTGCTAGAGATAGAGATAGATAGATATAATAATAATAAAGTAGATAGGAATAGCTCATATTAGATGAGTAGATCAGTAGATAGATTTAGAGATAGACAATTACTGCTAAAGGTTAAGATCTTATACGATTCTGATACTATTTATATTTGTTATGTACATACCCTTGGCTAAATATAGTCAAACGATTCTTATTAATAGGTAAAACAGTAACTATTTACCATATATGCTACTACATTTTCTTAAGTATGTTTTATATAAAGATTATATTACAAAATGATAAATATTGAGTTACGATTGAATATATATGAATATGGTTGGAAACATATATTTTTATATATTTTTTGTATTCTTTAAAAATCATTTTACAGTTACATTTCTAGGGTATACATATTACTAATGAAATTGTCTAATAAATATTTAAATATATTTTTTTTCTTTCATAGTATATATTCAGAACTCTTAATCAATATATGGACATTATTTATAGGTATTAGACTTCGAAGCTTCTTCTTCATATATTCTATGAAATTTGTTCATTGTTAATTTTTTGTCACAGCTCAGTAAGCGCATTTCAATCAACTTTATAGGTTATACTCGATATAGAGCATGTTTCTTGATCTATTTTCCATATTCTTGCATCATAGTCTTACAGACTTATCAATTAGCCCTACAGGGTACTTTAGGCAAAGAGACTTCTTATCACATACATATATATTTCACTATATGAAACTTATGCACATATCTCTAGAGATGTCTGCATTTCCCATATCAAAGAGCTAGAAGCTACTAGACTCAGTGAGTGTATGCATTTAGTCGACTCTAGATCGTTTGCATTGTATTTTCGGGGTGTTGGCTGCATCCGCTATTAAAATTGAGTAATACGAAAGATATATAATAATTATAGTTGAATTTTACATGTGTTTTTTCACACAGTTGCTGAATGTTCTGTGTGTGCGTGTGTGTGTGCCCAATGGCGCATGAATTTGAGCTTCCGCTGAAACTATATACATATACATAAATATATTTATATATATATAGAGTTATATATACATTTATTATATAAAGCTGCTCATAATATGGGTTATTTAATCGCAGGTGTCTTGGAATGCTTCACTAAAGACACACTAAAAAACTGATTTGTTTTGCATGAAATAATCGACAAAAAATATTTATTATTGTTGCTTGTCTCTTATCAGTTGAAATGTGTTTTTGAAGCGCATTTTGCGACACATTGAATACAGTTTTGAATAGCAATTGCAAAATGCGTGCCGCAAAGTCCACGCTCCACGCTCCGAGCGCTGATTTGGTTAAACACACGTTTACACAGATACCAAACGGCAAACGATGTATGGCAATGGGTTTTTAATGACCCAACTGTGGTTAAGGTGAGCTGAGGTGGTTGTGGTGGTTGTGGTGGTTGTTGCTGTTGCTGCTGTTTAACTGGCCTCTGGTCATTTCCCTAAACGTTGCGCCAAATGCGGCGCCAGCTAAAGCAGACTAAAATAAAATGCCGATTAAAATATCAAATGAGTGTGTGTGTGTGTGTGTGTGTGTGTGTGTGTGTGTGTGTGTGTGTGTGTTGTCTGCCTGTTGCAGACGAGCGTCTAAGCGCCTTAATATAATGCTATCAGCCAAACAGCTGGCCAGAGCGAGGTGCGTGCGACAGTCTCTGAAGGCAGCAATCGATTTAGTTGTCGTCGTTGCTGCAGCGATTGCAATCGATGCGACCAAGCGACAGCAAAAGAGAGAGAGAGAGAGAGAGTGTGAGAGTGAGGGAGAGAGAGAGAGAGTGAGGGAGTGAGAGGTAAGGTGAGTTGCTGTTTGTGTGGGGCAAGACTTTCGCCACATTTGCAACTTATGCGACAACTCTTATAAATCAACGAGCAATGCCTGTCAACACCTTCTGCCTGACCTTTTGCCAACTCTGTTGCGCTGAGCTTAAAGCCAGCTGCTATTTTTAGCCAACTTACCGAAAAGAAAAACAAATGCAAGCTAAAAAAAAAATATATATATATATTTATATATATATACATTGCAAGCGGGCGTTAAAGTTTGTGCAATGCTCTTTTAATTTGCTTAAACAATTAAATATAAATGTGAAATTTAATATGTGTATGAACTATTGGAAACTGTTAATGTAACTTATATTGTTAGTACACTCTGCCCTAGCTTGAAAAGTTGTTGACTTTATTTAAGAGTTAGTTAACTAAATTTGTTAACTGTGAAAGATTTATGTTCTTTTTTTTATAAGTGATACGCCTCCAATGGGCGTATAGACATCGTTTTTCGTAAGGCATTATTTCGTATTTGTGAGGCTGGTCAAGAGCAAGTCTTACTCTTGCTATAAAACTGAAGAAATTTGTTTATTGATGTAAATCTGTGAAAGGTATAAAATATTGCATACATACAACTTAGCCATGCCTCAAAGGGACTCTAAGTTACCTAAAAGTATATATCCTTAATATAATATAGTATATACTATTTGAAATTTCTGCCATAGAAGAAAATTATTATTATTCAATTTCATTTCCCTAGTTTCAATAACAACTCAAATCAAAGCTCTAATGCCCTATAAGCCACGCCTCCAATGCTCACATACAAGAAATTTCAAATTTCTATCAGAGCAGGAGAATTCATGCTCACCTTCAACTTCTTCACTTCCTATTCTCTCCAAAGCCATACAATCAATACTCCCAACTCGCATACTCTACGAAAACCAATATACTCCCTTTTGCACTGCCTAAACGCACATGTATGTATGCAAAAAGTAAGAGAAGTAACGCGTAATCTTTGGGCAGCCATCCGCGGCTTGCAACTGCGTCTCGCGCATTATGAAATTGTGTCAGCTCTGCCATAAATTGCGCACTTTAAACGGGCCAAGTCCGTCCGTGATAGCATCGCCGACTGCGTCGTCTGACACCTGAAGCCGTAGACGACAGAATCTGACAAAGGGCCGCAGCCTCGCTGTCTGCCCAAATGTAATCGAAAGCTGGCAGTCAAGTCTCCAATGTCTACTCCAGCTGTCCCAGCTCTGTCCCAACTCTCTGTTCCCTTGGCTACTCCAATTGCAAAAAGCTTGCGAAATGCTTTGCATTGTTTTGCTCGCTGTGTGACAATGCGACATGTAAATTTGTTGCTTGCAGTTGTTACTTTTTATTATTATTTTGTTGTTGCTGTTGTTGTTGTTGCTGTTGATATTTTTTAGCTAGTTTTATTGCTGTCCGATTCCGCTGGCTGATTGCCGCAGGCGAGCTTAGTCCCTGGAATCGCTTCATAAAACTGTCAACTCAAATTATGCCATAAATTGATTAGGCAAATCGCAGCTTAAGCGAACTGCATTAAGATTACTGCTATAATTCTCCACAACTAACTGAAGCGGAAAGTTTAGATACTTAATGCACACACAGAGTCTCTAGCTTTAATGAAATACATGCAATAAAATAAAATTAAAGCATATCCTCTCAATAAAATTAATGGCAAAATATATAGATAATTTCGTCATCATAAATATTTATATTATAATTTAAATATTAAGTATTTTAAAAATAGAATCTGATATACAAATTACAAAGCTATTTCTGTTGAGTGCCATCATCAAGTGTTCTACTCATATTTGTAGAGTATATTATAGTTGCGCTCAGCTCTAATGCTGGCTAATTAAACACATGACAATGATAAAATTGAAGTCTTGTGACCATTTGCTAGACATAACTATAAGCTGTTAGCTGTTGGCTGTTACCTGTTGCACGCTGCCTGTTTCGTCCCACGGCTGGCAATTAAGCAAAACTGCAACAAATGCGCTTCTTGCCACCAAAGTGGGTCAGAGATGCGGCCAGCAGCAGCAGCAGGAAATGCAGAGATCTTTGTGGCGTCATCAAAGCTCGTCATTGGTTTTCGACTACCCACGCAATAATCTAGCAAAATGATGGAAAAATTAAATGTACAAATCATGTTTACGACTTGTCGTCACACAGTCGCCCAGTCAGACAGACAGAGAGACAGATAGACAGTTGAATAACTGAGTGTTCCATCAGTCCATCAGTCTTAGGCAGTCAGTCCGGCTGGCAGTGGGCGTTGCTGCTGCTGCAGCAAACTAATTGTTGTACGTGGCAACTAGCTGCCAGCTAAAAGGAAATATATAGAAAAAAAATAAAAAATAGCAGAAGAAGAGTAAGAAGAAAACAACATTTTAGCCAGCTACACATTGACACCGTTTGCAATTAGAAGAAAAAGTGGCCCGTTGGCTACTGTGCACAGGAACTTGAAGTCGGGATAGCTGGGAACTGGGCACAGTGTCTAAGGCTGCCAATGAAGATGATGCTGCGCGGTTGGTTGACTGTCCATGTTAATATGTTGGAATAAATAGCTAAATAGCTGAAAACCAGTTGCCGGCGATGCCATCTACAGCTGCTCCTGCTATGTATTTGTGTGTGTTGGCCAAGTTAATTGCCTGATTTGAGCTAAGACTTTGCCGTCGCAGTCGGCACAGTTTTTGAACCTCTCGCGGCATAGAGAGAAACTGTGGGCAGCTCTTTATTTTTTCTTGGAGCTGTTAGGCAAATGTGCTAAAAGATTAGACATTCGGATTAGGCACGCATATATAAGTCAGTGAGGAACAGGAGGAGCTATATATAATGAATGGAAAAATTGCACAGTGGAGGAAATTGAAAGGCAAGGAAAAAAAGAAAAATGTGTAAGATAAACTATGAGGAATTCTGTGAGGAAAACTTGAGGAAATCGATGAATAAACTATTTAGATTGGCAGAAATTTAAGAGAGTAGGGTGTTGAGAAGTAAATCAAAGAGGTAAAGGAATGGGTAAAGAAGAAGAATGTCAAGTATGGTGTGTAGTGGGAAATTAGGATGAGGGAAATGAGGACAAGGATAAGACAGACAGTTGATAAGGAAAGTGTAAGCAAAGGGTATCCCCTGCTTGTAGCTTTTACGGCAAGAAATGACAAAAGTTCATCAATCTAAAGTCAATCTAGTCTAAAGATCTTGAGGAACCCTTTAAGGAAAGGGTATGTTATATATTAAGAGGAAATTCTAGATTGACTACCACAGCTCACACATCAAAATCTGTTGCCACATAACTTGATCTTTGACTGTGTGGGCTAATATGTGGCCGTGTCTAACGATCGTCACGCGTTGATAGGCCGCATCGGTCGGCATCACATAATTTTGTGATATTTGCCATAATTTTGAGTTGCGTTAAATGAAATATGTTGAAGCCAAGCAAAGCCAAGTCAAGCCAACCCAAGTCGAGCTGATGTATTGAGTTGTTTAGCCCCAGGACACGCAACACACACACACACACAGAGCAGAGCAGAGCAACAAGACTTGGCGAGTGAACAGAATGCGGCCATCAGTCAAGGCAACAAGTCAAGACATCGACATCGACATCGACTTCTACTTCGAGTTCGAGCTCTTGTCTTGGCCGAGTCTGTTGCATAAATAAGTAGGCTGCATGTGAGTGCTAGGCTGGCTGCCCTGACATGGGAATTGATATGGCCTCCTCCACCTCATTCGACAAGAGCAAACATCTGACAAACAGTCAACTGGACAATTGGCAACGGGGCATTCCTTAGCTTTGCTCATCATTTCTCACAAATGGTTCAATTAATCAAAGAAAACCTTCCACAACTAGCGAATTTAATAACATTATTCGATATCACACATACATACGCACATACACATGATATCTGACAGTTGATATATAAATTATAGATCATGCCAGTCAATAGTCAATAGCTATTTAATGATGCCTCTTGTAAGCCACGTTACAGAAAAAATAAACAAAAGCCAGCAAATTGCATAAATCAAGAAACGTGGAATGCAGATCAAGATCGACGACTCATGCATTATAAACTGCGATCGCGTCTAGACTAGATCGTAAACAATTGAGCACTATATAGATTTATAAATGAAAGAGACTGAGAGAGAGGGAGAGGGAGATAGAGAGAGAGAGAGCACTATACTAGTCTTCGAGAGAATTTTGCTCGCCTTTGATTGACTTTGAATAATATATCAGCTAGGGCTTTACTTGTTAGATCATTAAAATAGTTTGTGGGAAGGTCTGCGTCTTTTGCTGTCAAGCAAAAAGTCTGAAAGTTCTCTTCCACCTGACTAGATCCAAGTTTTATCAACTGGCATAACAATGAGCGAAGCAAAGCTAACCTTGATTAACTATATATATAAAGATAAACTTCCTTTATAATGCTACTAATAGCTAGTATTATTATTATTTTAAACTATTATTTTAATTTATTAAATAGATTGGTATTCGTTCTCTTATCTACAAGTCTTAGTTGAGCTTGATTAGCAATTTGTGGGAATTGCTTAGAAAAGAACTTTCTATATATATGAAGAATCTTACCCTATATTAGACAATAGGACTAGAACTCATTTAAAATCAGATATGTGTGAGATCTTGATCCTCAAGATCAAGTTAAAAGCCGGCATATCTGAGATATAGTACATAATACTAGCAGAGTATCTTTGCCCAATATACAGTTTAAAAATTAAATAAAATATAATGCATGTAAATATATATAACTATGTACAGATCTATAACTATTCCTAGTCCAGTTAATATGTCTGATTTGATGGATCTTTACATTTAGGATCTTCCGTTCAGCCAGATCTGGACACAGCTAGACTTTTAATAAGCTCAATATATATTTTTCAATACAAGTCTAGCTTTACATATAGCTCTACTACACACGTGTATAAATATATCTATTGGCCATCCTAGCATAATGAATTCTCAATTTATTGCAGGCAGCAGCACAGAGCTAACCCATTCGCTGTTGGGTTTTTATGACACGCTGACAAACAGCTTGGCCGTTGGTGGAGCGGCAACAAAGGCTGACAGCAGCAGCAGCCAGAGCAGCGGTGAGTCAACGCCTAAGCGCAGCAATAGCAATTGCAGCACCACCAGCAACAGCAGCAGCACCACCACCAGCAACGACAGCAGCGACAATCATTCGGGCAACTATAGCTTAGATGGTGGAACAGAAACGCCGCTGGTGGTTGCCGGGCTGCGTGACGATGTGGCTGATGGCGTGCAGCTGAGTCGATTGGTGGTGCAACGGCGTCAGGAGCTGGGCAGCAATCACAGCATCTCATCCACAGCATCCAGCAATCATTCGCGACGCGGCAACAATATTCGCGTGCTCTCGCCCAATGTTCAGCGGATTATTACACACGCAGATGCGGAGCCCGTGAATGCTGTCGACATCGAAGCGATCCAGCAACAGACTCAGACACACTCAGTGCCCGGCCAGCGTAGCCCCACACCATTGCGGTATGCAAAGGCCGCAAGCACAGCACCACCCAAACTGAAGCTATCGCATCTGCCGCTCTCCAAGACAACGGGCAAGCTATCCACCCAATCGGGCAGCGATCTGGTGTCCACCTTGGATGCGGGCAGCGATTACGTCGCTGGTGCACACAGAAAGGTCACGTCCCCTGCGGATGAGGACAAGACACCCACGAACAAGGCAGCGCCCGGTACACCCTTTCATTTCGAGGGTCTTCCGTTCTCCAAGCTGAAGCTGCAGAGCATCAAATTAAGTGAAATGGAACAGTTGGCGGTGACGAGCATGCAGCTAAGTGCTGCACCACCTGCACCACTTTCACCACCCTCACCAACAGCAGTCAGCACGTCAATAGCACCGCCCAGGCACAAGGCATTTGTGGTGGCTAGCGAGCCGCTCAGCCCGGAGCCCTTTGTGGATGCGATTAACTTTGACCTGGTTGCGCAGCATATCGAGAAGTTGACTTTGAGCGATTTGGATCTGGGCGAAAGGGAAACGGCCGAGCAGCTGGTGGAGGCCATAAACAAGCCGCTGATTGGCAAGCCACTGGTGCGCAGCGTCTCGGCACCGCGCGCCAGCCAGAGTGGCTCCCCCGGCCCCGGATCGCCGCTGCAGACATATGCGCGCACCAAGCTGAAGACGCAGAGTGGCAAGGCGAGCACCTTGGGTGGCGGCATGCCACTGCGGCTGCCCACAGCCGAGCAGCTGGCTGAGCTGGAGGAGGCCAACAAGCTGTCGGCGGAGAGTCTGGACACATTGACGGACATCAAGCCGAAGTATCCGCCACGTTTAAGCGAGTTGACGCGTCTCAACAATCGTCCGCTCTCCTCCTCCTCCATTTGCTCCACCTCCTCCAGCTCCAGCTCGGGCTCGGATCAGCTGCTCAATGGTAAGCTGGCTGCCACCTCGTATTTGGCGAGCGTTGAGAGTTTGGCGGAGAGCGAGAACGAGCTAGGCGATCATCATCCCTCACACCCGAACCCAATGAGCGTGCTGGAACGCGCCTGCTTGGAAATTGTGGACTCGGAGCGCAACTTTGTCGAAGATCTCGGTCAGGTCATTAAAGGGTAAGACATATACCTAAACTTACCCAATGCATGCTCAGCTAACAAGTCTCTTCCTCGTGCTGCAGCTACCTTCTGGACTGGAAGGAGCGCGCCTGCCTGCGCTCAGACGAATTGCAAATACTCTTTGCCAACATTGAAGAGATTTACGAATTCAATTCGTTGCTCTTGCAGCAGCTCATCAACTCGGGCATGGACCCCGGGCGAATAGCGAAATGTTTTATTAACCTACGCGATCGCTTTAATGTGTATACAACCTACTGGTGAGTTAACTCATTGAAATCAAGTACATTCCTCAATAATAGGTTTGCTTAATCAGCCCTATATTCTTATCCTTCTGCATTTACCTCTCTCCCTGTATACCTCTATCTCCTGCTCCATTTCTTTCTGTATCTCTATCTGTCTCTCTCCCTCTTTTTAACGTTACTTATCTCTTCCTCTCCGTCTCCCTCACTCTCTCTCTCTCCCTCGTGCTCTCTATCTAATACTGTCTCTCTCTCTCTCCTTCCCTCTTGTCCGTTTTGTCGTTAGCCCTCTCTCTCTCTGACTCTCTCCCCCTCGCACACTCTCTGTCTACTTCTCCCTCTTTTCCCCCTTCTCTTCTATCTCACTTACACACTCTCACTCTCACTTACATTTTTTCTCTCTCTCTCTATCTCTCACTTACTCTCTCTCTCTCTCTCTCTCTCTCTCTTAATATGAATCTCTCTCCTCTCTCTTATACACTTCTTGGCTTCTGACTCCCTTTTGTCTAGCATTGTATAACAAGGGTTATCTATGCTTTCCCCCTCTCTATCACCCTCTTTCTCCCTCTCTCTCTCTCTCTCTCTCAGACTTTAGTGTTTCGTAGACAAGTCAAGTTATTTCCCCAAGCACTTGGCGTGTTTGCCAAATCTCAGATAGCCTGGCCAAGAACGGTTAACTGGACTGACCAAAAAAAAAAGTAAAGTAGAAGAAAAAACTGATCTCGATTGCAGTTGAGACACGAACATTGACTTTGACTGGAGCTTTGGCAGTCGAAGCACGCCATGCTCGCTTTACTCGATGTTCCATTTAGGCGCTGACATTTGGCTCTGACTCCGACTCCGACTCTGGCTCTGGCTCTGGCCTGAGTCTGCTTGAGGCTTTGGCTCTGGCTTCTCTTTCGGTTTCTGTCAATTTGGTCGCCGTTTGATTTGTCGCCCCGACTGACAGCTGGGCATATATCATGTGTGCAACTCCTCCAACAAGCTGATTTTAAATTCAAATTTCTTGATGTTTGGGCCTGATGAAGAGCTCAAAGTCGTATTCATAAATCAGCAGCTATATGTTCATATATATCTATATATAACTACATATATATATGTATATCTCTTCTTTTGTCTTTTAGCACAAGCTACCCGGAAGCCATCTCGCTGTTGACCAAACTGCTGCAGGCGAAGCACACAAATTCGTTGCTGGCCTCCACGCAGAAGCTGCTGCAACATCGCCTGCCCCTCGGCTCCTATTTGCTGAAACCGGTGCAACGCATACTCAAGTACCATCTGCTGCTGGACGTAAGTAGAGACGGAGGAGATTCGCCTTGAGCATGATGACAAGAGTTTCATACAATCCCATCTCTCTCTCCCTTTCAGAGCCTGCGCAAGCATTGCGATGTGAAGGAGGTAGCCGAGGCGTATGCCATAATGCGACAGGTAGCGCATCACATAGACCAAGTGAAGCGTCAGCAGGAGCAGCAGAGTCGTGTCAAGGAGCTGTCCGGCAAACTCGACGGCTGGATGGGACCAGGTGAGTTAGTCGCTGTCCCGAACTGTCTCTAGCCCAGTCAGACACTAACCAGAATCATTCTCTCAATGACTGTGCAGATCTGAGTGTGCTGCGTGAACTGAGGCACGAGGGCCTGCTCATGGACCAGCACAACAAGCCGCGTCAGGTGCTGCTCTTTGAGACGATGCTGATCATTACCAAGCAGAAGGAGGACGGTCGTCTGCAGTTCAAGAGCCTCATAACCGTAAATAGAACCCTATAAAAGCCGACCCAAATCGAATCACTCACTCATCTCCCTCTCTCCCTTTCTCTCTCTCTCTCTTATTTGTAGCAAAAAAATCTAATGCTGAGCGAGCATTTGCCTGGCGAGCCGACCAGCTTCTATGTCATACCCTTCGATGACCCGCGCAATCAAATCAAGCTGACAGCCAGAAATCGTGACCAGAAGCGCATCTGGACGCAGCACATTAAAGATGTGATGCTCCAGGAGCTGGATATACCCACTCGTGCCAAGGAACTCGTCTACCAGCTGGGCAACGAGGAAGGTGAGCCCCGCACATTGCTGTCTCGCCCTCTCTCTCTTCTTTCTGTCTCTCTCTCATGCAGCTCATCAGCTTTTTATTGTCTTTGTTTTTGTTTTTGCATAGCTGCTACCTGTGTGTCTTTAATGTTTGTCTTTCTATGTTGTTGTTGTTGTTGTTGTTGTTGTCACTGTTTGCTTGTTATTTATTTATTTTTATTTATTTTTTTTGCAATATCTTATGGCAAGCTATGATGATGTAGTGTAGTGTAGTGTAGTAGTTACAGTTATGCGGGCACACGTGCACATACACTGTGCAAAAAAGTGTTTACTAAAGTGACACGTTTGGCTTGCAAAGCTCATAAAATATCTACACTGGCCAAAAACAAAGGCTTGGCAAGATTTATGACAAACTTCTGAGAAGATTTTAAAGATCTTTCGCACTGCAAAGGAGGAGGATGAGGAAGTAGAGCTGCAAAAGCAATGCATAAAGATCTTTAGAGTTAGAATTAGAAAAGAGCTGCAAAGGCACTGCAACAAATTTGGGAAATATATTTGACCCAAGCTCAGAGTTTGTTTTGAACATGAACAAATATTTATTTATTATTTATTATTTTTAAATTTACTTACAAAGCTCTTGGCGACTTCTGAAGCATATTGACAGCTCTATCAGAAGTTCATGAACTACTTGAGTGACAAAGCTTGAGCACATAGCTTCAATATTAGAGATTATTAAGAGAAGTAAAAGCAATCCAACCATGTAATTTAGCAGCTTTGATTAAGTAGTTTAAGACTTTGTGATCTCTGAGAGTTATAAAAAGTTGAAGAGGGAAAACTCTCTCAAATAATACGAGAACCTATATATAGGAAGACTATATATAATAATCGATTGTCCACAGAGTTTTTGTTTTATTGAAAACTGAATGCCAAGGCTCACACTTGTAGTAATCTCTCTCTCTCTCTCTCTCAATCTATCTATCTCTTGCATTCACAAGTCAGTTAGTTAGTTTTGCTTGCAGTGTAGCAGTTGCACTTCACATGGCTCTTTAGCCTGTTGGCTGGGACTCAAGTGAAGTGACATAACCACGTCTTAAAATACTTTTCAGTTAGTTTATTTATTTGTATTTTTTTTTTCGCTAAGCTCCTTTTATGTGGCTGAAAATCGTGCCACATCTGGCAACCTCAAGTTGATTTATGTCTGTGTGTGTGCCTGAGTGTGCCTATATATATATATATACAGATATATCTCAGATGTTTGCACTTTATAATTGCTCATGCTTTGTGCGCAACTGTACTTGCCATCAAATTTATGACGCCTGCATCACGTTACATAATTGGTTTAAGGTTCCCATTTGACTAACTAATATAAATGTTAATCGGTGTAACACTCTTGATTTAACTCTAGTTTATGTCTTAATATCTCTCTCTTGACTATTGTCTATATATATGTATATATATATATATACCTATACTATTCTTATATTTTTTGCTATATGTTTACCGTTGTAGTACTACCAGTGACGCAATTTAAATCTAAACCACCCAAACCAAACAAGAAAAGAAAACTTTAACTAGTTTCTAAGGCGTTCCCTAAGGCTAAACACCAGAGACTGAATAACTAAGCGCTACTTTCTTCTATAACCCAAAACCCCCAAAATCAAAACAAACAAAAAACTAAATAAATAAACTAAAATTTAATTTAAATATAATTTCTAGTAAATACTTAACTTTTAACTGCCAATTGTTATCGTTAAACTCTGTAATCGTTATCGTTATCGTAATCGTAATCGTAATTAGTTAAACATTTTCTGGTATTTGCGGCGCGCTGACGTAGTCTTATTAATCCGATAAATCCAATCTCTGCCTCGTAAGTATCTCGAGTTATCAATTTACAAACGTTTTTTTCTTCCTTAACTTGGCTTGTGAAACTCTACTCTAATTGGCTTCTATCTGCTCCACTGGTCTTATGTCCAGCATGTACCCCATTAACTATGATCAGCATGCACACACAGCACTACTAACACTGAAATCGCCTCGAACACAGCTCTAAAGGACACTTGAGCAAAAGCTCTTTGGATAACACTTGAAGCACTCACTATTTTGACACTGTAAAGCTTTTTCCTTGCAACTCAAAATAAGTTTGATATGAGCTTTAATTTCATTTTTGCTTAAGCCGCTCAAATGGGCATTAATCTTTAACGAAAAAGTCACTGGAAACTTAGCAGACTTTAACTAAACTTTATTTTATTTAAATATTTAAAACTTATAGGCAATTAATTTGTATGAAAAACTATTCAATGTATCATTGCAAAATTGTTAGAAGAATATATTTGAAAGCTTTATATTAAGCAGATTCTAAAGTAAATAGATTAAATAGATTAAAGCTTTAAGCTGTTCAATAGAAATTCAATACATTTTTTATATTTGAAAATTTTATATAAATTTATTTCAATTTGAAATTTTATTATTTAAATTGAGTTTCTATAGGAATCGAATATCATTTGCAGCGAGTGTCCTTGAGTCCCCGTACACCCATTAAGTGTAAATATATGCATGCTTTTAGGAATGGTTATGGTTAATTTTGTTGATGCAGTTGCTCTGGTTTGCTAGTGCTTAGAGAACGTTGCTGGTGCGTCCTTCGACCTTGTTCATACTCCCATTGCAGCGTCTGCTTGCCTTGCCGCGCCTTGACTCGCATGTCCAAGTGCCAGAGACTAATTGTAATTTGATTTATGTTTGTCCTTTGGTTAGATCGTACGCCCGACCGCACCACCTGGAAGTGGGGCCTGAACTCGAGCAGCAATTCGACGCCAACATATTTGGAGCGAAGGAATGCTTGTCGACGCAGCGAAATCCGTTTGCGCAATTCCAAGTTCAAGCGCAAGACGTTGACCATCTCCAGTTCGTTCGACAGCTTCAATAAATCACTGGAGCAGCCCTCGCCGGAGCAGGCAACGGCAGCTGCTGTCGCCGCTAAGCCGGCCAAGCCGCTGTCGCGTAACAACAGCTTGGACGACACTGCGCTACAAAAACTGGCCGCAGCCGTGCTCTATCACAGCAAGCGTGAGTTCAAGTCCAAGGATCACTGCAAGTGCGAGGCACGGCAGCAGGAGCAGGAGCAGGGTCAGGAGCAGGGTCAGGAGCAGTGCATGTGCATATTGCGCGATCAGCGAAGTCGCACCAAGTCCCAGAGTCCAGTATTTAGCTACAAGGCGCTCAAGGAGCGCAGCAAGTCGGTGCCACGGATCAGCGGCTTCAGCCTGGACGAGCAGCAGCAGCGGGAGGCAGATGATGATAGCGCCGCCTCGCTGCGTGGCAGCAAACCCGATCTCAGCGAGCGCAAGGCCAAGGCCAAGGGCTTCTTCGAGGTGAAGCAATACAACCACAAGACAATGCCCAAGCGCATTGCCACACTGAAGAAGCAGCGGGGCAACGGCAATCGCAAGGAGAGCTGCTCCACGTTCTACATGGATCTCAGTGAATTCGATAGCTCGGCCGTGCTGAAGATCACCGAGTCCACGGAGGACCTTGAGCTGGCCGTAGAGGCGCAGGAGACCAAGCCAGAACAGTATTATGAGAGCCAGCCTGATGCTCAGCCAACGCCAGCTGAGAAGTCGAAGCGGGATGCCGAGATCGTCTTGGATCTGTTGAAGAACAACAAGGAGTTCGAGCGCATCTACAACAAGAACAAACAGCAGAAACAGCGACGTGACAGCAGTCAGGCAACGACGCCGCTGAGTCCCAGTCCCGAGGAGGCGCCGCCTTTGCCGCCCCGTCCGCCATCGCGTTCGCCACCGCCGCTAGAGGTGGAGCAGCTTCAGCAACAGCAGCAGGAGCAGGAACAGGAGGAGGAGCCCATATATGAGACGCTGCTGCGCAACGTCCACGTGCCCTATAAGTTCTCTCCAGTGCTGGGTCGTGCCAAGTCCGTGCAGTATTTCAAGAAGCGAACGCCCGCCCCACGACCCGAGTCGGACTACGTGACGCTCGTCTACTCGCCAGACGGTGTGCTGCAGCGTGTGGGCGAGGATGAAGTGCAGCAGCAGGAGCAGCGTGACAGCACCGGCTCAGAATCCAGTTCGGGTTCCACGGTGAAGCGCAACAGCCAATCGACTGTCATCAATCTGAGCCTGGAGTCCAACAACTCCGAGACGGATCAGATCGATGCACTTTACGCGCGTCCCATACCAAAGAAGCTAGTGAAGCGTTTGCTCAATGGCAATAGCGCATCGAATGGGCAGAATGTTAGCCACTCGGAGATCTCGCTGCTGCCGCGTGCCCTCAAGTCTATCGATAATCTGACCATGGTCTTTGGCCGCACTCCAAATCGTCCGCCCGAGCGTCGCGTCTCCGATGTCAGCGAGATGTGCCGCCAAAGCATTTTGCATCGCCAGGGCAGCGAGGCGGTGGGCGAGCGCATGGCCCACGTGGACTATGCAGACCCAAAGACACTATTCAGCATAATTGCCAGCTCGGAGGCATCGCTGCAGCGTGACTCGGTATTTTCGCTAACCTCCTCCTCGTGCACTTCCAGTGACAGCATGTGCGATCAGCAGCGCAAGCGCTCAGCCGCTGAGCTGCCAGCATCCGGATTTGAATATGAGCAGCATGTTGAGGACAGTTTGGAGAATGATTTTCGCGATTCGGCCATCTATAGTGATGATAACACTGAGAAGCGCAGCAATGACTACGACGTGAAGCGGCCACGCAGTCCACCACCTCCGCCGCCGGCCAATGGATGCGAGCGTCATCCGTCGCCGCCGCAGATAGCGCCGAAGCCAACGAAAACAACGCTCAAGGAACTGCTGGGACAGCAGCATCCCAGTGTGGTGATCTGTCCACCGCATCTCAGCCAGGCGGCATCGCGCAGCTGGGTGCTCCAGCAGATCGAGAACTTCAACAAGTAAACCAGTTGAGAGCAATTCCTTTGTCCATTGCCATAAAAATGCATCTTGTGTATGTTTTTTTTTTTTTTAATTATTAAATAATTTTAATTATTGTATATATGGAAATACTTTTAAAATAGCGAGTATCTGTATGTATATACGTATGCACCAACCCAAATTATAAGAGTTGTAGATATTTTATGCAATGTATAAGTGTAATTCTAAGATGTTTCTTAAGAGTCCATTGATGTTTGTATGTTTATGCCGTTTGAGAATTTGATATGATATATGTAGGTGTGTTTTATCTATCAAACGTAAATGTCTATAAAATCAATTGCAATACATAATATTAGATATGAGCATTGTACCAGCTAAAAATTACAATAAAAAATATTTAAATACAAATCATATATATATTTTCGTGTAATTTATTAAAATTTAAGTTTTTAGAAGCCGCCAAATTCTTTAAAAAAGGATTGCATACTTTTGTGCTAAGCTGAATTTTACGTGTTAAAATTATCAGTGCATACTCTTGGGCATGCTCATAAATATAGTTGGCGAAATTCGACAATTAACTTGTAGCATACTTTTACGGGCATTCGTATATTTGCTACTACAATATTTTGTTGCATACTTTTGGGCTTGAATAGAAATGCAGCAACCCTTGAAAAACAAGATTTCATTGCATACCACCGAGGGCTGCCTATTCGTAGCTGCTGTTCGCATACTCTAAGCGAAATTGCCAAAGTACCAGGCCAACAGAAGCAGCGGCAAGTAGACGAAACTCAGCGCAATAAAATTGCATTGCATATCCTCAAGGGGCAAATAAAAACTTTGCTATATCCAAGCACTACTTAAACTTGTAATTTATATATAATTTGAATAATCCTTAAATGGCAATCGATAGTTCCATTTCCAGTGAATTAAAAAAACTATGTACTCTCAGGATACCTTAAAAAATTGTCAAGTTATAGCCAATGAAAAAATTAATAATAGCATGGGAAAACTGGCTCTATCCTGGTCATGTCCTTGCACAGGACGAAAAGATATGGTGCATTAGCATTGTTAGGACTGCTAGCTTCGATCCCTCTCAAAATATTACGGGGTCATCTAAGAATCCACGACTTGTCGTTTTTCTGCATCAGGCTTGCGCGGCGGATAAAGGAAATCAGTCAAAACACACAAAATCACCGATTTCTCGGTAGCCGCTTAGACTATCCGGATGTCCTTTGGTCAGTTGATAGTCCTGGTGACCCCACATCATATACGGTCTTATTCGCCAGGATACGCAAGGATACGGCGGAGTTAGAGGCATTTTTCGCCGTACAAAAAAGTGCTTATAACTCAGCTGTTTGAAGGACTATCATCCTTCTGATAACTAATTCTTCATCAGTATGGTAAGGACTTTTTTCGTTCCAAAGTACATCCTGCTAGTCCTTCAAATGGCTAAGTTAAGGTGCACCGGGCCCAGTTTCCGACCAAACCCCTTGCAAAATATGAAGAAAAATTTTTGGTGGAATCCTGAAAATCCTTGAATGTCAATCGATAGTTCTCTCTCTCACGAGCTCAGAAAGGTATGTCCTTTCGATATCCGTAAGGATATGACTGAGTTATAGTGTCATAAACAATATACTGTTTTATGAAAAATAGCTACAAGTTCGCCAAATCCTGACGGATTTTAATAGGACATGGTACATTATGACCGGAAAGATCCACAAAAATCATCCTTGTGGTTTCGGAGCTATAAAGGATAAAGAAAATACGATATTTGATTTTTTTGTAAAACATTTTATTTTCTCAACTTTACATTTCTTTATAATGTATCTAAATGTACTTAATATTATAAATATAAAGCAACATTTTAGAAAACAAAATATATATTAATAAACTCCATTATGATATAAATATATATACATATACATAATCATACAATTGAGATATATTATTAGAGACACTAATTATGCGTTTAATTATTGACAGATAAGGCTTCACTACGGCTAGAGCTGCAGCAGCCTTTGAGCGTCCATCCTGCGAATTCAATACCATTTTAAGCCGCCCCCTTAAAGAAAAATACAGTGATTTTTAGATGTCATTAAAAGTTTAATATATATGCTCTCAAACACTTACTCCCACAGTAGAGCTGATAGCAGCGAGCCTAATTTTATACATCCGCTTCACTTGATAACTCAGATGCTGAGCTACTGCTCTACAAAGCTACTGTTTACAGATTGCGCCGCTATTTCTAACTAAATAAAACTTTGATACAATTATCAAAATAGAGCCAAGTTCAAGTTCATTCCGTTTCTTTCGATATTATTTACGGACGCCATCTATTGACAATCAGTGAAAGTAGCTACTAAAGGGAGCGCCATCTAACGAAGAGCAATTTCCCTAAATATTTAATTTATATAAACAAATGCGAATTATTTGATGAAAAAAATGTTTTATAAGTGCATATATAAATAAGTAGATGAACTTTATTTTAGTACCATTAGAAACAGATCATTTGCGTAATATGAAATGTCATTATATATTCGGATTAATGTGTTATGAAGTCTCTGTATAACACAAATTCGACCTAGTCAGAAATAAATACTAAATAAACAAATAAGAAAATTTGCACATGTTTATTACTTTTATGCAAAATGTATTTTTATCATTATATATGTCAAGGTTATTTAAAATAAAATATAATTTTTAAAATTTAAGTAAACTCTTTAACGCTTCAACACATTTTTATAGAAGTTCCATAGCTTCTCTTCAATATTAATACTTGAGCTAATAAAAAATAAACAAAAATTCAATAAATAGGTTTATTTATTATTTTCTCTTGCCCGGAAGATGTCTTGACAAAGAGATTTCATAGAGAGCCGGTTCAAAGAACTGTGATACGATTCATACATAAGCTCGAATGCAGCTTAACCAAAAGAATCAACAGGAAACAGGCCTAAAAGTTGTTTAAACAATTGTCAAAGGCCTGCATATTTATATACATATGTACATATTTATTTGCTTAAGCTTTTGTGCCGCCCGCTTTGCTATAAAGCTGCAAATTTCATAGGCTCTGATGTCATTTCGAGCTGAGTTGTATAATTGACATCGAACTATTTATCTTTTTGCAGATATGAAGCTTCTACTGCGGAGCAGATGTGCCGCCAGAAAGGCCCAAGCCGAAGCGAAACTCAAATCTCTACAGCTATCAACAACGACAACAACAAAAACAGCAATCAGAGGAAATGCAACTATTTCTAAAGAAACAGCAGCAAGTGCAACGAATGAGTTGAATGAAATAAAACCACTTTACAGCTAATTAGTAGTTGGGGAAATATTGAATAGCTTAAGAGCCACATTGATATCATATTCTAATAGCATTTACAAAACGTGTTTACTGCATCACAACTCGTTTTCCACATTATAATATGAAAATAAACTTTTTATGAGCGATCGGATTGATTGAATTGGTATTGCGCGAATTCCCCAGATAACGCAATATGTTATTAAATGCATTTATATGTAAATGCATAAGTCGAATCATAAAGATAATCAAGGAAGTTTCTTATATAATCTTCTTCACGGCCGTCTAATCACTTTGGCTTGAATGTTTTCAATTTAAACACATGTTGTTTATATATTGTAATTATAAATATTTATTTACTTTAATAAAAACAAAGAGTTTAAGAGTAGCTTAAGCGTAAGGCGATGATTTGCTACTGCACATTTCGTCTGGGATGTATGTAGAAGGAGCCCGGATCGTCGTCCTCACGGTAGATGGCGCTCATCACAAGGAATAGACTAGCAATGGCCAAGGCGCGCGCCACATAGTCAATGGTGCGAGAAACGAGACTGCGATTACTATCGGACATTGTCGATAACGATAATTGAAAGAAGTGTGCGCACTAATCAAGCGTAGCAGCTGAACTAACTGTGTCGAACAAGCAATTCAACACTTTTATTAGAACTGTCGGCCATACGAGAGTGCATGTGTGTGCGTCTCTGTGTGTGTGTGAGCTTGTGATTTACCCGCAGAGCGAGATTACAGCGTGTGTTGGGGAGAAAAACCCAAAGTTCTGACAGTTGTGTATCTCCCGCTCTGCAGATCTTTCAACTGGCATTCAATTTCAAAGCGCAACATTTGACAGCCATGCAAATTATTTATTTGTTTGTATTTTTTTATATTTATTTTTGGCATGCGAACGTTCAGCATATGCGTGAGACGAATTTTAAATTATCGGAATTGCGGCGCAAAAAATATTCTTAAGCCAAAATCTTGATTCAATTGGGTTCTAGACGGCTCTTAAACTGGCCACAGAAAAGATTCCAAAAATCTGTACCAAAGCAACCAAATAGAAAATATCAGAAATTTAGTTTTACCATTGTTTCTTGCACTTACCTCATTTGGCGTTGGAACTGTGGCAAATGGCAAAAACGGGATATTTTGCACAGAATGCGATGCGGCAGCTGCAGCACGTAGAAAGCAGGAGCCAGCAGCAATTCCCTCAATTGCAACATTCTCGTAACTGTTTTACTGATGTCCTGTCAAGGATGCTACATCGACTGAGCTGAAATCTCGAAATATCTACAGGTAAGATAGCCTATCCAGGTAGCGCAGAGAGAGGGGTGAACACAAAAGGAGAGAGAAATTGAGAAGAAGGAATGAGAGAGAGGGTGGGCGACCGAGAGGGATCTGCAGACTCTACAATGTATAAATAAAGGCAAACCCTAAGAGTTATGTCCTAGAAAAGGAGCTTGACTTGAAATTAAAAATATATAGAAACATTGAAAAATATTTTAATTTTAATATTTTAATTTCGGAAACGAAAAAAATAAATAAATATTAAATAAGAGTATTAAAAAATATTAAGTAGTACATCTATAATAAACATGTACATGTATAATAAACAATTTAAATTATATTGAAATGAATAAAATAAAGTAAAACCTTTCAAGCCACCCTCGTATATGCACATAAACATAAACAAGAACTATTATATTTCTAATTGAAATACTATTCCTATTTGAAAAAGTCGCAGTCATGCCCTCGGCTAGGTTTATAAACTCGAGTTAATTCTGAGATTTATCCAAATAAAATATAAGTTTCAGAGACTGCATCAATAAACAATTGTTTGATTTGTATAACACATTGATATTGGGGCGGGAAGTGCATTGAACTTGAGACTTGAGAAGTAAATGTATCTAAATATAGAATGTTCGGCGCTATGCCACGACTCCAACGGCTGTTGGCTGTTCCGCTTAGTTCCGCCGCAGCTCAGAATTCAGCACTTCCTATGCAGCTATAAATACGCAGCCCCATCCGATGCGACTAGACAGCTGGCTGCTATAGGTAATAACAATGTCTATATATTTAGAAAAATAGTGGATGCTGCCGCCAAGGCCAGTCCAGTACAACGTTCAGCGTCATGGAATGCAGAAGTGTGCCCATTCTACCAACCTATGCACAATCCAGGTGTGTATTGATATTGATAGATCTGCTAAAGCAATAATTGTTTAAATAAGAAATCTCTTGTTGTGCAGCGCCGATTCCAAGCGGAGCTCTCTGTCTCCCAATAAAACGTTTAAATCACCTGATCCGGTCATCATACTGATCACCTTGACCGTGCTGGTCGGCTCCTTTTGCCTGCTAAGCGGCTTTATATTGCTCTGTGTTGTATCCAAGGCGTGGCAGGATGACACATCGGAGGCCATTCTATTGATGGGTAAGTCTGTCTAAAGTCTGTCATTTTCATCGCCATTCGGATCGATTCGGATCGACTATATACTGTATGCAATCCCCAATCGCAGGCATTGGCTTCTTCATCACATCATTATCCTGCGTCACTTGGAAACTGACGAATGCGCAGCGCTTAACTGAATTAAGAGAAACCATTACGATTTAGTGTTAGATAAAGTTATTTAATGTAATATTTTTAGATACTTGTTATTCGCATGGATATCTATCTACATAGATGCTTTCCCGTGAAGATCTTGAAAGTTGTAAATACCTTTAACAACTCCAACATATAAATAAATGTTAAAGTACATACCAATATAAAGATATGATGAATAAAGTTATCATACGATCTTCTAAAACAGAATTTATCACAGGCATCCACTCCAGCAGCTAGTGGCGCCATGTTCATTGTCGGTACTTGACTGCTTTGAGGGAAAAAATGTCTAGGTAATGCGATTGGAGTCTATAAGGAAGCCTGTCTACCCAAGATACACTTCCGAAGGTGCTCTGAGTATTAGATATCAAAATGTAGGTATTTTTATGTATGTATATATAATTACTTAGTTCAATATATTTCAAATTTTTAAATTTGATAGATAACAATATCGATATCTCATGTGCCTATCAAACAACGATGAGAAGCTTGTCGATATGTGATATGAAGCCTATGTTAGTGAACCTATTTAGTTGCTTATTTTTGCAATCAGCTGCTCCATTGGCACTGTAAGAACTTGATATATTACATTTTTAGATAAATACACAATGAAATGGTTTTACGCCAAATTATGTAGAGTTTAGTGCAAAACTACAACGATTTTACCAATTCCGACTATTTAAAATGGTCCTTATTTCAGATAATAATCGAGAATAAATACCGCGGTTAAATTCAAAGTAGAATAACTTTATGCATGCATTGCTTTCAGTAATTGGCCAATTATTATTCTAGCTTATATTATTTATTAACTAATTGCTTGACATCAAAATGTATAAGTACATTTCAATAATTGTATAAAAATACAAATAAAGAAAATTTAAGAAATAAAATGGAAGTATCTAGTTGGTGCAGCTGTTAACAGTTCAGCGATATGTTTAGTAATGAGTGAACCATTCAGTTCATTTGAACATCAGGTTCTTTTACATGTGCACTTTTGTTATTGTTTACAATTGAAGTTCGTTACAATTTTATTCTGTACAAAGTTTATATGTAAAATAAGTGCACATAATGTATGTTATCGGTTCTGTTATTATATAATTTGTTCACGACATCGTGTGTCAGAGTGCAACGAAAGTTCCTTTCCTACAAAATAAAAAAATAAATAAGTAAGCAGGATACGACAACTAAAGCGTCGCTTGCTTAACGACTTGTCGAAAAGGCAAGTGAAATAATATACAATCGTTTTTTCTTTATGATGCGTGCGTCATAATTGGCACGATAATTACCATCCACCTTCATCGTCACTATAAATAGTACAGAGGTTCACATCCCATACCCTTGGCCGTGGCTATTGATTTTGTTGTTGCACGTGATGCCAAGACAAAAACTCAATAATCTATGTAAGTATGAGTGTGTGTGCGCGTTTCTATGTGTGAGTATATGCGTAGTGGTGCCAACAGCCATTTTGACTTTTGAACGGAGCCCGCTGTCGGGCCAAAACCCAGAAGCACCACGAATCATGGCTCATTGCTGTTTTGTAAGCCATTGGCAATATATCATTTAAATACATTTAAATATATCCATATCATTTGGATTTTTTTCGAAGTTGGTGTGTCACACCTACATATAAATTATCAAAATTTTATTGTTTTTCAAATTTTGTTATTCTTTTTTATTTTAATACATATATTTCTTCAAGGTAAGCGCACAAACCGTCATTTCATTGGAACCTAATATTATGCAAGGCGGCAATAAAAGTGTACAATATACTTTATCTAGTTGTAGACGCTATATACAAAACATACATATATAGAGAGTCGAGAGATATATATGCTAGTGGCACTCGCTAGTAATAAGTACTATTAGTTATTAGTTATTCGCACTGCTGCCTACCAATTATGTTTGGCGCCTTTGTCTACCTACCGTTGAGGGCGACGGCGGCGTCGATGATGACGATGACGTCAAAAAACCAAATGATCCATTATGAATTGCTAAATATGGGACGAAGCGCTCTCATGTTTAGTCATAGTGCAAGCAGAAGTTTGAGTGCTGCTGTCACTGTGCTCGAAACCCAACAACTACAACGACGACAACCACAACAACATCTCCGATTTAAACAGGAACTGCTGTGAGTGTGCGAGATAAGCCCCTATATAAGTTTAAACTGATTCAAAACAAATTTTGTGTACAATCCTCTTCGATCTGATAACACGGCTTGGGTTCGAGTGTCCGCCTGATCGCCCCGCATAACCGCCAACCCGCTCACCCGCTCACCTGCCTATTCTTCGCCCGCGCGCCTGTCTATTAGCTGTTATGAGTGCCTCGTTCTATCAATTGAAGCCCATTCAAATGCAACAGAATACAAGCAATGCATAATATAAGTCTACAGAGAGCAGAGACTTATCTACAATTTGTCGTTGACTAAATACCCTTGCAAATGGTAGCTTTCTTGCGGTTATAGTACTCCGATATAGTCGGAACTTTATAGTCAGCGTAGTGCGAAAAAATGTGTTCAAAGATATCATGATAGCTACTACACGTGTGATAATGGTTCGTACTGATAAGATTTTGGCTATGTATAAACTATAAATCGAATACCGTAAATTGGTAACAATAAATCGTATGTAAAGTGCGGAAGAAATATCGTAGAAGAAGCGTTGAGCGAATATCGTAAATTTGTAATTGCTGATGTAGCTTTTTCTTACACGTACATGGGACGAATATCGTAAATTTGTATACATTAATATCGTAAAAAATATGGCTGGAATATCGGAAATTTGCTTGAGATAATATCAGCATTTGGCATTCAGCATTCAATATCGTAAATGTTTCACAAATAGGAATGGGAATATCTCTGGAGTCAATATCGTATTATTTTTTAAGAGTAATTATAATAGTATATCGACTCAAGTCGACTGATATGCATTCGGAGCAGGTACAATAAATCATATCAAATATCAAAAGCAATTTCACAGCTAAGCATACCCATTGCAAGGGTATGAGAACGATAAGATATGGCTCATAGCACAAACCTCCATCTAATAGTATATGTACTTATACATATGTTCGCGTGTATATATTTACATATGTAGAGATCATATCATATCAGGCCGAGTAGTGGCAGTGTTCGTAGTTCCATTCAGCAATTTGTTCATATAAAGATATAGATATAGATATAGATATAGATATAGTTATATGTGCATATGCATATGTATAAGTTTCACGGTTGCCATTGTCACAAATTGTAATTTTTTATTTTGCACGCCTTAAATCCAAAATTGCAGCCGCTGCCCCGCTCGGGATCAAAGTAGCAAATCAACTTGCCGAGGAATACACACGGAGCCATTCAACCAGTCAGTCAGCATGTTCTATTCGATGTACGCGTACCTGTCGCACCTGCCGCGCCTGCACGCCCTCGGCATAGCCGTCTTTGCCTATGTCATCTATTACCTCATTCAGGTGGTAAAGGTGAGTGAATAAACGTGACTTACGCAACAGCTTAGTCCAGTGTCTTTCACTTGAACCGACGGAAATTAACAACAATTTCGTAACACAATATTCAGCGGCCTATCATTGCCTGCGCCGACGGTCCGTTCAAGCAGTATCTGATCAAGAAGATGCCCACGCTGGAGAACAAATACTGGCCGACCTTCTGGTGTGTGGAGAGCCGGGCACAGACTGTACTTGCGAGCCTGCTGCGCTCCAAGAGTTTGCCCCGTGTCGATTATCGACGGTAAGTCATTGTTATTCAGCAAGTCAGCTAGTTAGCTAGCCCAGCCAGTCAGCTAGTCAGCTGCAATTCTCGCTGACCCGTAAAGCCATATAAAAGATGACAGACTTTGTATTATTCATTGCAATTTGAAAGGTCTCGAACCGAACACAGATTGCTCGGCATAAACATTATAACAAACATAATTCAATTAATGAAAAAATGAGCTCAGTATCTATATATACATATGTATATTGATTAGATTTAAAGTAGACGCGTTAAAAGGCAATTCAATTCAATAGAATTCTATAATTTAACAACTGTTGAATGAATAGCAAGCGGGATAGCGAGGATCGCAATTGCTATATGTTCCACATTTCTCATCTGTATCATTGATAGTATTCAGGGGGACAATGGAACAAATCAGTGTACTCCTCTCTTTATGGATGAGTATACAAAATCAATAAATTAATTACATATATAATATAGCTGAGTTTAAATAAAGATAATACTACGCGACCTTATATAGGTCAAGTTATAGCAGACGAAACTAATTTTGTAACTATTCAAATATAGCATATATGCGACAGTAGATGGAGAGATACAGAAATATATTAATTTAAATAAATATTGGCTTCAATCACCGTCTTACTATAAACTGAACGTAAATAAACTATTTATGGTATTTCCTTTATGATATAGAAAGCAGATACTTAACTTATATATGTATGTAGTTGTCTATCTATCTATTTATTTGAAGAGTTATAGTAGGAGTTTCTGTAAAACCAACATTTTATAATAAATAGAATTAAATTCTAGTAAATAATATATTTAAAAAAATAGTATTAATCTCTATTATTTTAAATACCTTTAAAATATCTTTCTCTCTTTTCATTTACCCACAGTGAAATACTCCGACTGAAGGATGGCGGGGAAGTGGCGCTGGACTGGCTGGAAGAGGGCTGTGACGAGCGGGCTCCTTGTGTGTTAATATTGCCCGGGCTAACGGGCGAATCGCAGGCAGAGTATATTAAATGCCTGGTGTTTGCTGCCCAGCAGGCGGGCATGCGTGTTGTTGTCTTCAATAATCGAGGTCTGGGCGGCATTGAGCTAAAGACGCCGCGTCTCTACTGTGCCGCCAACTGCGAAGATCTATGCGAGGTGGTGCATCATGTGCGTCGCACGCTGCCGCTCGACTGTAAACTGGGCGCCACAGGCATATCCATGGGTGGCCTTATACTAGGTGAGTAATCAATGCATATAAATCAATGGGCAACTAATTAACTCATTTTCCCGGCAGGTAACTATTTGGCCCGAAAGAGTGATGAGGCGCGTATAAATCTGTCGGCAGCCAAAATCATATCTGTGCCCTGGGACGTGCACAAGGGCAGTGCCAGCATTGAGAAGCCGGTCATCAACAATCTATTAGGACGTCATCTAGCTGGCAGCCTGTGTCGCACGCTACGCAATCACCTAGAGGTGTACAGAGATATCTATCAGGATTCCGAAATTGACATACAGCGCATATTGCGAGTAAGTGAATTAACTGCAGAAGAAGTGAAGACACAGATTAACCCAGCCTCCTTTCTAGTGCAAGACCATCAAGGAATTCGATGAGCTGTTCACGGCCAAACAGTTTGGTTATGCGCATGTGAATGATTATTACACGGATGCCACGCTGCACAATAAGCTGGACCACATTTCTGTGCCGTTGCTCTGTTTGAGCGCAGCGGATGATCCGTTTCAGCCACTGGATGCGATACCCATCAAGGCGGCCAATCAGTGCACGCATGTGGCCATTGTAATAACCGCACGCGGCGGACACATTGGTTTCCTCGAGGGCTGGTGGCCATCCACCAAGGATCAGTACATGTCCCGGCTTTTTACCGAGTACTTCACCAAGGCATTGTACGACGAGGATGGGGAATTCGAGCGTGCCTCCAATAAAATGCACGAACGTTTCTTGGCCAAACAAACTATGGAGTTGGCCGCGAGCTTGAACGCGCCAGCAGCTGCTGTCCTAGTGGATCAACTGGATCAGCACAAGCTGAAGCTAATGTAGATCAGGTGCAACCGGACGTCGACTAAAACCGAAAAGATGAAATGCGTGTGTAGCAGACACCAGCTGGAGACTTGTGATATGAAATTTGAACAAAATCCAAAGTGTTATTAACCTTCTTCAAAAAAAAAAAAACAAAAAAAATAATTACTAAAACTAACAATAATTAAACTATTTGGTTAAACGATTCGACAGCTGTGTTAGATTTAACAAAAATTAACGCTAGCATATATGCATATGTATTAGACACATATCAAATTGGAACAGTGAACCAAAGGCTTTAAAATTAATTAATATGGTTTTAGTGAGTACAAAATGCAAATTGCAATTTAACAAACAAACTATATAAAGAATACACTTAACTATGACACAGAACAATAATCTTACTCAGAAAACTATATACATACGTATATATATATACATATTCTTTTTTTTAATTCCATATATATATAAATATATATATATAGATACAGATATAAACATATATATATATTTAAACTAAATAAACGAATTGCATAGAACGCTTAAGCATTAAGATTGCATTCTTTTCGCATATACAAAGGAAACAATTTCATGTAGCTTAAAAAACACGTACGTTAACTTTTAGAATATAAAAAACTGTTGTATTTGGATAGCTGTTGGATCTATATCGGCTTGTAGAGCAAAGTTGTGACATATTTCTTGCAGTAGCGATGCGTGGCACTCAGCACCATGACGCCGTCTTTGATGGACAGTGCGTACAAGTGGTTCAACATCACATGGTTCGGTTCGGGCAGCAATGTCGGCTCGCACTACAATACATACAAGCAGAGAGAGAAAATATAAATACTATATGCATAGTTATTACATAGGCCAGAGACTATAGACTATAGACTTTAAGCATGCCTCAGCACTTGACTTTTGGCATGTAGATCACGTAATTTCCCACACAAACACACGCTGTTTTAGAGGTCGCAACAACTAGAGCAACTGCTGTTTCGACAAAACTGTAAAGCACGTTTCAATTACGCTCTCTTTGAGTCAAAATGTGTGATTACTTATGAGTGAAAGCTATACAACAAATTCTCATTAATTCACTACAGACCACAGTGCACAGTGCACAAGGTAAGTGCATGTCGAAAGTATAAATCTTTAGCTACTTAAGCTTACGCTATATAGTAGAGTAACTTGATTAATTAGTTAATTACATAAACATCAATTTTTGAGTTTTTTTGTCTATTAAAGTATAGTTTCTAAGAGTAAAAGAAATTAAATACAATTAATCAAGCTGCACTTAAGCATCTATCAAAACATTAACTATTTTAGCTCAGTTCTAGCTCTCCAGCTGCTATACTTTGGACTACGAATATTATCATATTCAATCAGTCATTTCCTGCCTCTGCGTTTTCAATATCTGCTTGAAAGTTAAACTACATTATCATAAAATACAGCTCTCTAGTGAGAGCTTAGCTTGTTTTTATATCTTCAAACATTCAATAATTCGATCAAATCAATAAAACACAAACAGCTCTCTGAATCATTACATCTTCAATCAGTCATTCATTAATTCAGTTGCTTAATCAATTAACCAATACAGCAGCATATACAATTGCCACATCTATTGAGAATCGTTCACATAAAAAGAATGTTCTTCACTAGCTGCCTGAATTGCTGACATAATTCCCTCTTCAATCAGTCAGTCATTCAATTAGATATACTTATATAACTTGTAGTATTTCCAAGTTCCACAAAAATTTCTCTCTACTTCCAAATATTCCTACCTTATTTCCTCAATGAAATCGAACTCTATTACAATTGAACAGAATTCAATACTTTAAATACCTTATCAACCTTACCCATAGTTTATGCTATGAATATATCTTCAATCACTCAATATAACGCTACAATCAAACACTTAATCAATTAGTTCATCCATACCGATAGTGGCGTATCCTTGTTGAGTATGACCTGCAGCAGGTGTGGCGGCAACACTGGCGGTCCGGACACCTTCTCCCAGGGCTTCACCTGCGGCACCTCCTGGGAATATTCCTTCTCTGCATAATTGGGCGCATTCTCGCTGTCTTTGGCCAGTGCTTGGAACACCTCGAAATCGGATGGACGCACCGACACCAGATTATTCTTTTCGCCGTCCTCATTTTCAACACTTTTCTACATAATCATAATCAAACCAAAACAAACAATTAGAATTAGCTGTTAGTGAGTGAAGAGATAGAGCGAGAGAGAGAAAAAGAGATAGACGAGCAGAGAGCTGCTCGGCATTGCCAGTCGCAAAGCCAAATCCATATTGTGTTATTGTTTACAGTCCAGCGCTGATTACACAACGCTTGAGTGAGAAGAGAAAAATTCAAGTCGTAATACGTCAGCCAGCCAGAGTAAACAATTTGTCGTCTTACATATCGATTTTGCCCCACTGTGCTGGGCTGCCCAACCAACTTACCAATTTGGGATCGTGCTTCCATTCGCCGTCCACACAGAACTTGTACTGATGGTCGCCCTCCGGCAGATCGATGATGGTCACAAAATTTCCATGACTGCGCACCATCGGAATCGGTTTCCACTTGGAGAATGTGCCAGATATGGTCACATTTTTGCCACCATAGTCCCAGCGCAGGACCGTAGGCAGCGCCGTCTTTTTCGATTCCATTTCATCTGAATTCTTCGATCCTGTCGCTTGCATCTCTTGATACTCATCGTTCAGCTCATCCATTGTGCTATCTCTTTCCAGTGCTGCTGCGGCTGCTGCTGTTGTTGTTGTTGCTGTTGGCTCGTTATCAACAGCTGTTGTGCGCTTAGCGCCCGCTCTCGTGTAAAAGTCGTCGTCGTCTTCTTGCGACGAACCCTCGTTCAAGACTGCCGTATGTTTTTTATCGAACGAGAAAGCTTGGCCGCCACCGCCACCGCCGCCCGGGGCTGCTGCACTGCCCACTCCGCCCCCACCAACAGTTGACACAGCACCGCCGCCGCCCCCGCTGCCCAACGAGTCACGAAAGTGTGCGGGAGAACTTGGCGTGGAGAGGTCCGTTGACTTGTGGCGCTCACGATGCATATGCACAGTCGAGCTACCCGCGTTGCCCATATTGCACTGTTTGTTTTTTGTACGCTCTCTCTCACTCTCAGAATTTGTTGTTAATTTTTTTTTTCAACTATTTTTTTTTTTTTTTTGCTTATTTGGAGGTTTTGGCACTTTGTTTTCCTTGACTTTTTCTTTTGTTTTGCTTTTGGTCGTTGTTTCGCTTCCTCGTTTCTTGTTGTTGTTTGTATATAGTTTATTTTTTATTCTATATTGATTTTTATATTATCGTTGGCATTTAATGTTCGTAAGTTTTTATTATTTAATAGTTTGTTTTCGTCGTAAAAATGGCTAATTATAATTACAACTACATGTACATGTGTGTGTATGCATGTGTTGCGATATATGTATGTAAATACGTACTATATATATTCGCAGTTCCAATTGGACTTGATTCATTTTGGTGAGAACATTGCAGAGTTGCTTTTGACATATATCGGCTAGGGCGGCAGAGTAACCAGTTAGTCACTAAGTTGTAAATTAAATTATACATTCAATCCATCACTGAGAGGTAAATCTAGATCAAGATCTATACAGCTATTTAATTTCTTATAATAAAAATTGAAGCTTATCTGTTGAACTATTTTTATGAGATAACGATTTTGAGCTAGTTCCTTTGAACTGATGTTATCGTTTCGCCTTCAGCCCTGCGCAGATATGCAAGGTTTATGTGTGAAAAAGATTAGGAGGCCAGAGTGTTCGCAAATTAATTAAGAACTTTTAATACATAATAATGGCCGAATTGGTGAAAGACTGGCTGACAGACTATCAGCGGGCACGCCGTCAGCCAGCCGACGCCGAAACATTTGTCGTCGAGCATGAAACAGATCCCGAAATCGCCGAAGCCATCTTCACCATATTTAGTGAGAGGCAACGTAACGAGGACTTGGTCCATGACATTTGTCAGCAACTGTTGGCCTTCTATCGCGCCCCGGAGTTGACGCTACACAAGTTTCCATTGCAATTCCTGCCCGTGCTAATCTACACATACCTGCATGCCGTTGCGGCAGGCGACAAAAAGGCATCCAGAGGAGTTGAAACATTGCTAATCTGCATTTACAACGGCGAGGTGTCCACCGACGATGGCGGCCAGAAGGTTGTGGCCTTTCGCATGCCCATACTGGCCCAGGCGTCTGTCTATCACGAGCTGAAAAATCTACCCATGACGGATCTGCGGCGCTGGGAAGAGAACTGCAATCGCGAGGTCAAATGGGGTCCACATTTGCGCATTGAATCGATCAACGCTCAAAACAGAATGAGGATCATGACAGCACTGCTCTTCTGCTACAACCAGCAGGTGAGCCTCACACAGAAATCATCGCTGCTGTATCTGTGCCGCGTTGCCTCGCAGCTGGTCAATCAGGGGTTCACCACCAAGTCGGGGCATGGACATCGTATGAGCTATGGGTGAGTGGCAAGACTTCGCTTGATTACAACTCTAACTTTTCCGTTTTCAGGTCCGATCCAACGACGGGCACGACATTCCCGAAGCCATCCGCGCCGCGCATTCCACTCTCCGCGTCCTTCCTTATCGAGCTGGTGCATGCAATTTACTATGCCATGTTCAATGGCTTCGGCACGGTGGCCATTCAAACACTGGAGGATATACATAATCGTGCCAGCTACGAAATGTTTACAGAGCTAATTATAGTTACAAACGCTGTACGCAACTCGCTGCATGCCAATCCCTCGGGTCAGCCCAACGACGGGCCGATGGGTCTAAGCGTGGCCTTGACGCCGGCCACGACAACGGTGACGACGTCTGTCTCGAAATCGATGATAACAAACGCTTCATTCCGAACGAAAAAGCTGCCCGATGACATTCCCATACAGGTGCAAGATCTCACAATACCTCAGGCACCGCAGCAGCTGGCGAGTGTAACGGAGGAGATAGAACCGAGTGCCAAGGAATCGCCCTCGACCAAAGAGAGCAGCAGTGGCGGCACACGCACGTCCATCATCAGGCCCAGCATGGAGGGCATCAAAGCTCAGGCGCATAAAGCGCTCGGCTTTAAGAAATCGAAGGACAAGGAGAAAGAGAAGGAGAAGGACAAGGAACCGCCAAAACCACCGCAACGCAAATTCGACAAGCATACGCAACGCAATTCATTATTGCAGTTGCAGACAGACACTGGATTGGACTACGACAAGAGTCCGTTGAGTGTGACCAAGTCGAAGACCTACGATGCCGTTGGAGAGCCCCAATCCACCGATCTGCTGCCCATGCAGACGCTCTCGCTGATAAACGAGAATGGCAGCAACAGCTTTAGCGTCGACAGTGACTTAAATGACGGCATAGCCAACCTGCCCGTTGCCGTATCGCTGAACAGCAATACAACTTCCATAACAAGCACTGACATGCTGACCAAGAGCTTCGAGTCGAGCGTCGAGATGACACCCCTAGGTCACAGCAACAGCAACGGGGCCAAGCTAACCGAGCACGGCCTCGATTAACTTGGGTAATTCAGTAAACCAATTAGCCAAATTCAAATTTATGATTACTATTCATATATATGACATACGTATGTATATTCGTTACCTTCTTGGTATTAACTGACGAACAAACAAAACAGAAATGTATTGGAGGCCTGTAAAATGTAATTCACATATACTTAAAGAAACAAAGTCAGAAAGAGAGAGAGAGAGAGAGAAAACGAGAGAGAAGTTAAACTATTTGTTGATTATTATTGTCACACTAAGTTGTTCGTATTGTAATCTAATTGTTGCTAAAACAAAATAATGTACATTACCAGTTTATGTAATTTTCGTTTTAGACCTAAGCACAGATATACCCGTAATACACAAATATTGATATATGTATATCACCATATATATATATATATATAGCCAAGTTATCATGTTGTCCAGCAAATATATGCTAAACAATAGCATTTTATAATGAATTTAATAGTGCAACTAATTAAAGCAAATCTGTCGAATTGTAACTAATTAGCTAACTTAGTATAAAGGTATGATGGGTTTAAGATATCTATATATATATATATACATCTTCAACTATGTAAGTAATCAATTGTATGCCAAGTTTCATAGAGCACGACAGAAGCTCTGATCGGGCATATATATACATATATATATATATGTACCTTAAAAGTCTAACACACACACACACACACATACACATATATATACCACACATATACACTTGTAAGCTTAACATATACAATAAATATTTATTGAACGTTGACCCACAAAATATTGTTATTGAAAATTGATTTAAATTATTCAATTGGAAAGGAAATATAATGATATAATGAATGATGATAAATTGTTAAATATGGACTGATTAGGTAATCATGAGTTAATGACTTACAGAACTTGTATAGATGATCCTTCAGCTATATCTACAATGATTCAATTGACGAACATCAACTGGATGGATACACATATGAATATAATATACAGAAGCTATGATCAAATAGTTCAGCATTCTCTAGACATGCATCATCAGTTATATAGAGTTAATCATCATCTATATACATATCATTGGCTATACATAATTATTATTATTCATGATCATCAGCTATCTGAGCGCTTGCGGAATTTGCTTTGGAGAAAGATGCGCGGCACATCGATGCCCTCCTTCAGATTGAGCGTACGTCGATGCACATAGTTGTTGTCCAACACATCGAAGCCATTTTGTCTGAAGATCTCTGCCAGCTCTTCCTGGGCAAAGTAATAGCTGCGTGTGCCATCCTGGCGCATATAAAAGTTTTCGCTGATCTTGTGGCCCGGTTTGAAGCGCAGCTGTGCCATATCGTAGAGACCATAGTCACGAAATAGCACTAAGCCTCCAGGCTTTAGCAATTGCCATAGATTCTTGACTACAGCAACGAATCTGTCTGGATGTATGGCAGAGAGCACAAAGATCATGGTGCAGACATCGAGGCTAGCCGCTTCGATGTGCTCATGCACTTGTTGCGTTGTTATGTCGCACTGAAATGCGGTTATATGCTTTGTATCGTACAGTGGATTGGCGCGCACAAAGTCTACGGCACGAGGTGAGAAGTCGCAAGCATAGAAATAGAAGCCTTGCTCACTAAGCTGCTCGTCTTTGAGCTGCTCTTCCAGCAAGGGAAAGACCAAATTGCCAACGCCGCAGCCCACTTCTAAGAGCTTACGTCTCTCTGCTGTACTCTCCTCTGCCAGCAGCTCTTGGAACTCGCGAGTTGTCCAATGGCGATCTTTAAAGAAACGTGTTTCATTCCTCTTGTAAAACAAATCCCAATGCCGCTGTGCATCGATCTCCAGTTTGTTAGCCTTGAATTCGGGCACCAAACGTTTGTTTTGCTCCTCCAGTTTAATTAGCTCCTCAGCGGAGAGCTCTTTGGTGAGCGTAGTAAATGTATCCTCCTCCATTTCATTTAAATTTTAACACAATTTTATATCAACAACAGTTGTGCTGCATGTGTTAATAGTTGTATAAGGTAGCGCATTACATGTGTGCTCTGCTTCATCGATAACATACATGTGCAGGGCTAAAATTATATTTGTGATGTCAGTCGTTATCGGAAATACCAAACATGTCTTCCTAACAGCTTTACCACCTATAGCTATCCATAGCTTTTTTCATTATGGAAAGCAAACTCATATTCGACTTATCGAAAATACCAAAAATAAGAATGATATATTTGTTATTATTTATGCCCGCCCTTTTTAAACCCATGAAATGAAAAATCAGCTTTTATATTATAGGTAAACATGTGATTTCTTTATTATGCCGAGCTCGTCAGATCATTATTAATGAAAAACTGAATTTATACATATGTGTAGTATAATTAAGAATATAACAAATAACAAAAGTTTAAAGCAAAATATCAATCCATCGGATTGTCTTGGTCTTTGGTTTTTTATTTTTGGTTGTTGATTGTATGCGTCGCAGCTATCTGCCCATTATGGTTGGCTCATCGGCCATGGCCACTTCATCATTGGGCGCTTTGGCGCCTTTCTTCTTACCTGAATACCAGAGGAACATAACACCGCAAAGAATATTAACTACGAAGGTGAACCAGGCCAGGTAAACACCATAGCCATATCTATATAAGTAAGAAATGATTAATTATTCATCCAATTGTTATATTTTCTTTAAGGTAGAACTTACGTCAATTCCGCGCCATCCGGATAGGCATAGAATAAATTTTCCTTTGTGTAGTCAATGGAAGAGAACAATACCTGCAGCACTACAAGCGCTGTGGATGCCGCCACAAGGTGTATGCCACCTGCCAAACGCTTGAACATGTAGCGCGGATTCATGAACGTATAGAAGGAGAAAACAGCGCCCAGACTCATGACGAACAACGTGATGCAAGCAAAGGATGCCTGTGTTCGAATGTAATCTGCAATGGCGTACCAAGACACTACCAAATAAAAACTGTAGCGGTTATATATATATATGTGTGTGTGCGTGCGTGTTTGGCTTCGAAAACTTATATGTATCTTAAGGCAACAAATAATCTCTTACTATGATTTAATGCCTCTCTTTCGGTAGGTAATGTTCGCAGTGCTCCTTGTGCATTCATTTATGCACAAATACACACATGCAAGAGAGTAGCGATAGTAAGCAATACAAATTAGCCAAGATGAGCTAAAATTAGCGTCTATCTTGCTCGATCGCACTAGACTTCTGTTAGTCACGTACCGTTACAAATTGTGAGCGCAAGAGAATTTAGGTGAGAGTAAGTTCAAAATGGTGAACTGTGAAAACAATTAAGAGTAACATGCGTTTCGCTCAATACAAAAAGAACAATGGACATGAGCAAATAAGAATGAAGTGAGAATGAGTAATAATGTGTGATCTCATACATACCCATTAATTCATCATCGAAGCCAGGCTCACTACGCAGGGTATTTGAATTGGGAAACATGTCGATGTATTTGCAACGCGCTAAAAGAAAGAATAATTATAAAAAAATTAATTATATATATTTATATATTTACAGTAAGGTATATAGCTGTAGTAAGCGGTCGAGCCACTCTTCTTAGGGGGCAACGGCGGCACTAAAAGTAAAATCACGCGCTCGTCATTCAACACAAAGGCGGGTATACCGATATCCCTGATGTATGTGCCCAGCAGTCGCACCACCAGTGGATAATCCGTCCAATTGCTAAAAATGGCCTGCTGTGCCATCTCTGGTATCACATAGTAGGACCAGGTGTTATTATATTTCACACGCTGCAGCGCCGAGCCGAAGGTCCGACGCTTGATTATCCCATTCACATCCAGCGGATCGACGGGAATGGGCTTTAGGCTAGTCGCATTGAATTCATGCTGATTCGCTTCCGTCGACATGACCAGCTTGTGGAAGGCGCTGCGAAACCTTTGGAACTCCTCCTCCTCACCCCTCGCCCAATGGGCGAACATGCGCCGACGCGCCGGCTCCGTAAAGTTGTCCGAACCATCCAGTTTCTCCAGAGCGAAATTTCGAATGAACTCCATGTGAGTCAAGTTGCGTTTGGCATCGTTGATATACGACTGCGTGGTGTACGACATGGAGCTAAAGTTACGCACCACCTGCGCATTGCTCAGGGCGTTCGGCACAATCGTATTCCGACAGTGGCGCCATAGGCCTGAATGCGAGTTAATGAAGAAGCGACGCGATTCGGGTATGAAAATGCCTAAGGATGGGGAAAGTTACTCAGTTGACTCAATCCTCGAATCTCTTGCTACGCACCTTCTTTCCCTGATATGATGATCCAATGATCCGTTGCTATCGCCACTATCCACACTACGAGCGAGACGACCATCAGCAGGCTGCAGCCGAGCAGCACACGGCGCTGGAACATATAGGCCTCCATCAGAGGGCGCCTGGCCTCATCACGACCTATTGTCGAGGTGGATATATCGCGCTTCATCTTTGTGCTTTACGCTTTGCGGGCCGTCCGGCTGTGCGCGTCTGTCTTACGGGCTCAGCAAATGTTTGCGGGCGTCACCGGGCGATACCAATGGGAAATCCACACGCACATGGGACAGGGCACTTTCCTACGTACAAAAAGAAAAGCCAAATAAAAAGTGAAAAAAATGTGGAAAGATATTAATTAAAACAAATGAAGAATAATTGTTCATGCTTAGGCAACATGAAGTCACGTTGCGTATACCCAGTGTAGGACAACAAGTGGGCAGGTCGGAGGAACTCTATGCATGTATGTGTATAGTTCTACTTGTGTTTGTGTGAGCGCTCACACATATACATATTTACCTACATGTATGTATGTGTGTATATGTAGCTATGTACGCGTCTAAATAGTTCTATTGCATGTATTGCATGCATGTATGTATATATGTATGTGCATGTGTGCATACATACGTATGTGTACATGTGTTTGTGTGTGTCATAATTATAATTCAGCAGGTGTTTTCGCACGGGAATTTACGCCAAAAAAAATAGAATTTTTATTTATATTTCATTTAGATTTCTTTTCATGCTCCTTCACAAATGTGCAAAGAGAGTATATTGGTTTTTGCTTGTTGTGCTTTCGAACGGTATTTCAATCTATATAATGCTAAGTTCTGGATACCTATGCTCTTTTAAGTTAACTCAACAAAAGTATAATTATCTATAATAAATAATTATCTATCAGTCTTTTCTTGGCATTGATCAAACAGTTCCATATCAACGCCTAATTGGGGGTGCGACAAAAAAAACCTTCTTGGACTAGATTCACTATTGACCTGCTCTACAGATAAAACTTTATATAAATTATAACATTTTTAAAAATATATTTTACCAAAGGTTCATAATTTCTAGAATTTTGAACTAAATTTGAAACTCTAAGCGTGCATTGTGCAGTCAGCTAAAACCGTTTAATAACTGGAATCAGATCGTGTGAATTATTTTTGGCTCGTCAGATATTTAAAACAACATATTTCATGCAAATTTGTGTGGCATTTGTAGGCCTTTTTGGAGAATTTATACGATTATTTATTTATTTATTTACATGTTGTTTTCTGGCTGTCGTCGCGTTGGCAACGAAACTCTAGAAGCAGACCAAGAAGCCGTTTCATTAATTTCTGTCAGAAATTAAGCAAATTAGTGAAGACATTTACAAACAGCCAAAAAAAAATAAAATATTTAATATTTTCTTTAAAATCATTCAAATTCGTTGAGCATTTTTCTTTAAAATTTAACATATATACTATATAAAACTGGCAAATATTTTGGCGAGAAATTAGGTGCGCCCCAGCGCGTGGGCGTGTGGGCGTATGGGGCTATCTGCGTGTGCGTGTGCGTGTGCGTGTGCGTGTGCAAGTGTCATCTGCCCAAAAGTACTTTTGCTACGAGTCAACACTCACATACACATATATCATATGCACACATACATACATATATTCCACATATATGTATATGATATATAGCAGACACATTTATCATTTAAATGCTTTGTTCGTCAACATTGTGAATTTTTATATTATGTGAGGGGATCATAGAAATGTGGAAATTTTGCTTTGGGAAAACCCGCAACAATTTGCAAATGCACACACACACACTTACACATAAACACAGCCATACATACTATACTATACTATATAAATTATATTCATTAGTAAAAATATTAAATTTTATGTTTTTTTTTTTATTTCTAATATCTACGGCTCCTTTCATCTTTTCGTTGTTCTTGTTATTTTTGTTGTTGCTGTGTTGCATGCAACTTCCGTGTTGTATTTATAGAAGCACATATACATATGCAATGGTATTGTTGCAGTTGGGAGTTGCATTTGCGTCATGAAGCCAGCATCTGCGTCATTTGCCATCATTTAAAAGAGAGACAAAAAAAACTACACAAAAAGTAAATCTCTTAAGTGTTTAGAGTTCTTAAGAGACACACCCGCTAGCTGTACTCTATTGCAAATCTTCTTAAGCAGGGTATATTGTTTGTTACGTATACGTACACATATATATACATATATTATTTGAGCTACTTCACAGAAACGACTTTAAGCTGAACGTCATTTTGATCGAGAGCAAATACTAACTCAATAAAAGACTCATTGGTTCGTAAAGGCGCAGAAGTGAGCATTAAAGCAAACGCAGAAAAGATCTCAATTCAGTGTTCAGGAGAATTAAGACACACTCAAGGAAGCTTATGAGCTGAACGCCATTTTGATCTAGCAGAAAAACTAGCTCAGAAAAAATCTCATAGTTTCATAAAAGAGCTAGAACGAACATTATAACTGATACAGAAAATATTTCATACAAACGGACATATAAACTTACTCAGAGCAAGACTCATTGGTTACATTTTCATCGTGTGTAAAATTCAACTGAGTGACTTTGTAAGGGAACAGCAAATTAAATTCAGACTCTTTGATTTAACTGCCCTCACCTACTGAACCTTTTTGAGCGAGCGTCAATCGGATCAACGCAAAGCGCTCAATTGAAAACCTAGCCGAACAGAACCGAAAGCTCTTGCTTAGAACGAGAGCGAGTAAGCATGATCTTCGTCGGTTGATCACGTGAGCAGAGTGTGAAAATTCAAACGGATAACGGTTATTTATGAGTAAGTGGACATTAGAGAAGAGGCTAACGAGCCGAGCTCTTTTGTCTACTTGCGTCGGGTATATAAAAACGATCCAATGCAATTTTAATCATTTCCTGATTCACCGGCTGGTCAGTCGCAGTGCAGTAAAGTAAAGTGAAACAATGGTAAATTATAAAAATATTTTTTATTTGTTAACGTTAATTATTGTTAAGGTTAAGTGTATAATTTTAAAAGCATTATTTAGTATTTTAAAATTGTTAATATTTCATCAATGTTAAATGATATTTTAAATTAAGTACAAATTGAATTATTATTATCGATGATTTTTCGAATAAAGTTAATTATTTTGATAAATATTATATTGTTGATGCTGGTCGATCATGGATAATTGTTATATATCATTATTTTTATTATTATATTATACTGCCTGCAGAATATCATATAGTCGTCCATTGTTTGTTTGCCTCTCGGACTTGCGATTTATTCTTAATTATATGTATATATTTTTTTAAGTATTCTCATTTGTTTTAAACAAAATCCGTCTTAAATATTTTCTTTTTCGTATTTTTAGACTGAATAGTACAGTTATCAGGCTGCGTCTACTCTACATATTCAAATTCCTTACGCCTAGGTAGAGGTGTGTGTGCGCATTAAATATATACACTAAAAATGTATATATACAATATATATATATATGTATATCCATTTAACTGAACGAACCTGAAAACTGACCGCACGACAAAATTCTGAAAAACGTAATTTTTCAACAATTTTTTCATTGTCTTTTATTTGTTAAATTTATATATGTATATATGAATATACATATCTATTTATAATCGTACACAAAGCGACAATGGAGAGAGTATATTGGTTTTCTTGCGGACGACAGTCCGTTTTTAAAAGCAAAACATATAAATTAAATGAAATTGTTGCTCGACAACGAAAAATTAAATCTGATTTATATTTCTTCATAAATACTGAACGAGCATTAAGCAGTCGATGCTGTCTGACTTGAACGTTTTTACTTTGTTTTCTATTGACAGTTTTGACATGGGAATTTTTTTTAGATGCATATACATATATATAGGTATATATGATACACATCACATATATAATATATTATATATAAATATATAACACACGCGCGCACAACAAAAATATTTAGCCTAAATCTAAAATAAAATAAAAAATCTAGTAAAATATATATGTATTATGCAAACAACAATTTAAAAACATTTTTAGTGCGAATTTCGTATTATTTTTAAGTTTATTAGTTTAACAGTTCGTGCATAAATTAATTCTAAATTTGATTTTGATTTGTTTTGGTTTTTCGTTTATTTCTATTTTTTTTTTTTAATTTTTTTTTTTTTTGATTTATGATTATATAAGTGCAAGCAGACACTTGTTTCAAATATTTAGATTAAATGCAACATTGTTTACCATTAAAACTTTCGAACTTGCAACTGAATTTTTATAGTTGACGTTGATTTGAATGCGTTTTGTTTTTCTTTATTTAATTGCTTCAGTTTTTGTTTATACTGAAGAATGAAATTTGCTTTTCTTTTTACGCGCCCATTAGAAATTTAAATAAATAAATAATAAATATACTTTTGGGTTTGAGCGAATTTTAACAATAATTGAAATCGAAACGAAACCGTCGAAATATCTCGCGACTGCTGCGGCGGCTGCTGCTGCCGTTGCCGTTGCCGTTGCTGCTGCTGCTGCTTCGAAGCACAGGCACTGCCACAGACTGACTGACTGCGACTACATAGTGGCAAGAGTAAAGGCAAAGCCATCGCCGCCAGTGGTTGCCCCAACAAAAACAAAAGGAGCTCTGCCATTGTTCGCTTTAGATTTAGCTTTAGCACGCCCGCCCGCCGGCGTTGATTTGCGAGCGCACAAACTTTTCTGCGGCTCGCAACATAAACATAATTGCGGGCGTGCTAGCAAGAGAGGCAGAACACACACACACACACACATATGTGTGTGTACATTAGGCAGAGGTATATAAATAAATTTACATATATAACATTTGTATATATATAGCAACCGTCTCGTGAAAGCCAAGCAGTGCATGGCCACCTGCAACAGGCGCTAGTTATCTAGCTGTCAGACTGGCTAATAGTCGAACTAGTTCAGTGGCTAAAGGGCTAGCCAACTAGCTGACGCTGTGTGCGTAGCTGAATGGCCGTTAAACTGGCTGAATAGCAGGGTGAATGGCTGGCTGAATGACTTGCAGATTTACTGGGTGAATGGCTGGCTGGCTAGACAGTACGCTTTTCAGCTGGATAAATATAAAGAAATTTCTGCAGAGACAGGGCTAAACGACTAGCTGAATTGCTGAGACTAGCTGAATTCCGGAAGAACTAACTGAAATACTGAAAGTCTAAATAAGTTGCTAAAAAACAGACTAGCTGAATTACGAAAAGACTGACGGAAGTACTGAGAGATTAGCTGAATTGCTAAGAGACTGTCTGAATTGCAAGTTGGCTAGCTTTCCTGGCTATTTGACTGATTAAATGTCTAACAGAAGAATTGAAAGTTAAGCTGACTTTAGTCAAATGACGAGCGGAATGGCTGCGTATTGGTTAAATGATAACTGAATTGACGAAATTGTATAAGAAGCTTGCTGAATATCTGAGTATATAGACTGAATATAGACACCTAGACTGACTGAATAGTGGATTGATTAGAGCACCCACCTAACTAGCTGAATTAAGTCTGAATTGCTGAATGGAAAGCTATTCAGACCTATGAAATGATAGCTAGCCTAGTGTAACTTGGTGTCCGTCTGATTCAATGACTCAGTGTATAGCTAGTTGGCTTCTTGACTCGCAGTATTCGTTAATGAGTTGATTGCATAGTTGAGTGCCTACCTAAATATCTAGCTGGCATGCTGAATATAAGGCTCAATTGCTGACTGCGTGTTAAGACTGCTTGGCTGGTTCAATGACTGAACTGAATCGGCCGACTAAGTGGGCAGCTGGCTAGCTGAATCGCTGTACAGCAAGCGAATCCAAAGTCGTAGTCATGAAGCTCTGCGTCATCGTTTTTTAATTGCGCCATTAAATCAGAAAAAAAGAGCTAGCGGGCACACTCTATTCAGCAATATGTTTGTGTGCGTGAGTAAAATTAGAAATTGATGTATTTAAGCATCTTTGCTCTTTTTTTAATGCTACAGAGCCATGGGCAGCTATTTATATAATATATGTATGTATGTATATAAATCGTACAGCCAACCAGCCAGCCAACAGGCTAGCTAGCCAACATAACATGCCAACACACACGCTCGCTCGCTCGCATTCGCCATTAAACGTTGACAACGACTTTATGAATGCTGTTTAGTTCTCCTTATATTCATTTCATTTCGTTTCATTTCATTTTCTTTTCTGTTTGTTTTTTTGGCATACCATTTAGCGCATCATTCAAAAGCCAAATGTGGATGACGTCGTACCACTTGTTCGTGCTTTTTTGGCTCCGATTCTATTGCTTTCTGTCTGTGATGCGCAGTGCGCCCAAATCTAAATTCAATTCGCTGAGCAAATCATTTGGAGCAGCGCCTTGAAGTGTCAGCTGAGCTATCACCTGTTGAGCTTCTGGGCACTTAAAGCAAGCATTGCGTATGGCCAAAATGCTCCACTCGCGCATCACTACAAGGAGAATGAGAGAAAGCAGAATTATTTAGATTTACCAAAGTTTAATCAGCTGAGGTCGATGCTTACAAGGATTTCGCGCATCCATGACCGTGCATTCGAGCAGCGCTGGCAGCAGTTGAGTATCGAGACAGTATCCCCTATTGGCCACATTCTCATATAATAAATTGGCTGTGCATCGAACGAGTAGAGTTTTCAGCTCAAAGGAGACTCTTGCCTCGTAGTCCGCATCGATGTTGGAGCTCAGTGCCACTTCCTCTAGCTTTGTCATGGGCTTATCCAGGCTGCTGTCTGGCTCCTTACCAGCTGCTATCACACAGCGGAGCAGGCTGCTTACGTTAATGAACAGCGATTGATCGCCTGCATAGATTTTGGCGTATTTCTCCGAGCCACTTGCGCTTGCTATGATGCGCAGCAGCGTGTGTACTTCACGTGGATGCAGATGATGACGCAATTTGAGTGTTTCACGTAAAATACAGTCGGATTTCAAACGAAACTCCTTTGCAAAGAATTGCAATAATACGCTATTAATTTCACCATTTGGACTGTCCTCTCGCAGATAGTGGGCAACGTAGTCGAGGAAGGTTACGCGCTCCTCCACAGATTTCAGGCGTTGATAACACTGCACACAGCTGCGTCCGTTCTTTACAATAAATTCTTCCATCAGAAAATGTAAATATTCAAAGTTGTAATCTGTTTGCGTTTCAATTATGGCCTGCCAGAGTCTAACACACGTTTCAAATACCAACTGATCCCCAGGTAAACGTGCGCCCATATATATATTATACATAATCATGAGCAGCACGTTATTCGAGCTGCCCAATGGAGGCTTTGCTGCTTGCTCTACAATTTGTGTTCCATGTGCTTGCCAAATTGCTGATTGGGATTCCTCATTATTTACGACGCTGTTGGCAAGCACCTGCAATGTCAATATATGCAGTGTGCGTTGCTCTGTTCGCATAATTGGATTAAATGCAACATCTTTTACGAAACTTCCAAATTCTGCATTGTTTGCGAAAGTTCGTTGATTCTCGGGGCTTTGGGTAAGCAGCAAGCGTAAGCTTTTCAATAGCGTCGTAATTTCAGTTACATTTTCACTTATATTTAGTTTCAATATCTGCTGTAGTACTACCCTGGTTTCCTCATTCTATAAAAAAAAAAAAACATTTAATTCGGTTAAATAAACAAGCAAAGAAAAATATTTATTGTTTACTACCTCAACATGTGCCATATTTGTATTTGTGCCAATCAGAAGTGTCAAATACCCGGTGACATATTATCGATAACAACAAATGTTTGTTGTTATTAATGTAACGATATTTGTATTTATCAAACAGACTAAATGCACATTTCATAAATTATATTTTTTGCATTAATTGTCTAATAAAAACAGTACAATAAAAAAGATAAAATATTTGTTTTATATACCACATTTTTAATTGATAATACCACTGACTAAATGCTGTCTGGTAATATTTATCGCTTCGGCAAATATCCAAAGCCGGTTAACAGAACTGTTAAATGACACGTATTTCTGAGTTTTAGGTTAACAGTCAATTGTAAATTAATTGCACATTTGGCTTGCCTGCTGATAAAAATTTTTGTTTCATATGTCATTTATCAGAAAAAAATTATTAACAAAATTATATTGTTAGGTTTTAGCACAAAAAACAATTTTCGGTACTGTTAATAACATTAAAGCGAAATGTAAAACTAACAGACGGACGAACAAACAGCAAATGGCAAAAAACAAACAAAAAGCAACAAAAAACAAACATATATTTTGAAATAATTACAACATTGAAGCCAAGCTTTTGAATTGGACTAAAGAACGTGTTAACTGATGCAAACAAAAAACCTCCAACATTATACGGCTGTGGCGTATTCAACACACAACACTGAGCAGATCAACGTGGACAATAACGAAATCGAAATCCAGGCAAAAATCCAAACGGAACCTTAATTGTTTAACAAAAATAGAAAGAAATCAAATCAACAGAACATTTTTATGTCAACCAGCTTTGTTGTACGTCGAGCACAAGGCAAACACTTTATTTATAATATATATACACCGTAGCTTATGCAAAATTCTTGATACCTTGAATATATTATGCTTATTAATCGTGCGCTATGCCAAAGTTGGTTAACACAGGTGACGTAAGTAAGGATGCCCATAAAGAAGGCACAGGCACGTCCAGTTTATAAACTAATAAACATATATGTTGTTATTTTAGTTATCGGTTTCATATTGGAAATGCCTGCCGCCAGAGTTTCAATGTACAAAGATGTGGATCAGGTCAGCAGGTGCGTCATGTGCATGTACAGAGGGCCAGATGGAGTAACATTAAGTCACCCGTCATTCAACCTGTTGGCGATGCCGGGGGCCACGTCCCAGCGAGCAATGTAATCAAGGCAATCGCATTTACCGGCGCAGTAAGTGAAATGCTCCATGCGCCACTCTCAACAATTATTTTGTTATTGATTTCAACTTTTGTTTAGTTCAGCCTCGGTTGCTTTGCAGGTGCCACAATTGTTGAATACGAGAATACGCGCAGCATGATCCTCTCTAAGGCGAAACAGGCCCGATTTGGTTGGGTGCAGAGTCGATCGTTGGTGGACCGAGATAGCTGGTGGCAGTTAAAGAATGACATTAAACGATTCTGGGACTCTCTATCGCCCGGTGATAAAACATTTGCGCCGCTCTTGGTTTGCAATCTGCTCGCATTTGGTCTGTGGCGTGTTCCATCGATGCGGAATATGATGATGACATATTTCACCTCAAATCCAGCAGCACGTAAATGGAGTGTTTGACTACTTCAATAGATTAATCAATATTAATTATTTACTTCATCTTTTTAGGCATTGTGTGTTGGCCCATGTTCCTCTCCACATTCAGCCACTACTCGGTTATGCACATTTTTGCCAATATGTACGTGTTACATAGCTTTTCAAATGCCGCCGTCTTATCCATGGGCAAAGAGCAATTCATGGCCGTTTACCTCAGCGCTGGCGTCTTCTCCAGCTTGATGAGTGTGCTCTATAAAGCGGGAACAAGACAGCCCGGCATGTCACTTGGAGCGGTGCGTCTTATATAGATGATACATAGTATTAAAAGAGGAATTGTATAGATATTCATTTACATTTATTAAAATCTCTCCTATATTTCAGTCAGGCGCCATTATGACCGTTCTGGCCTACGTCTGTGCACAATACCCGGATACTCAGTTGAGCATATTGTTCCTGCCAACTGTTACGTTCTCTGCGGGAGCTGCGATTAAAGTCATCATGGGCATCGATTTTGCCGGTTGTGTAATGGGCTGGAAATTCTTTGATCATGCGGCGCATTTAGGCGGAGCTCTGTTTGGCATGTGAGTGGCAACCAGAATGGCATATGCTCCATCTCGAATTTCTAACCATATCTCTCTTTTAGCTTCTGGGCACACTATGGCGCGCAGGTGTGGGCGAAACGCATTGGCTTACTAAATTACTATCACGAGCTGCGCCGAACGAAACAAAAATAATAATAATATAGCATTGAGTAATCAACCGAGGATCATCATCGTTCAGCCTTTAAGGCTCGTGTTATCATGTGTTAGGAGGTTCAATAAAATCCACAAATTATAATTTATACAAGTTCAATGTGATTGTTCTGAATGATTGCGCTGCAATCGTTGGGTAACCTCTTTACGCCTCTGTAGCAGCTTCTGTCGCAGCTCCTCGGAACTCTCTCTTTCGGGTGCGTAAGAAATGTGCAAAATGCCTCCAAAAAACTGTTTTGCATCCAATTGGCGTTTCGCACGCCGTGCGTCCTCCAGCCGCTCAAATTGTGCTGCATAGACATCTGTAAAGGCCTCCAACTCAACTGTAAACATAAGACACTAACTATAGTTCAACTTGTACATAATATAGACACCTCTTATAGTCACTTCGTTCAGCCATTTCGCTGCTAACACAGCAGAAAGAACGCAGTTTACCAAATTGCTGCAGCTTATTCTTAATTTCTGAATGTAGATTGACTTTTGGAACGCCAAAGATTAACATATGCCTCGACTCACTAGCAACCGTATAAACCTGAAAATTATTATTTTAATACATGTTTTAATAATTTAAGCTTTTGCTTCCCTTACCTTCACAGCTTTAAGTTCACGTCCTTGTCTATATTGTAGCCGTGTCGTACAATATGACAAACGTTTATGATGTGCTGAGGGTGTTTCCTCCATATTGATTATACATTTATAGTAACTAATTGTGTATAAACAAACTTCAAATTCCGCAAATACATTCGCTTTCGCTCAGCCGGTCTATTGACTGTGCTCGAAGGTATTTAAATTGACGATTTTTACAACACTTAATTTGCTCTTCGATAAGATGTTGGCTTTTTTATAAATATGTATATCGAATCATGCATGGGCCCATCTCCAATTGTTATAAAATTCAATTTTAATGATTTATTTTTATAGTTAGTAATGATTTAATTTCTTGAAATTATTTTTATTCAAATGAGTAGCATAGAAGTTCATTGGGTTTTACTAGTGATTTGCTGTTGAATCTACTTAAAGATTGCAGATGTACATTAAATTTAAAATCATACATTTATTACAATTTACATTTATTAAAAACTTTTAGATACTCTCTGACGCGGTGCCCACCTGTTGAGTGACTTTATGGCTGTGTCGAAAAGCAACAAAATGTTGGGTACTTTTACAACACTTTTTTGGCATTCACGTGTTGAATGTGCACAGCTGTTCACTGCAATTGAAGGCGGGAAAGGAAAACTGTACGAGAGAAATGCGCGCGCTGCTTATAAAGAAAAATGCTATTGCGCCGAATTCATTAACTTGTGAGCCATTGAACGATCTAGAACTGAATACAATCGCAGTTGGTTAACAACAATTTTAACTAACTTTTATTTCGAGATTTAACGAAAAATAAATTTAAGAACATGTCTCAATCTCAAGTTGCCGGTAAAGAAAACATTACGGACAATATGGAAAAGTTCTCGCTAAAGGTGTCAAGACACGTTCTTAATTACACACAGTTTGTATATAATATATTTATTCAAATGTGTACATGTGGCTAAATTGAGTGTCATTTGCATGTTACTCAAATCAGTGCAATTTTATATACAGCTAGTTAGAAATTCTTTGTTAACTTTTCCACTTTGTTTTTATTTTTTATTTTTGCAAGCAGAGCCCTACCAAGAAAATTCTGACGGAGAGCGCCAATAACGTTCGCAAGATGTCGATCACCCCGGAAGATAATGGCAAAGATCAAGCCAGCAGCAATGGCAAGTCCGACCAAACTTTAATCGATAAGGCTGCTGCTCCATTCGATCCCTCACTTGAGCCGCTGCTCAGGGAGAATCCGCGTCGCTTTGTCATCTTTCCCATACAATATCATGATATTTGGCAGATGTACAAGAAGGTATGTATGTTCAACACATGTACAGAAATGATGAGTGAGAGTGTGATAAAGCCTGATGAAATAGGCGGGAAAATTTATGATAAAGCGCGGTAAAAGGTGCTCACGTCGCAGACGTGACTGATTACATACAGAGTAACATACATACATAAGTGTACATATGTACATGTACATACATACATATATGTATATATTAGTATGTATATACATGTATATATAAATACATACATATATTCATATTTATATACATACGTATACATTTAAACAAATAATCATACATACAAGTAGATATTTGCAGATATACTATATTTGCTATTTGGAATATTATTGTTAATAGTCATAACATTCATATACCTGGCTGAATACATTTATGCATACACATATAAATATGCTTATTTATACATATGCATGTACGTATGCCCTACATGCATGTATGCGCAGATGTGTTTACCTCAGTACAGTTAGCTCGTCCTAGTTCAGACTCTACTCCATATTCAGTAAACATGCAAACATCAACTAAATAAAGGTGGTTGTATTAAATTAGTTATATTTACATGGTTACATTTATATATGTGTGCATATATACATTCATCCATACTGACTGACATATGTATGTAGATAGATGTCATGCCATGTATGTGTGCACCAATATATAGTAATGCCTTTCTAGTTCATTTCTATACTATATGTATGTCTTATATGTATACATTACTTCATATATATATAACTTTAAATTATCTGGACTAACGAATACTATACCCAATACTAAACTCGTTCTTTTCTAATTTCATCTTAAGGCCGAGGCCTCATTCTGGACTGTGGAAGAGGTGGATCTCTCCAAGGATTTGACCGATTGGGCACGTTTAACTGATAATGAACGTCATTTCATCTCCCATGTGCTTGCCTTCTTTGCCGCCTCCGATGGCATTGTGAATGAAAATCTTGTGGAGCGCTTCAGCCAAGAGGTGCAAATAACCGAAGCTCGTTGCTTCTATGGCTTTCAAATCGCCATGGAGAATGTGCACTCGGAGATGTACAGCGTGCTGATCGATACGTATATACGGGATCCACAGGAGCGCGATTATCTGTTCAATGCCATCGAAACAATGCCCGCTGTAAAGCGAAAGGCAGATTGGGCGCTCTCTTGGATCGCATCGAAGTCGGCGAACTTTGGTGAGCGAATCATTGCATTTGCTGCCGTGGAGGGAATCTTCTTCAGCGGCAGCTTTGCCTCGATCTTCTGGCTGAAGAAACGTGGCCTGATGCCCGGTCTAACCTTCTCCAATGAGTTGATCTCACGCGACGAGGGCTTGCATTGTGACTTTGCTGTAATGATGTTCCGGCATTTGGTGCAACGTCCCAGCCGGGAGCGCATCATTGAAATCATCGCGGATGCTGTGACCATTGAGCAAGAGTTTCTCACAGATGCTCTGCCTGTCAATTTGATTGGCATGAATTGTGCATTAATGTCCCAGTATATTGAATTTGTGGCCGATCGTCTGTTGGTGGAGCTTGGCGTTGGCAAAATCTACAAGACAAAGAATCCATTCACCTTTATGGAGATGATCTCGTTGGATGGCAAAACGAACTTCTTCGAGAAGAAAGTTGGGGAATATCAACGCATGGGCGTCACATCGAATCGGTTAGACAATGTTTTCACACTTGATGCGGATTTCTAAAATTACACTTCGCAATCCTCACAGCTGCTGGTTCCGGGTGTTATTTTTAGCGTTTTTATGTTTTAATCATTAACTAACTACATTTTTCTAGCATTTAAGACTAAATTTATGCGGACAAAACTTAGCAATTCATTATGGTCATTCCTTTTCCAAAAGCAATCAAATTTATTCAATTACCTGACATTTAAAAGCATTATATTCTATCTGACCTTTGTCGAATTATCATTGTATATAACATATGAAATACAAATTTATAGTATTAACATATTCAATTACTTTATATTTGGAAATTGCGCGGGAAATTCAAATGGCTATTGAGCACGCCTTTTATATACATATGTAAGTTACATAGGCTTGCAAGGGCATTGTAAAGATATACATATATGTATGTACATATATAAATGGCTGAACGTGGCTGATTATATACTGTGAATGTATATGTGTGGAAAATTCTCGGTAATGTAAAAGAAACGATAAGCTGAATGCACTTCCCACTCTTAGTGGAAACACTTTAATTGCTGCCATTCGATATCGATAGCTATCGATATCGGGCGCAAACATCTGGCGCAAAACTATTTGCAGATGCACAACCACATACAAATTGTGACCGCATATCTACATAAGTTGTAATTGTTATCTGCAGACAAGAAAAAGATATTGGTATATGACCAAAGTTTACGAATGTTAAATTGTGCGATATAAATTACTAATGGATTAACGAACTGTGATATGCAAATATATATTCAGATATGTAAAGACGATCAATATATTGTATGCAGAATGAGTGTTATGCTCACAGCTTGGAGCAGTTCGGAGTGCAACACATAATTGCAATCACCAGAAACAATGGGCTATGCAGCACGTGACGCCGTTGAGTTGGCGGAACAGTGTAAGCTTCTCGACGATCAGGGTGATGACGAAACGCAGTTAACTCAAGTATCAATTCGTGATGCAAGAAAACTGCATCATCGACGCCAGCGTTTGCGATATTCATCGCCGAGATTCGTACGAAAAATTTGCCATTTCTCGCTATGCATATTCGTAATCTTGTTTTTTCGATATGTAATCCTGCCCAACATTTCAATATATGTACAAAAAAGACATGGTGAGTGAGAGCTCAGGTATATGAGATCTTTTTGTATTCACGTTACCTGTTTTGCAGTTCCGCTGGCGGATTGGTCGACGAATACCTCGCTGGACATCAAAGACTATATACATCCACTGCAGGACACAGCGCTCATAATGCCCCGTGACTTTTGTCGTAACAACACGTTTCTGATTATTGCCGTCTGCACCGGCCTTAACAATTTCGTGGAAAGGCAAACAATTCGGGAAACCTGGGGGAATACAACAGAATTCAATTATGCGGCATTTGCCAAGCTGCACGCACACCTAAAGGACCACTACCAGCCGCCAATGGAAAAACGTTTGCAGTTCTATGCAGAATATCTGAGCGGCGAGGGCAAGAACCTAACGGCCAGCGTACGCATTGTATTCATAGTGGGTCGTCACAGCTATGAATCACACTTGGGCAATGAAACACTTGTGCGATTGCACAGCGAAGCGGACCTCTACAATGATATAATTCAAGAGAACTTCATCGATACGTACAATAACCTTACATTGAAATCTGTGATGGCCCTGAAACATATTAGCAAAAGTTGCATGAAGACTTGCGCCTACTTTCTTAAATGCGACGACGATACGTTTGTCAACGTACCAAATCTTCTGCATTTTCTCCTGGGTGGCACCGTGCCGCTCTACAATGATACACTCGACTATCATGATCGTGGCTCGATGGTGGTGATGGCACAACGCAATAGACTAAATGCCACAAGCGACGTCATGATAGGTCATCAATTTTGCAATGTGGTGCCCGTTAGCGACGTCAGCAGCAAGTGGTATATCCCCTACTATATGTATCAGGACGAAGTATATCCAAAGTATTTATCTGGTGCCGGTTATCTGATGTCCATAGATGTGGTCGAGCGTTTGTTTGAGGCCTCTCTCAATACTTCGCTCATTTATCTTGAGGACATTTATATAACTGGACTATGCGCGAATCGCGCGAATATCAAGCGAAAGCATCAAGCTCTCTTTAGCTTTACGAACTCTCCGCATTTGTGTGCCTTCAAGGGCAGCATCACACAGCATCAGATCAAGGAGGAGAGCATGGTCGAAGCATATCGGTTTGTAACTAATTATACCAAAAAATGTCCACCACCGGGACGTTACTTAAATCATATGCGATTACGGAATCGAATTAATTGTTAGAAACGAAAGCAAGCGCTGTGAATATGTCCCTCTTCCCCCTCTATTTCTCCCCCTCCCTCTTCCTTATTCTCTGTCTTTATATTGAAAAGAAAAAGCTGAAATCTGGCTTCCTTTGTAAAAATACGAGTTTAAAGAGATTTTCTATGAGATCCAGTTTGTTACACTAAATACAATCCTTGAGAACAATTGCGCACAGACATTATATATAGCACATAGACATAGACATAGATACATATATATTACTCGATGACATATATCCGCAATAATACTTTTTTTGTTCCTGAGATTATATTACGTATCGAATTGAAGTGCTGTTTAGCTTTAGAATATAGTTCTATATATATATCTCCATGTTTTTATAGTTGTAAAACTTTTGATAGTTCAGTTAAAAATTATTTAACAATTTACAATATATTTATATATGTATAAAGGCCGAAATACTTGCAAAAAGCCCTTTTGGCTGTACATCGAGGGTTGGTTGAAAGATTGCCAAAAAGTATAGAAACGGGAATATTAAAATATGGAATGTAAAAATGTAGAAAAATAATCAAACAACATATACTTAGATATATATACTTTTTAACTATCCGCGCATTTTAATATAATTGAAGTATGCGTGGGTAGTTTGAAATACTGTCAAAGTTATAGAAATTTAATCAAAACTTGAGATATAAATGGATATTTGTAAATTTAAAACAAAAAATATAGAAATTTGTCGATCATGAAAGTTTCGAGCTACTCTCGTGTGGCATAGCTTACACTCTCAGCACAAGAGATTGCCAACGTATTATTAATGAAAATTAAATTATATTTATATTATTTTACACTCAAACTATAGTAAATGCCCTCCTATATATTAATTTGCTCAACGCACAGATTTGTTCAATATTTTGTTTAATTTGTTACAAAAAATGGAAAAAGCGCAAAATATACAAAATTACAAATAAAATATATAGTTCATTTTATTTTATTTTTGGAACTGCTCAATTAAGTATAACATAAATTGTCATAAATGTATTTTGATTTTATACAAAACAAAAAGAGAACATTTTTTCACATGCAAATACTTTTTATTGCTAAAGTAGTTGACATATTGTTAAATTAGGAATTTAATTTTTCCTTAATTTTTGGGATTCATGATTTGTGAAAACAAAAACAAATATCAAGTTTATAAAACTAAACGCCTTAAAGCTAGACTTATGAATTGGTTTTCGTTTTCAATTGTTTACAGATAATTCTTATGTTATGCAAAAATATAGTACTAAAAACTATAATAACAAACTACATACGAGCCTACAATGTAAATTAAAATTAAATAATTAATGTTAGCATTTCAATGTTTTAAGCATCTGGCAGATTTGTGTTTAGTCTAAGAGAGCACTGCAATCATATTGCAGCCCTAATGATGAGTCCAGCAGATCCTCCAACTCGTCCTTTTGTTCAGTGTTATCCTTGGCTGGACTGTTGCTTGCAGGAATCTCTGCAGCTCCCGCATCTGGCTGTGAACTGCTGTTGGTGGCTGCAGCTGCAGCTGCAGCATCATCATCTTTCTCCTTGTCCTTGGCTTTTGCTTCGGTATTGTCTTCGTCTGTTTGAGCTTCAGTCTTGTCAGCTTCCTCTATAGCTTGCATAGCCAGCTCTGTTTCACAGGCGTTCTCTTCACTTGCATCTTCTATTTCCATTGTCATTATAGTAGATGCTGCATCTTCTATTTCCATTGTCATTATAGTAGATGCTGCATCTTCTATTTCCATTGTCATTATAGTAGATGCTGCTTCTTCTATTTTTTCCGTGTTTAGACCTTCATTTATTTGCTTATCCAGCTCTGTGTCGGAAGCTGCTGTATCGTCTTTCGGCTCATCCATATTATCATCGTCAAGCTCTTTTTCAGAAATTCCTGCATCATCTGTTTCATTTTTATTATCAGTTTCGACTGTATCATCTGCTGCTTCATCAGTTATTGTAGTTATATCTTCCGCTTCTTCTTTCTCTTCATCTTTCTTTGCTTCAGTCGGTTCAACTTCTGTATCTTCTTCCATATTTTCGACTGTTTCTACATTTTGATTTTTTACTATTTCCATTTCATTATCTTCCACATCATTTAAATTTTCATTATCTGTACTGCTTTTATCTACATCTTCTTCGCTGTTTCGTGTTTCATCTGCTTGAAAAACAGTTCCGGCGTTTGTGTCTATTGGCTCAAGCAGTTCGTCATCCTGAACCATCTCCCCTTCGTCCTCTTCACCTGGTTGCTTTTGATCCTTATCTGTACTCTGATCACCAGATTTTGCTTCATTTATATCACTTGCTTCTGTTTGTTCCTCAGTTGTTTCCTTGTGACTCTCAGCTGCCTCACTCTTTTCCTTCTGCTTCTCAGAGAGCTCCTGATTACATGCCTCTATCCATTTGCGCGCTACCTCAAACTGTTCTTCGGCACGTACCAGTTTAACAACTGCCTTCATTCTGAGCTTGGAATCATTGCTCTTCATCTCTTCCATGCGTTGGCGCTCCAGCTGTAGCAATGCAGGATTTGGTTTATTCGTCGTCTTCTTGCGCGGCTGCTTCTTTTGGAAAGTGCCGCCAGGTGAAGAAGATTGATTGGTCTTTACCTCGCCGGTGCCCTCAGTGATGTCCACTTCCAGCAGACTGGCCAAAATCGACGAGCTAAAGGCCGCCACATCAATGTCCATATTTGGATCAATGTTTGCAGTAACCGGATCCATTTTACTTAGTACCGCTTCAGGTGCTGTCGATTTAACGGATGTGATCTTCAGGCCCTTGGGCAGGTTGACCTTCGACACGGAAGGCACATCCTCCTCGTTATCCGAATCAATGGTGATGGTATCCGTTTTCGGCTCCACAATTTCTATTTCATTGTCCTCATCGTCGCTGGCTTGTTTATCTGCAAAGAGTTCGGAAACTGATTAATAATCTAATATTTGAAATTTAATTAAAAATATTTGTTGATAAAATAAAATATATAGTCTACAAGCATCAGATTTTAAAAAGATTTTTAATATTTTATAATATTAATATATATAATATTTATATATAAGCTTAGAATTTCTGGAAGTTTGGCATAAATTAACTTAATCTAGTTAATTAGTCTAAAAAATTCGTAGCTTAGACATTAAGAAACCGCATTTCTTCGAGTGGAAAGTTCGTACGCAGCTTTTGCAGCGTCTTCTCGTTGGGTCTAGGCTGCCGTTCCAGCTCCCGGCAATAGCACTCGTAGGCGAACTTCGCCATTTGCCAGCGCTTTTTGCAGGCGCGCGCATCACGCCGGAAGCGTGGTAAACGCCGTGCTAACTCTGCCCAGAGGCGTTCACGTGCACCCACATCGCTGTAGTCCACATGTCGTGGATTCCATAATGTTGGATAGGCACGTATAGCCAGCACCAGTTGCTGCACAAACTGTTTATCGTCCGGCATGTCCTTTAGCTTGCCAGCTGAATCAGTCGAGCTGCCACCATTTGTGGCACAATCCTGCAACGGCTCGAATTCATCACGCAAATCCTGTTCATCAATTTTATACAAGAAATATAAATTGGCCAAGTATTTTGAGTATTTCAGCTCCAGTTTGGCAAAGGTGTGTTTGTCCTTGATGGTTTTTAAGCGGAAAGATTTGTACATTTCATACATCTGCTGCCAACGCTCCACAATGTATTCACAGCGATAGTCTGCAAAGAGAAGCCGTTAGATCTTTCGCATAACAAAGTATATTTGGAGCACTTACTGGGCGCAGATTTCCAAAAGTTAAGCCATAGAGATTTGCGTGTTTGTTCATCTATGCTATTGAATTCGGGATCTGCGGACTTGCGCCACAGTACGGGATGACTCTTGGCGAAGTTAATGATGCGCATATCAATGGGTCGCACCTCCAGTGGACGCACATTCAAACGTGCCGTGGGTTTTACACAGTCTTTTTGCTCCTTAGTGATGGTACTCTCAATGGCATCCAGTTGCTTGCGCTCGTAGCCATCGCCGTCGCCTTCGCCACAATCCACCGGTTTCCATTCACTGGGCGCCACATCTCTGTTGGCCAAATAGTTGGTGGCCTTATCGAAATAGCCCTTAAAGCGTTTGCCCTGCTTCAGCAAGCGCTCGATGCGCACATAACGTTTGCGTACATTCTTCCAGCGGAGCTTGATGTCGTCGCCACGTGGAAAGTGGCTGGCTATGACGCGCCACTGTTTGCGTGTGACCACCATCTTGCCATAGTCCGGATGACGAGTGCACCAAATGGATGGGTATTCTCTGAGCAACCTCGTTAGCTTGCGATCATACGCATGCTCCTGCTCATTGCGATTCATGCTCTCCTCGGTGCCGAGTGCGTCGTACTCATCATTCAAATCATCCACATCGTCGCCATCATCCGCATCATCGTCCTGATAGTCATCCTCATAGTCATAGCCATCATCGTTTTCATTCTCCGCCGTGTCGGCAATTGGTTCCTGTTCCCCCTCCTCATCTTCATCCTTCGGATCACCTTCGGCACGCACGCCCAGCGGCATTAGCGGCGGCAGCGGATCCAAGCTCTCGCCATCCTTCAGATTAGCATGCAAACTCTTGCGATACTCGTAGACCTGATTGTGGAAGCTATTGCAGCCAGTATTAAAAAGATCCACATCATCCAGCTGACCGTAGACAACATAATCCACAGCTGCAATGAAGCCAAAGAGGTGAGAAAAAACAATGGTTAAAACTAAAACGAAAAACTGCTGCTGAATTCGATTCCATTGCCTTTTTGTTGGATATTTTACAAACACATGGACCAAGAGCTTAAAATCAATTTCAATTTCAAATTGAGCCAAGGAAATGGAACTCGCAGAGTTTTTCATACAAACACAACAAAACATACTTACATGCTGGCTGAACCAAAGTATAACTCAGATTTAACTATATATGATAATATCATATATAAATCTATATATTGTCGAGCAACACCCGTCCATGTGTTCAAATATTCACAAAAGACAATGATAACACTTATATATAAAAGAAAAGAAGATGCTTCTACTTCGCATAGGCCAACCGCAGCCTGCGAAGCAGCAGCTCGAACTATAGATAAACCATATACATATATCTATATACTAAACTAAGTCGTAAACGATAAAGTATATGCCGAATGCCCGAGAAGGTTAAGAACTATTAACTAAAGTACACATTTCTTGTGCATTACAAGCTAACAAAATATATAGTAACAATTTATATATAGACTTAACTGCAATATATGTGAAATATATATAGTATATTTCAAGATCTTACCAGCTGCCAGTTGTCCATTCTCCAGGCTGTTGGCATCATTCTTGAAGCCCATTTCGCGCATATCGAGCAAGCATTTTTCCTGTAGCTGTTTAAATCGTCCTATGGCATAGGTCATCAGATAGGATAGATGTATGTAAAGCTCCTTGACATCCATGTAGCTGCGCGCTTCGTTGTATGCATTGGACATGGTCAACGTTTGCACTTTGCCCGTCAGATGCGTACAGATTTCCATGGCACTAAATATTTGGTTTTGCAGCTGAGTGCGCGCTGCGCCCAGTGGCGTTGAGGGGAAGACGTGCCGCACTAATGTTGGTGGTTTATTTCCCGATGCGGGCGTCATCATGATGGTAGTGCCAGCGCCTGCTGCGCCACCATTGCTGCTGTTGCCACTGCCGGCAGTTGCTTGTGCTTGGGGAGTGACGTTCATTGTGTGCATTTGGCCGCCATTGTTGACGCGTACCACTTGTGGCGCTCGCTGCTGCTGATTGGTCTGTGGATTGTAGATGCCCATGTTTGAGCCGAAGCTGGGATGCATCAGGCGTGCAGTTTGGCCGGCTGGCTGCTGTTGCCTGATGATGACCTGCGGAGTCAATGGAACGGGCGCACGCGTTATCGTCGTCGTTGGCGGAGGTTGCCCAGGAGGAAATTGCCGCTTGACCTGATGGAATTTGAGGATGGATTAATATGAAACTGGATCGAAAGAGAGCTTAAACTAACCTGTATTAGTCGCCCGTTGGGCAGGCGATAGGAATCCTGTTGTGCGGCACTATTGAGATCGACACGAAAGCCATTTATGGTATGGAAAACAGGTCCCGCCGAGCGTATGGCATTTGGTACCACTGTGCGTCGCACCACAGCGTTTTGATTGGTGGGCGTGGGTTGGCGATAGCGCATCCCGGAGCTGCTCAGCACGAGTGGAGGTGGTACACTGCTGCGAGGACCCACTGCCGAGCTTCCATTCGTACTCGGCCGTGGTCCGGTGTAATTGTGCTGCACGGTGACGATGCGTGGCGTCGTCGTGATGCCGGAAGCAGGTGTTATACTGGCGCGAGGCGCCGGCTTTGGAGCCACTGAGATTTGGCAATCCGGTTCCAGCATGCTGAGCAAATCGGGTGTACAAACGATATCGTCATTTGAGGACTTTGGACGCTTAGCGGGAGGACCCTGTGGCTTGGCTGACTTCCTGCCGGAGCTGGTGTGACTACGTTTGGAAGTATTTGACTCCAAGCTCTCCATGGAGTCCGACAAGCTGTTCACCTTCGCCTTGGCCAAGCGACAGCAAGTGCTGTAATCCTTGTGCATTTGCCTGCGCATTTCCGATTCGGACAACTGCAGGGACTGAAGGCCACTGAAATAGAGAGAAACAAAGGAATCATTAGCCAAGTCAAGGGAGACATCCCACAGCTCCAGCACTCACTTCTTCTGAGTCTGTATGTAATTGACCAGCGCCCAGTGTTGTGCGCGTAGTGGCCACAGTATTTTCGAGGTGCACTTGAAGCAATTCCAGTTCTCATTCTGTTCAATGTCCACAATAACGCCGCGGGACAGGTTCTTGATGATGCACGATTTGCAGAACACAAACGGGCAGGTGGAGCAGCAATATACCTCGCCGCCCTGGCCACACCAACGGCAATACAGTTCCGAGCCATCTTCGCCCTTTGAGAATTCGCCGCTATTGTAGAAATCGTGACATTTGATGCAGTGCGTCACACGCAGTATGGGATGCATTTTAATGTTATTCTCTGTGCTGACCGCTGTGCCAATGTGCATGCGGCAAACGGTGCAATGGACTTTACGCTGATTGACCACGTCCACAGTGGGATACATTTTAATGTAGAAGCGACGCTCTTCCTCCGAAATGCTGGGGTCCATTTCATAGTTGGAGCCTAGACAACAAAGAAAAATATTAGACAAAGGTACAAAGGACAGCAAGTCAAGGTGGAATGAGAGGGAAGACGTAGGTACTGTCACTTACCCGTATAATCAAAATCAAATGCTTTGAGTGAAGGCGAAGGCGTCGCTGACGCTGCCACGGTCAGAGCCGTATCTATGCCGGGTGTGCTGCTCATGATAGTTGATTTGCCGGCTGCAGAACCGAATTACTGTCCACACGTGGATTTGTAGACAAGAAATATCTTATTTCTGCACTCTCTAACACTAACACACATGCACACACACTCACACACGCGCACTAAATTCTAAAGTAATGCTGAAGAAACAACAATTCGGCGCGTATTTATTTTTTTGCGATAAGTAATACTAATACCAATGCATGGCCCACATATGTGCGCATACATGCATACACACAGACTCAGATGGCGGCAAACGCGTTAAAATGATCTCGGTATTGCTAATTTTGACTTAATTTTGTGTATTATATTAATTCCATTGGCTTGGCTGACAGCATAGAAATGATTTTTCACACGACTGTCGTCGTAGTATATCGTTTTCAATATGGCAGCCACTTCGGGTGTTCGGGTACCGCCGACTTCAATCTCGACGAAGTATACATAACAAGTTTACCCAGACCCTAGAGCCGATATTTTTTAAAATAAAACATATTCAACCTATACGTTGAATATAGGCGAATAGTCTCCTTAAACTGCTTTAAAAACGATATATATTTTTCATACTTGATCTTAATCCAAATTCCCTAATTCATAGCAATCTCAACCAGCGATCGCATCTAGTAAAAGTCGTATTTTTGATCTAGTAGCCCAATATTGCTAAAGTCGATAGAATTTTAATTTAAATAACTTATGCATTGTCATTTTATTTATTTTTTAATTAATTTATTGAGTTTTTGAGGAATTTCACTAAATTTGGTATACTTGGCAATCCTTTTACAGCTAGTTGTCTCTTTCGCACTCATGCAATGTACGTAAAGACACGAACATAAATGTAAAGTAGAACAGCAATAACAAATAATAATATTTGAATAATTTAAATGATGTATGGGAAAAGTAAATAGAAAATATGATAAAAAATCACCAACATATTAATATTCATCTGAAAATATTTTTAAACTTGCAATTAAATCAAACGCCTAAAATGTGCGTTTTCCAACACTGATAATCAAATGCAATGCTGGTTATTTTGGGATTTTGATACTATGGTTCTGTGCAGCAGAGATAAGGCCGCTTATATATTTTATTGAAAATAGTGTAAATATCATTTGAAGTTGATAACTATGGTGATAAAAGCGTTGAGTCAGTGACATAAACTCAACTATTGAGCAAATTATAGTCATTGTTATGTTTAGCAATACAAATCACTTGGGCATGCAAATACATACATACATATGTATATTTATTTTTGCAAATTCATTATTGAGATAAATTGAGTTTCCAATGAATGCGTTTTCCTGATGGAATTCTGTTACAATTCTGTTCTGTTATGACTCAATGCTATAATTATATATATGTATATCAAGAGTTATCATTTGCAATGAGCATAGAATAAGACTATTCCACAATTTATTTATTCTTGGCATACGCTTTACAACATAGCTTTTTATTTTTGTTGATACGCAACCAAATCTTTATCGATTATTTTTAGTAATCGATTAGTAGTAATAGTGCACATAACTATTTTGAATTGCGCTGCATTTTTTGTCTATAAATTTACTTATTTATTCGACCGATTTAGAAATAGATTATATTAGTGTATACCTGTGAAATATGTTTCAAATTGATATTTCGTCAATAATCCTCTAACAATATCTACAGTCATTCACAACAACTGAGCAATAATGGAACCCGCAACCTCCACACCAGGATCTGACAAAATCAGTTCGGATTTCTTTTACGGCTGGGATTTATTATTCAAAACTGTAGATAGGATAATTGATAAAAAATCAGATATTCTAATAGTGCTTGCTCATTTTCTGCTTACTAAGCATTACAAATTCCGCTGCGTTGGTATTGGGGACGACGTGAGTATTTCGTCAGTTCGTGTGAATTCAAAGTACTATGGATGTATAATATTTCTCTAGAAAACTCTACCCGAAGACGAGGTTGGCAGCGAATTGCTGCCGGATGACTGGAATGGCGATAACACAAAATACTCGCTGCGATATGTCCATAACAAAGTGCTTTATCTACTGCTCGGACATATTACGGAAGATGCGCTGATTATCAATTTATTGGATATTAATACTAAGAATGTGTCCAATATTTGCGTTACGCCAGAAACTTTGGTTGCTGATGTCAAGGGTGGCATAACAAAAACTATGCCAACTGCAACGGATATTGTTGATCGCTTTCGCAAGGAGCTCTGTGATCCGGTTAGATGAAAGCATATATATGTACATATTTATAAACTAATTATCGTATACTTTAGGTATTCACTGGAAACTCACGCGAGGCAACCACACAAACACAGGTCACCAATGAAAGAACTCCGGCGGCACCCTCATCAGATCCTCTGCGAATCGGCGAGCCCAGACGGCCTGGGTAAGTCAATGCTTTAACCTTTTCTATTAGCTAAACTTTAATTAATACAATTTCAGGTCATTTATGCCACATGGCTTTGAGCCCCGGCCTTTCGGTTTTCCAGATATTGGTCGTGGAGATTTGGATCCATTAGGTCGGGGCTCTGGTAATTTATTCTCGATTCCCGGTAATTCGGGCTTAGCACGCTTTGATCCGTTTACTCCATTGAATCCACGCAATCCTAATGGAATGGGTCCAAATCCCGATCATATGCAGCCGCCACATTGGAATCCCGATTACTACATGTGAAGAAATATATATATATATATATTTATAAAATATATATTCTATCAAATCACTAGTAAACATGAATTTGAGAAGTTTCAAAAAATAATAAGAAATTTAATCGCCAGCAAACAATATACAAAACAATTTTTTTTATTATTACTAAAATATATAATATATCTTTATTATTCTTGTTTTTTATGCTCATATACAAAACAGAAAATCAGCCTAAACATTTGTTCAAAAAATGTATATGAATTGAAATGTGATTTATTATTATTATTTTTTGCATCTATGCATATGTGACATAATAAAATATAAACTAGCTTTGTGAATTTTGGCTGCAAACAATGTGGGAAAAAACGCATTCAATTCACAAACAGAAAATAATTACAAACTATACAAATTAAATGGCGCATATAGTCAAATTTAAAGATATATCGAATATATTAAGATATATATCATTGTATATATATAGATATATATTGATATATATGTATATAGTTATGTACTAATATATCTTTTTATATATAGACTGCGTTGTTGTAATCTCAATATTAGAACAAAATCTATAGAAATGCGCAGCTATGTAATATATATATATTTCTTGTTATATATAGACATAAATATGTGCATATATATATATATGTCATATTTAATAATGTTTATATATATACGTTTGTATATATGTATATTATTTTTTACATTCTATTTTTTTTGTTTGTGTGATGTACATTTAAATCTAACCTAATATTATTCATTTTCTTTTCTTTTATTTTTTTATATATATATATATTTTTAATATATTTTGCTAAATTAATTAATTACTGAACATTTTTGCAATGCTTTCACTGACTTAAATTAAACATTTTGTTTTTTGTTGGCAAAATAACTTTTTTTTTTCTGTTAAAATATTTGTTTTTCTTTTCTTCTGTTTTGTTGTGCGTGAATTGTGTGAAGCAGTTGACACATGTATTTATTATATATATGTAGGTATAGATAGGTGTATATATATATTTATGTATATGTATAGAGTTCATCGTCTCCGCTCTCAGTCCCATTCCCCAATAAACATGCGTGGTGTGGGCACATAGCCGCGTGTTGGCAGCGGTAAATGGCGTCCATAGATGTGATTGTAAGGTGATTCGACAAGATCCGAATCTACGAAGAAGCAATAAAGTGACATTAGCAAAAATCTAACTCTATATACATATAGCGTACATATGAAGGAGAAGCAATATATTGATATGAATAATTGTGCATGATATGATTGTAATATGTACAAGGTAAACTGTTTGCCGTCCAGGGTCCAAGTCTTAAAGTAAAGTTAGTATTATTTTTTTTTTCATTTTCAAAAAAACAAATTCAGTACAGGTGTTTAGCTATAGCCAGGTAAGGTATAAAGGCATTGATATATATATACAGCGCATATCTAGATTTAACGAAACCCAAACTAAATGCTGCAAAATAACCTCTCTCGCTCTCTCTCTCTCTCTCTCTCTGTGTGTCTCAATAGTCAAGTATTTGAATTTTCTTGAGACTGAGGCTGCGCGGCTTGCGCGGCTTTAGGTAGCCATAAATGGATTCCATGTCGCTGATGTCAAGGCGGCTGGCAGTGCGACCCATTCTTTGTGCATTGTTTGTAATTGTTGCAGCAGTTGTTGCTGTTGTTGCTGCGGCTGTGGCTGCTGTTGTTGCCGTTGCCGTTGCCGCTGCTGTTGTTGCTGCTGCGGCTGTTGTTGCTGTTGCTGTGGCTGTTGCTAAAGTCTTTGCTGTTATACTTTTGTTTTTACTATTGAAATTATTGTTGTTGTCATCTTTGTTTTTACTCTTGCTGCTGCTGCTGTTGTTCGTTAGCTGTCGCTTGTTGTTGTTGTGGTTGTTGTTGCTGTTCGTATTGTCATATAGTTTTTTGTCAGCTTTTTGTTGCTGCTGCAACTGCTGCTGCTGCTGCTGCTGACGTTGTTTGCCTCGCCAACTGGGCGCTGGCAGTTTGGGCTTATTGTAATATTGCGTTCGCTTATAGCTCAGCTCGGTTGGCACACGCTCATAGAGATTGGACATGGCCGGCGGCTTGGCCACTATGCGATGACGGCCGCCGTACATGTACAGTGAGCCCTCCTCGTTGGGCTGCTCAAAGAAACTTTCGGTCGATTGGGATTTCTGTCGTGCCGCCAGCAGCGCCGGCGCCGCCAACTGTCGCAGCTGCGCGCGATCCACATATGGATCCGTCTCCTCGGTGCTGTGATGCTGTTGCTGTAGCTGCTGCTGCTGCTGCTGCTGCTGTTGGTGGCGTCGCAGCGGCATCGGTTCGTCAATGTCAAAGTCCAGGTCGAAGTCATCGTAGTCGTAGCTGTCATCGTTGGTCATTGTGTTTGCTTCGTCGTCCTGCTCCTGCACCTGTTCCAGCACTGAAATGTCGCTCTCGCTGCACCACTTGGCCACGCCCACTCGCTTGTCGAGCAGCCCGCCGCTGAGACGCTGATGCCGCCGCAACTGCTGCTGGCTGAGACTGCGCTGCGGCCGCGGTGCCGGCACCAGACCGCACAGCGGTGCCAGAGCATAGCAGCTAACACAATTGCAGCTCGTCTCCAAGGGCAGCTGCGTGCGTCGCATGGAAGGACGACGCGCGCCCTGCCGCACAGCCACAGCCTCCAGATCATCGTAGTACTGACTAGGATAGTAGCTGGCCTTACGTGGCGACAGTTGTTGCTGCTGTGACTGGTGGTGCGAGCGATGGCAATGACGATGCTGATGACGATGATGCTGATGCTGTTCATGTGGATGCGAATGCAGATGCGAGTGCGGATGTGCCTGCTGCTGATTGGTACGTGTTGGTGCTTTGTGGTGTTGGTGCTGGTGCTGGTGGTGCTGTTGGTGGTGCTGTTGGTGTTTAACAGTCGGCGCCAAGGCGCTGATTTGTGTCTTGTTTGTTGCAGTTGCAGTTGTGGCAGTTGTTGCTGTTGTTAGGTCCGTTGGCAGTGATTGTGGTTGTGCATGCGTATTGTGTGGCTGCTGTGGATAGCCGCTCAGTTTATTATAAATACCTATGCCACTCTCATAGCTGCGCGTCTGCCAAATCTGATGCGGATGATGATGGCTTGCTGGCGGCTGATGATGCACGGCATGTGCTGCCGCCGCTGCTGCCGCTGCCATCAGTTGTTGCTGCTGTTGCTGCTGCTGCAAGTGCAGCGCATGCGGATGCAAGCCAGCCAAATGATTGTTGTGTATCATCGATGTCTTCTTCTGGCTGAGCGTGCTCATGCCGTTGCTGCTGTTGCCATTGCTGCTGCTGCTGATGATGTTGCTGTTGTTGTTGTTGTTGCTAATGATGTTGTTGCCATTGCCGTCACGCTGATCCTTCGAGCTGGACTTGGAAGATTTCACAAAGTTGGGCACGCGTGCACGCAAGCCACAGTAATAGGGATCATCTGTGTGAAGCAGAGCCATAATGTTAACTGATCTGGAATGCAAGGATTGACTGAGGACTTACCATATTTCTTGTTGTCTTTGCCTTTGTCAGATTTGCCGCGAGACAATTTGATGCGGGACTCCAATTCAATGTCATCGTAGTCCGGCTGCGAAGAAGAAAAAATGAATAAGAAAAAAATATAATAATATTTAGAGATATTTGAATAATAAATAATAAAAGAAATATTGTTTAAAAATAATAAAATAACAAACTAAAATAAAACAAATGACTTGAATCAGATTGCAATAAAATTGACTAAAACAAGTTTTTAGATGAAGCACAAAAGATATATATGTATATATTGTTGGCTATTATACATATAATAATATATATACATATCGATTTATCAGCAGCATAAGCATTGTTCAATTGCCATAACTTAATTGTAGTTATTACCACATAACAATTGTTGTTTATGCATTCTGTAAAATTTTAGAAAAAAAATAAAACAAAAACCAAACAAATGACTTAGGCAACGAACGCGTTGGGCATTTTGCGCAAGGTGCGCCAGCCAAAGGCGCTGCATATAGTTACATATAAACCACTGTTGCTCTCTCTCTCTCTCTCTCTTGCCTCTCGCTGTACAGTTAGGCAGACATTTATAGCCAACGGTCGTTGGGCCCATTGGCAACATTCCGTGCATATTAATTACACGCGATTCGTTTGCAGTTATGTTTCAGTTGCTTGATGAAATTCGAATATTATTGAATGCAAGCCAAATGCTTGGTGAAGCTCAACGAGCGCCAAAACTGGCCTGGTATTTCTATATTTTTCTTTTCAGTTTTTATTTTTTTGAGGGCTTCAAGAAAAACCCAGAGACCTGAGCCCGAGTCGTAAACCATTTTGCAAGTGCGCACGTAGCCAAGCATAGCCAAGCCAGGCCAAGCCGTTCGCCGTTGCCCCGTTGCCGTTGTTGTTGTTGCTGAACTAGTTGCCACACTTCTTGCTCATATTACATACCTATATTTATATACATATATATATATATTTATTTTTAATTTCTAGTTGTTTTTTTACGCGTTTGCAACAATTGTTCCAACACCTTGCCTACAAAACACTTGAGCAACAGATTTTAGCTATTGCTGCTGCTGCTTCTGCTGCTGCTGCTAATTGCTGTCTCTCACCTTTGGAATTAGATCGTGCGCATAGATATTATCTCTGGGCGGCAATTTGGGCGGCTTCTCGCTGCGCTTGTGCGCCAATTGTTGCGTCTGCAGCAACAGTTGCTCACGTGTGGCTGCAACATGTCCATTGCTGCTGCCATTATTCAAATGTTTGCCCAGTTGCTGCTGTTGCAGTTGCTGCTGCTGTTGCTGCAGCTGTTGCTGGTGGGCGCTGCCAAAGCCAGAGCTGCCCGAGCTGCCATTGCTGCCATTGCCGGCCACACTGTAGGGATCCTCGTCGGGTATGGGTATGCGCGGCCGATTCTTTATATCCACAATGGGACGTTGCACTGTGAATAGAAGAAGAAGAAGAAGTAGAATATGAAGAAGCTGCTGTTGTTGCATATGTCAGCGCTGCTATTCACAATTCTTGCTGCCAATAAATCAATAACAGGCAGGCAAATGGACTTACAATACGCACAATACAGACTCTCTCACTCTCTTTCTCTATCTCACTCACTCACACACATATATGAGACAATAGAAGCTGTTGAGGTCAACGCTTAAGTTTCTGCTAATGCGCAGCCTTGAAGTGCTTAGTCTATATATAGAGCTTGAGATGATGGCAGAAAACAGAACTAGAGAACTTCTTGAAGTAATGAAGTATATAGAATGGAATTATATAGACAACTGCAACTGGGGCTGGGACTGGACAGCTAGAATCTTTGAGTAATGTTTAAATTAAAGTAAAATGTAGTTTAAAATTGTTAAAATATACAAAAATCTATATGTGATATACTCTATATACATGTATACATTTCTATAAGACTCACTGGCTTTAGTTCTTTGCTAACCCTGAGCTTAACAATAGCTCAATGAGCAATGCATATACATATACATACATACATATAGCAAATATATGTACACACTCGCAACGTCAACTCACCTGGCGGCAATTTGCTCTTTAGCATATCCATGGCTACCACATTCACAATGAGCACCCAAATGGGGCACTCCAAAATGTCATTCTCCGATTTGACAAAGGCCACTGCCGATAGGCATTGCGTTTCCAAGCGTCGACGATCTGGATAGGCACGGCGCAATTCACGATTCACGTTCGACTGGAACTTCTTCATATCGAACAGCTGTCAGGCGACAAAAACAACAACAGAAATAGAAACAGAAATTAGTTAACAATACAACAATTTGCATATGCTACTAACTACACCTCTCTCTCTCTCTCTTTCTCACTCTGTCTCTCTCGATTTATATATAGACTTGCCTTGACTATTTTTTCGCTTTCGAGCGCCTGATTTGGCAGCTTTAAGATCTCAGCACCAATGGATGTCTCCTCGTTGGGAGTGCTGGCGGTGCTCTTAACAAATACGTTGCTCTTCGCATAGCGACGAATGAGTATATTGCCAGCATCATCCATTTTGATCTTGACGCCCTACAGGTGTTTTAAAAAAAATATATAAAAATAAATAAAATTTGCTGAATTTTTAATGGCAGTTTCTTGTAAACGTTATCAGTGTTTATGCAAATACTGTTTTGGGGCAGGGGCGGGCCAGTGTCTGGAAACTGTGTCGCTCACTTTAATGAGCCATAAACAATCAAAGCGAGATACAAATGAAGCACAGTTGCTTACCTGCCCGATGACGCGCTTCATTTCCTCCGTCTTCTGATCCCGCATCGGATTGTCAAAGCCGCAAAGTCCAATGCTGAAATACAGTTAAACAAATTTCTATATAAATATGTGTATATATATATATGTGTACATATAGTGTCACTTAATTATTTGATTAATTGCAAATCAATCAAACGCAAAATAAATAAATGCCCAAGCGCTGGCTCTATCAAGCTTTTGGGCGCCCGTTCACTTTTTTTTTTTTTTTTTTGGCCAGCATGAGTCACTCTTGGCCTGCTTGCACCATTTTGTTGCATTAAACGTTTGACAAAACAGGGGCAACAAGCGGCAGCAATAACAACAACAGCAACAACGACGACAGCACCACCCCAGTTAACAACAGCAACATAACTGTGCATTCGCCTGCCACAAATTCGCATTGACAGTGATTTATGTGCTTGTTGCACATATATGTATGTGTGTGTGTGTGTGTCTGTGTTTCTATGGCAGCTGCATATGAATTTATAACAGAAACATATCATATTTTTGCGTCTAGTTTTTAATTGCAGGCTGACTCATATTGACATATTCTATATGGGTATTTTTTTTTTTTGGCAAGTTTGTTGCCTAAGTCTTTTGCTTTGGGCTTGCTCAATTTCTGCTAGAAGTGCTGTAAGAATATGCATTTATTATATAAATATTTCATATATATTTGTATATAATGCTAAACAAGTTTGTTGCCCAAGTCTTTTGCTTTTGCTTTTGCCAACACTAATACTGTCTAGGTCATTTCCGCCTGCCGAAAAAGAACAACATTCCATATACTTTAATTATGTTAAATTGCTGGCCAAGTTTGTTGCCCAAGTCTTTTGTTTTAGACTTGCCTTAAAATACAATGGCTTGACAGTATTTTTCAATTTCAAATGCAGCTGTAGGAAGAGCATATAAATTTCTAATGTATAACCATTAAAAGTCTTTTGCTATGTTTTAGCTGCATATCAATTTATATAAAATAAATATTAAATATTTATATATATTTTTTTGTTCAACTCATCTCATGTACTGCAAGTTTGTTGCCTCAGTCTTTTGTTTTGGCCTTGCTGAAAAATAAGCTACTGTCAAGCTATTTGCTATTTATGCTGTTGCTGCAGGAAGAGCTCTTGGCTGTTGCTTAAGGTCGTCTCAAATGTCGGCCAAAAATGCTAACTAGATGCTGCAGAGGAAGCCGCACTGTACAATGAAAACGAAGCTAATTGTAATTGTTGTCGTTTGCGGCTAGCAGCAACTGTTGCTGCTGCTGCTGCTGTTCATTGTTGTTGTTATCTGCACGGCTCCTGTCGCTGCTCACTTGCTGTCACTATTATGTTTTATGTTAATTTGTATAATGAAGCGCTGCCTAGAAGAAGAACAGGCAGCAGCGACTAGCAACTATTGCTGGCAAAGGCAGCAACAATTGCTGTTGGCATTTGGCCATGTGCCTTAGTTCTGCGCATAACATCTGCCAACGGCGCGGCGGCTGCTTGGCGTTGATTTATTGGCTAAACGCTTGTAAAAACCGTTGAAATGTGTGTCAAAGTTTTCCATGAAATGAAATCGACATGGACTGTTGCTGCTGCTTCTAGTCGCTATTGCTGTTGCTGTTGCTGTTAGCTGATGTGTGCCTTTCAAGGTTGCCCCTAAACGAAGCGGATTTTGCAGTTCTTTTGTGTGTGTGTGTGCTTTTAGCTTCTTTTATACGGTTTTTATACCTAAATGCTTTGTTTAATTTTAGACTTATTTAAAGTGCCAGCCAGAGCAAAAGATGAACCGGTATACGTAAGACATATCTATGTATGTTGTAAAACAGAACCGAGGCCCAGCCCCGAGCCAGGCAAACCCACTGCCAATCATTCAGCACATTCAGTTCAGTTACCAATTCATGGTTGCATTCACTTCGATGTGGCCACAGCCAGTTATACTTATATATATACTATATATTCCATATGCTATATATGCATGCATACATATCGGTTGCAAGGTCGTCCGGTATAAACTGGACCTGCCACGCCTAAATGAGCTAAAAATGCGAAAGGCACAAAGGCAACAACTGTTTGTCTTGCATTTTTGTGGCTGCCAACGAAAGCGAGAGTCCAAGCGACTATAGCGGGGTTTCTTCTTCTTCTTCTTCTGCTTCTCTCTGAAGCACACAATTTTGGAGTTCAAGTTAAACGTGTGCAGTGGGTCAAACCTTGCACGCGGGGGGGACGGACATACAGCTGCGGCTGCAGCAGTTGCTTCTTCAAGGAAGCGGCAGCCAACAATGCCAGTTAACGGCAACTGGTTCCAAAACTGACCTACGGCTAGTTTAGCATGCAAACAGGCACCAAAAAAAAAAAAAAAAAATACAACATTTTAAAGAGAGACTCTTCAAAATGCGAGACAATCGCAACCGGTTGAGCTAAAAATACTACCAGGCTTACTGTAGCAGAGCAGCGAGCCGCTAGTGCAGTTTCAGCTTTTTAGTGCCATATTTAAATATGTATATATATATAGATAAACAAAAGACTTTGGCAACGAACGCGCGGTAGCTAAACACATTGTAATTGTCATTGAGTGCTTGAGTTAGTCAAGTCGCTGTAAAAGGAGAGTTGTTGTTGCTGCTGCTGTTGAGCTAAATGTAGCAGTTAGAATGCGTGAGGCGTGGTTGCTCTCTCATAATGTAATATGTATATGATGATTAGCTGTACCGACACAGATATTTAAGTCTATATGTACTTAGCGACCGGAAAGTACCCGGAAATAGTGTCTATCTAGCTATTTATACGTTTATGCTTGTATGTAGGTTCTATCTGTCTAGCTATTTCTCTATCTGACAGGCAGGATATACGCTTCTTCATTTGCTCATCTGTTCATCTGCGTTTCTGCCGTTACATATTTATCTTTATTGCTTCGTTTGTTTGTCTGACAAATTGTCTGTTTAGCTGTTTGTCTGTCTGTCCATCTATCTATTTGTCTTTCCATCTATTTATCTGCCTTTTCATCCATTATCAATTTGTCTCTGCATCTATATTTATTAATATGCCAATGCCATGTCAATTTCTTAAACTATATAAACCTGTTTTTTTTTTAAAATATATATTTCTATATACCCTATGTACGTACATGTATATATACGTATATATATAGATTAGCCAAGCATGCTTAAAGTCCTTGCAGTTGTTCAATACATTTTCAAGTCATGCACCGCCGTCTGGGCAAGTTCTAACATATATAAATCAAAAGACTTAGGCAACGAACGCGAACCAATTAATTGAATTACTTGCTGACAATAACGCGACGCACCTTAAAAGCCATGAAGGCCACAACTAACCAGGTTCTAAGCTAAATGTTCGAGAAACAGAATTATAGAACATACAAAAAAAAAAAGAGAGATAAATAATGTGGCACGTGTGCTCAGAGCGAAACTAGGGCTCAGTTCGGCTTCTATCCGGTTGCTATTGTTAAAGTAAAACTGTCTTTTGTACGGGCTGCGAATTAAGTCGTGGCCTTGGCCAGGCGCCAGTCGCGCCTTTATTTTTTTGTGCCTTACTTTGAATTCGCACAAAATGAAATGAAATCAGAAACTATGTTGCAATCAAATGCTCCGCTTATAACGCGAGCTGCGCCAGTTTGTATTATGATTTTGTTTGGCCGATTTCGATTACGATTTGGACTTTTTTTTAGCCAGCGAACATGCAAATTTTGATTGGCAACGCCCACGCAATTGCCAATTGGCCAACAAGAGCAACGGCAACAGTTGCTGCCAATTGTCATAAGCAGCAAAATTTATATTGGCGCCATTTCAATTGTTGCACAAAAAGATAATGGGGCAGACATGTAAGTGGTCTGGCCCTGAGTGTGCTTAAGGGTTTGCCCATTAATTAAATGCGCTTGTTGCCCGAATGCATGCTGGCAGCTTGCCTCTTGCATTGCAAATGTGTGGTCCTTCAGCATCGGCTGCGCATCGCCCACACAGCGTCTAATTAATTAATTTACATGTTGCCAGCAGCAGCAGCAGCAGCAGCAGCCGCAGCAGCAGCCAGCTATAGCTGCTAGCCAGGTGTGAAAATTGCCAATCGCATCGCATGCAGCAGAGACTATTACTGACTGCATATAATGCATGGCACTGAGATACCCTAGCTTTACAAATATATTAGCTAATGTTATTTAGAAACATGTTTCTAGCTAGTTATGCTACTTAATGAATATGTATATTTTTGCGTAAATTGTGCGTCATCGTCTACAAATTAATTATACATATATTTAGCTATAAACGTCTACCTGATTTTTTGTTTTTAATAATAAGAATTCATATATCTCTTGTTAAAATAAAATTTTTTTAAATAAATAAAATTAAAAATAGTTTAAAAATCTCTAGCAAGATTTCTCATTTTTTATGGAATATATCCAACATAATTGAAAGTAATTTTTCAAATTATACAAATATTTGTTTTTACCTATATTTAATTATATAATTATATTTCCCCTGTCTAACAACATTTATACCAAGTCCCATCGAAATCTGTTGGCTCTGCGCGCTACGCCTCATGTATGGAATACTTAAATTCAAGCTTCTGAATGTTTGTGGCCACACTAATTACTATCTTCACAATCAAAGTGGCGCGTAAACACGTTCAATGCGCATTAACATACATAGTTCAGGAAGCTATGTTGTCTGAAGTGAAAGTCGATAAGCGAAACAGGTTTCAAATAGCTACAACTTGGTATGCTAAACGTTTTGCGTTTTACGAAAAATTCTCAATAAAAAAGAATTTTTAATTTGTTTCTTGTCAATTTCATAGAGTCTGCCCAGTCTGGCAGACCCCGTTGAAGGCACAATCACACTTGCTTTCCATTTGCATTTGCCCACAGATTTCCAGGGAAAAACGTTGCGTGCGCTGGGCGTGTATGATAAACAGATCTAAATGCCATTCAAATTCTTCCATTCGTTGACTATTTTTAAACAAACAGCAAAAAAAACTGCTAACAAGGGCTGACAGCAACTGCAATTGTAGCTAATTAATGTACAAGGCTCGATCTCTAAGACAAAGGGCCCAGCAGACCTCACATACAATATCATCTATCTAAATCTTTGATGTTGGCGGCATGCTGCCAATTGATTAACCTGACACTTTCGACTCGAAATCAGTTTTCCATTTTTTTTTCTCTTCACCTTCTTCTTCTCTTGCTGTGTTGCGGGGCATATTTAACCTGCAATTGACATGAACAAGTAGCCAACAGCCAAATGACAACAGCAATAACAACAAAGCAAACGCTGTAATAATGGCTAGAAAGAGAAGCCGCCGCCGCCAACCTCTGCCAAATGACAAACGGAAATTTGCATCTGCAAAATGATCATGGATGAGCTCGTCACGAATCGCTTTCTACATTATTATTTTCCATTTCGTTTGGCCTTTGAAACCCTTTAAATGGCTAATGTGCTGCAAATTGCAATGAATGCATATGAAATGTAGTTACAGGGTATCTGTTAGTTGGTATTTTTACTTCTACTATAATTTCTTTAGCCCTTGATTGCTGTAGCTGACTTTAGTTATAGGGTAGCTGTTTGCTGTTTACAGAGTATTTCTGTGCTGAGCTTTTTCGCACTGGCGTACTTTTAATAAACAGCTAGATGTAGCTACGAGGTGTGTGCTAGTCGGGCATACTTCACTATTCTCTATTTATATGGCCTCATTCAGAGACAGTTTAGCTAAGGGGTATCTGCTAGTCAAGCATTCTTAATCTGTTCATGGCTTCACCTAACACAAACTCCATTTACTTCTCTATAGGATTTTCTCTATAGGATTCTTCTTCTTCTTCTCTGCCGCTCATATCCTAGCTTAACTTAACTCTTAAGCAGTACGTAGTATCTGCTAGTCGAGCACGCTCATTCTTTACTTGGTTAACTTTTTTAAGTCCCTGATTGCAAGCCGTAAATTTATTTTATTTATTATTTATTTCATTATATTTGCGCCAGGGTGATTATTGTTGATGTTGTTGCTGCTGCTTGTTGTTGTTGCTGCTGTTATTTGTTGTTATTATTATTAAGTATTATTGTTGCTGTTGACATTTTACGGGCGGCATCTTCATTTCATTGTTGTTGTGTAGCCTACAAAGGAAAGCCGACCTGTGGCTAATACTAGCATTGCCCTTTTTCGGGCTGCTGCTGCTGTTGTTGTTTGCTGTTGCTGTGGTTGCTGCTGTTGCTCGCTGTTGTTGTTGTTGTTGTTATTGTTACGGTTGCTGCTGTTGACGTTTCAGTTGTTGCTGCTGCTGTTTGTTGTTTCTTTTATTGCTGTTGCTGCTGCTGCTGCTGCTGCTGCTGTTGTTGCATTTTTTGGATTTGCTTCCGATGATCCTGTTGCTGCAATTGTTGCCGCTGTTCCTCTTGTTGTTATTTTTTTTCTGTTGACGTCTCAGTTGCTACTCCTGCTGCTGTTGTTATTGTCATTGTTGCTTTTGCTGCTGCTGTTGTTGTTATTGCTCTTGTTGCTTCTTTTGCAGCTTATGGCGCCGCTGCTTGTGCTGCGATTTCTGTTGTTGCTGCTGTTGTTGCAATTGCTGCCAGATTGCTGCTCAACTTGTTGTTGCTTTTGCTGCAGTTATTGCTGCTGTTGCTGCTGCTGCTGCTACCCCGATTACATTTTAAGCAACGAACTTGAATTGCTTTCAAGCCTGATCATTTTTAATCAGCACATTTATGGGCTAATACATTATGCATGACTCCGGCTCATATCGAAATATATGTATGTATATATGTATATACGTTATATAAGTATTTATATGGAGATATACAGATACTTGTAAGCAACTCAACTCCATTATCCAGACTTCTTGACATTTGAACGTGAAGTGCTTTGGCAGTGTGTGGGCAACAAATAAGAGAGAAAAAATTGCCAAAGCAATTGAGCCAAAAAGCGTTTGGCATTTGCAATTTCTGGCACGCAACGACGAAATCATTTTGAGACGGAATATGTTAATTAGCTTCAACTGCAGCCGCAGCAACCACAGCAGCAGCAGCAACTGCAACCAAAACCAAAAGCCAAAAACTAGAATTCTTCATAGCTCAAATTGCGGCAGCAAACGGAAATCGCTCATTTCAAACAAAAATACGCGCAATTATTAAAACATTTTCACCTGTTGTTGTTGCTGCTGTTGCTATTGTCATTGTTGTTGTTGTTGACGCTCATTTTATTTTCGGGCATTTTCACATGCTACAAATTGCTGCCAGCAAGTGAGGTCACAGATAAAAAATGTCGTAATTTGCATAGCTGAAGGTTTTTGTATTTTTTATTTTTAAATGCGATGCTTCAAATATAGACAAATCTTGAGATACATGTATATATATACTATATCTATATCTTTGTCTTGTAAACTTTTGTTTTGTTTTTTCTCTAGCTCTTTGGCCGCCTCAACAAGTTCAGCTTGGCAATTAAATTGTAATACCCTATGCCATTCAATTTAATGGGCGTTGCTGCGGCGTCGGCAGCTCGCTAAAGTTTCATTCATTGCTCATTTGGGAGCAGGTGCAATTTCATCATTTATTATCAAGAAAAACACCAGCAACAAATTGCGCAAGAGTAAAAAGTGCGCTTCTCCTGCTGAGAGTGGGTCAAGGGCGAATCGGCTGCAAAATGTTTTTTTCTTTTTCTTTTTGCGCAAAAAGTTCAAAGGCAGCAGCAATTGACTGTCTTACAGATATAATATATAGGTGTATATATGTATGTATATTTATTGTTACACATGTATATAGCTACATTTATTTATTGTTGTGCTTTCTGTTGGTCGGCTTGTAATTAAGCTGCTGCCCTGCCTCTCATCAAAAAACAGGACAGACAAAAGCCAAAAAACACAAGCGGGCAAAAAGTGAAGTAAAGGCATTTCAAGAAAGTAAAAGTGCGCGGACAGACTAGCAGATACCCTAAACTTGAAAATGTATAGTTTTTTTAATAGAAGTCATATGTTTATATTTTATATATTTATTTATAGATTTAATGAGAAAAAATGTTATTTGAAAACAAAATTGATTTTGTTTGCAGAATTTGTGTTTCTCTATTCATCAATCAATACAACGCTGTCAATGCAGCACTTTTTTGTCTTATACACATCACTCGTCGATTCATTTATAAGTCTTATATTAGATGTTATATAGTCAGTCTCTAGCACAGCATATATCATATATATATTTTGATAACTGTCAGACAGAGAAATAAAAAGAGAAAACGAATAAACTCTAGATCTTGAATACATTCATAGAAAATCAGAATAGATATACTTTGAGTTAACTCTTATAATGTATAGTGTTAGATTGACACGTTTCTTATACTATTAGCTAGACAATCTGATATTCCCAGAGATGCCTAGCACAGATTAACTTGTCTCTCGTTTCTAAAGTAGAATATGAGTAAAATATATACTAAATACAAGTACTATAACTAATTTTAATAAAAGTTGTTTATAAAGACTTTATAAATTACAATTTCTACTGCCTCATCTTAAACTACTCTTGAATATCTTGCCAAAAAGTTTGGCTATCTACTGAGTAAAACTCATGCAAATTGTGGCCCGTTGAACGAGTTCAATAAGACTTTAAGCAAGTGTTAAAGCTTGTCTACATTTAGCAGCTCTGGTTTAAGCCAAAATCTTTGCATATACATACCGCATGCCATCGAAGCCATCGTCAGAGCCATTGATTGTCAGCACTGGAGCACGTGCATAGGCTTTGGCCACACGGCGATTGCGCTCAAAGACAATTACTTTGGCCCAGATCTCATCATCGATTTGCGTCCATTTGTCCAGCACTTCCTGTATGTGTTCCTGAAAGAGACAAACGCAAAGAGAGAATGAGAGAGTGTAAGATAGAGAGAGAGAGAGAGAGAGAGAGCTTTGCTAAATGGCAGCTTGAGCAATAATAAGAAAGAAAAACAAAAGACTTAGGCGAGCAACTTGCTGCAGACGAAAACAACAAAAACCAAAGCAAAAACGGCTGCAAACGGCTGTTGCAAATGCAACTAATGCCAGCAATTTTCACTTTCCATCAAATGTATAACAGTATAGGTGTGAGTGTGTGTATGTGTGTGTGTGTATATAGTTTTTTTTTTGCTAGACAAAGTGAACGGCCTTGTTGGGCGCTTGCGTTTGTGCTTTTATTTTTCACTCACTTTACTTTTACTATTGCTTTTATTGTTGTTGTTGTTGTTACTGGCATTACCAGCAACTGTTGTTGTTGTTATTCTTGTTGCTGTTTGTTAAATAAAAGTTAAAATCAAATCGGAGCAAATGCTGGCACGCCAGCGAGTCGTGTTGCAGCAAGACATATAAAATTATAGACAACGCTGTTTACTATTTTATATAGCTACATTTGTATATATATGTATATGTATATGTATGTGTATGCGCTTGTGTGTGTGTGCTTTTGAGATATTTAAAGTGCTGCAAGGCTTTCGATTGCACTAAGAAAATGAAAATGCAGCTCGCTTGCTTTTTAGCTTGCGTCATGCCTAAGTGCACAAGCGCATATTTTACATTTTGATATAGTTTTTAGTTATATATATGCATACATATATATACATATATATCTTAAAATCTATAAGCTTAGGCTGCTTATTAAAAGCATGAAACGTAATTGAATTATTTGAGCAACATATTTGAAGCTTTCATTGAAGCAGCAGCAAATTTCTAGCAAATTCATTATAAATTTTTTAATTATATATGACATAAATAGTTTATAATTATGTTTTATTTCTTAAATTATTTTTTGTCGCTCATATTTTTGGATTAACTAAGCAAATTTATAAATTAGCATATTAAATTGGCTTGCTAATAAATTATACAAAATTATGGAATTAGTCTAGGCCAAAAATACGTTAATCTACGAGCGTAAAAAGCTGTTTTCAAAATTTACTATAATAAAATGCGAAAAAAACCTTGAATGTTTCAGAATCAAAAGGAACAAAATAAAGAAATAATAATACATAATACAAATAGTATTAAAATAGAAAAAAAAAACCTAGAAGTAAATAAATACATAAATAATAATAAAAAGAAAAAAAAAACCAATAAAATAAATTACAAATTTACTACAAATTTATAAAAATCTATACCAATAAAATACAAAAAAAAAAAAAAAAAAAAAAAAAAAAACGAAAAGAAACTATGCCGATAAATATGCAAACAAATTTAAAATGAAATAAAAGTAAAAAAAAAAAGTATAAAAATAAAAATAATAATAATAAAAATAAACTTATCAAAAAAAAAAAAAAAATTACACAAATAAAAAAAAAACAGTGACCGTAACGACTATAATTTTTATAAAAAAAATATATTTATTTATTGTTTTTAATTATTAAAAACATATTTGTTCTTATAAAATTGATTAATATAATAAAAAACTAAATTTTATTATTAAACATCAATTATGAAAATAATTTTGAAAAATTTTTCAATATAATTCAAATAGTAAACAAAAATTTGTTAAAGAAAAAAAATCAATAAAAATTAAAATAATAGTTGTAATCAGAATACTTGCTACATTTTACAAATTAAAATTTTTTAAAATATCAATTGAATTAAAATAAAATGTTTAAACTGAACTAATTTGATCTCGGCTGCATTTGCTGCACAAGAAAATCAATTCACTTTAATTTTGAGCTACTTGAACCCACATGAGATGCATTTAAGTACGATTTCTGTTGCACTCTTTCCATTTTCTACATACACCTATAAACAGTCTTCTTATAAAGCTATAAGACTGCATCGTAATGAACTGGCCAAGTGAACGAACTACTTATGTAAGCATATGAACCACATCACAGCAATGCAAATCAAATCAACTGGTTCATGACTTCATTTAATTGAAATTTACTCTTTGTGCTCTTGATACGAGGCTCGCATATAATCAAGACTGCTGTCGGATAAAAAAGAGTTCAATTAACCCAAAGCAGCAGCACAGGGTCATAAAACAAAAGCCATTAGCCCAGTAACCAACATGAGCAGCATTACCCCAAAAAGCAAAAACTCTTTGCTGGCAAAGTTCAGGCTAAAACACAAGATTCAAATATGAATAAGGCAAACAAGCTAATGTCTATTTTTTAAGAGTTTCTTTTCATTATTATTTGTCTGTATTTCGTTTTTAGTTCTACATAGAGTTTTTAAAGGGGAGTACGTTGGCTGGAAACTTGTCTAGGCTGAGCTCCAGAGCGGCCTGATCAGATGCTGCCGTCTGCGGCGAGCACATTAAAAATGCAAATAAATCATGTAGTAAAACTTGTTAACCTTTTCGGCTCTCGTGTGTGTGTGTGTGTGTGGCGTACTTTAGCTTTAATTTGTTGCTGCTGTTTCGCGTCGAGTCAAGCACTTTTGATTTCACTTCAAAAGCTCGCTTAGATTCTTCTGCTGCGGGCAGATTCACTTTTGTTGTACAGGTTTTTGCCTACATCTGCTGCTGCTTCTTCTTCTTCTTCTTCTTCTACCACTTCTCTTGGCCAAAAAAGAATCTTGTAGGCCAACGCAAAACAAGTTACAAAGTCGTCTTTGTTGTTTTTATTATAAATATTTTCTAGGCCGTTTACTTCCCAAAAACAAAATTGTTATTGCGACGACCTCAAAATGTCAAAAGTTTCGGATCGACAAGCAAATGCGTTAAGAGGCGCAGCGCCTCTCTATGCACTTCTCAAAGTTCTTGCCAGTTGATATTGGCTGAAAATTAGCACAGCTCTGCTGATATACATTATGCATATAGATATTTTTAGTAGTTATTCATATGCCGTCCAAAATGCCAATCGATTCTTGAAAAAGCCACTGAACTGGTTTTCGTAAGCGCACATTTGTTATGCAAATTATTAACGTACCTATGTATAGCATGGAAATTTGTTTATAAGCAACAACAACAATTACAACAACAACAAATATCTATATATAACAAATTTTGTTAAAGCTCTGACGCAAATCGCCTGAACAAGTGTATATAAAAGGCAGCAGCACACTCATAAATATTTTACATTATTTAAATAACTTTTATAAGAAAATATCTAAATAAATGTATGTTAATTAGGAATTTAAGAGACGTATGACAAATCTGTTTGAAATTATTACTAAAACAAGTCAAAGATATTAAAAAAAAGGCGTTCAATTCATGTGCAGCTGCCCACGTCAAAGAACGTTGCTCCTCCAAGCTGCACACAATTCTTAATTTAATTTCAAATAAATTACAAATAAATTACAAATGCTAATTTGACTTTCACACTCTGCTTGCTGTTTTGCATAGCAAATTAACTGATTAACTAAATTCTATATATGTAAGTCATCTATATGCACAATCGAATTCTGTGAAAGGTTCAGAGTTTAGAGCGAAAATGTATAAAATTAGTAAAAAAAACTAGACTACGAAAATGTTTATTTAACTAATAAAATGTATGTAAATAATAATAAGCTAAACTGCGCACATTTTTAGTTGACTAATAAAATTGTTAAAAATAATAATAAACTAGACTACGAAAATTTCTCGAAAAAGTATCAGGATTTTGTTGTTGGTTGTATTTAAATTATAAAACTGATGTGTTAATTGAAAAAATAATAAATAGGTTAATATGTATTTTAAAAATATATTTAGCTCTTCATGAATATCTACATATACTTATTATAAATAATGAGCAAATATTCAACAATCACGTTGCTTTATCAACATCATATTTTTAGTTAATCAATCTCAATATTGCTCTAGAAAATAGTCTAAGTTACGAAAAAAAAAAAAAAATAAATAAATAAATATATTTAAATAAAAAAATAATAATAATATCCAATATATATTCATCTTTTTGTAAATATAAAACTTGAACTTTTGAACTTTTTGTAAGCAAATAAATAAAAATAAAAATAAAATGTAAATATAAATAAAAATGTTTGCCATATAAAATCAGCTCAATAATTTTGCATTCATATATTATTTATTTTTTAGTTAATACATGTTACATGCCTAGATAATATCTAATTTCTATATAATCTATGATAAACCCGAATCAATCTAAAATTAAATTAAAATTTTGCAATTAAATAGATTTACTTTTTAAGCAAACAGCTGCAACTAAACAGTTTCTAATGCGCGCTCTAGCTATATCATTACAGCAATAAATTTCAGTATCTATTGCAATTCCTCTGCTTAGACGACCTTTAGGCTCTTGTTTTTACACCAAAAATTGAAAGTTTTTGTTATGTTCTGGCACGCCTGCGCAGCACAGTATGTCAAACTGTGCGCGGCTTGTATTTGATTTATAAAGGGCACAGCTGTCATTAAGTTGTAATTAAAGCAGTTATACGTTAGATTTGGCTTTAATAAGTTCCATAATTGACACTCAGCAGCAAAAAAAAAAAAAAAAAAAAACACGTGCACAAGTGCAATCAGCACGGAAGTTGCTTTTATGTCTGCAGAGAATCTTCCCATCCTCTGCTGCTGCTGCTGCTTCATCTGCTTCTCTCCAAGTTTATTAAGTTTGCACTTTTTGTGTAAAATGTTGTTGAACTTTTGCAGTCACGACTTTCGGCTGCGGCTGGTGTTCGTTCAGCTAAGCTGGCAACAGATGCGCCAAGCGCTCAAAGTTGACATTTAATAAAATGAATTTGCGCTGCGGCGAGCTTTGTTGCCAATAGATATAATCATCATTTCAAATTGTTATGGACTTGATAAATATATTTCGTAGCGACGTGACAGGTTGCAATCGCTACAGAAGAAATTGTTGTTTATATTTTTTTTCTCTCTCTCTCTATTTTTTTCGATTTGATTTTCGCCCCCAAGCGCAGAACTTGAAATGTCGCCTGACCCATTTCCAAAACCAACTGATGGCAAAATAAATATTATTATTTATTTATTTTTTACTTTTTGGGGCAAAAGGCGCCAGCCATCAAGTGGCTGGCATCTTAAACATTTGTCTTTGCTTATCTTTTCATTATTTCTCTCTCCCTAGTTGTTTCTCTGTTTGCTCAATACAAATTTATGTTAATTTCATGCATAGTTTCTTTCGTCTATAATAATAGCTGGCGGTGTCTTCCGTCAGTGCGAATTGATTGATTTGTGCTTATATAATATCTTTATAAATATATAATAAGTATAAAATATAAATATTTCAGTAAATTTACAAGTTTTTTGTGCTCTAATCAGGAAACTAAATATTTTTGTAGCATGCGGAAAAGCATATATAACAAGAACTGAGCAGAACTGAGAGGGCTATAGATAAGGCATTAATTTTCAATTACTAATAATAAGAAATAACATAAAAATAGCTGTATATCTTTAACACTCTGCTTGCATTTCTATACACATCAAGTACTGCCTTGTCAGCTCGTAAACGCCTATAAAAAGAGCTGCATCAAAATTGTTAGGCCTGCAAAATTTTCCACTAAGAAAAAAGCATAATTTTCCTGCATGTTTACGCGCCAAGCGTACGTGTGCGTGTCTATCTGCCTGTCTGTCTGTCTTTGTGTGGTTTTTCCTGCTTGCGCCAACGCGTTTTTGGCGCTGCCAGCAAAATCCTGTTGTACATAGCCAGCCAAGCAGCTAGCGAAACCGAAACCAGGTGAACGAGTGCCCAAACAGGCGCATGGAAGTGGAAGTGGAAAAGCGACAACAACAAGCAGCAGCGAGCCGAAGCGAAGCGAAAACTTGTCAGCTTAGCCGAATAAATGGGGGAAAAAAAAAAAACTTTCATTTTCATGCTACTTTCGTTGGCATGGAAAAGTGGTTAGAAGAAGAAGAAGAAGCTGAAAAGGCTGAGCCAGAGACAGTCGAGCAGTCGAGCACTTAGCGCATTTGCACTAAAAAGTTCTTCGTGCTTTTGCTGCAACGCCTAAAAAAACAAGTTCGTTGCCTAAGTCTTTTGTTTGGCGCTGCATATGGCAGCGGCAATGTTCCCAGCTAATAAATTTGTAAACATTATTGAATATAGTACAAGCCCAACACAGATTGCTCAATAAATGCCCAAAGACAAAAAAAAAATGAAGTCGAAAAAAAAAACGAACTTTAGTCCGATTCAAAAGGGCCCCTAGAGCTAAGCAAACGACAATAGGAAAATGCTGCCATAATTTGTAGTAGTTTTTTTTTTTGTTTGTTCATTTCCATGGGAAAAACTAGACGCCTTTTGTATTTTGAGTATTGCTAAATGGAATTATATAGACGCTCACGCCAATTGCGAAATGTGACGCTGGCGTTGGCTAAAAACGCGTGGGCGTTTGCATTTTTTTCTAGCCAAAAAAAAGAGGCAGAAAAAAAAAGACAAACTATGACACAAGCCAAAAAAAATTGTCGCTTAGCTTTTCACTTCTTATGCGTCACGTGAACTGGGCGCAGCTCTATGCAAATCCAAAGAAAAAAGCGAGTGAAAATACACATAAATTTGATAGAGGGGCATAAAAGTGAGCGACTTTGATTGGCTCAAATTGTTCACTGACTGCAGTTAACCCAGTTAAATAATAAACATAATATTTACGACACAACAATGCTAAATGTTAACTCTGTGTGTGTGTGTGGGCATTTGCCAAAAAATAATCAAGCTTAAAAGCGGGCGACAAATTGAACGTTTATGCGTTGAAAACTATTTTGATGTGGGCTATGAATGCTGAATGTGGAATAAAAATATAGTAAAAGAGTGAGACTTGGAGATTAAGCGAGATTATATATTTAGAGAAAAGTAGTTAAATTTTAAAATAGTATTGATCTATCGTATCGTTGTGTTAGTTTTTATGTTGTGATTGACAGTTGCAGTAGTATTAAAGAGAAACTGACTAGCGCTAATCGAATGAGTTAGCATTTTAGTGACAATTAAAGGATGTGTCATTAGAAAAGAGGCAACCATAGGTTTTGCTGAACATGGTCTCGGATGTGGCAGAGTAAGAGTGAGAGGGCACAGAGTTGCTATGATATTGATGAACGAGAATATGCAACCAAGAGGCAGTTTGACAAGAGAGTCGAAATACGACACTTAATCAGAGATGATTGAGTTAGAAAGACGTTTTGGTAATAGAAGTCGGCGACACCGAGAATTCGTTGTCAAGCAAACATAATTAAATATTTTAATAATATACTATTAGTCACTCATATTACCTGCTTAAAATACATTAAATTTTACCATAATATTATATTTAATCAAATCTCTTATGATTTACGTATATAAGCAAATATCACAGCTATACACTTGATTAATTAAATCATGTTGTTCAACTCTTATATCACTCTTATACAAATATCTCAAAAATTTCAAATATTTATTTATTTCATTAAAGTTTCTTTTTTGTCTTTTGTTGCATATATGCGCATGTATATAGATATATATATATACCTGTTTTTAGCCAAGATATTTTTGCATGTAGATTGAAAACATATTGTATTACGATATGATAAACCAGAGACAGCAACTAAATGTTGATTTTATTGTCTATTTTGTTTGGCTTAAATGCTGCTGAAATCAATGAGAAATGCCCACACACAAATGGAAGAAGTCAAAACACACACACATACACACACACACACACACACGCATAGCTGAAGTGAAGCTCGTGCTGGGCTTGTACATTAGGGTTACGTTTGTTGTATTTTCATGCCGTTGTTGCTGTTGCTGTTGCTTTGAGCTGTCGTTGCGGCAACTGGCAAATGGCCATAGGCAAATTAAAAATGCACAACGCAATACGATGGCCTAACGGTAATTAATGCAATTGGTCAATACAACAACAGCAACAACTAAGATCGCCTGCGGCTAAGGTTTAGTGCGTTTTATGCTGTTGCTGACCTCAATGCAACCGCGTTGCACGTGTCGAGAATATAGCCACACTCTAAAATAGCCACAAATCATAGAAGAAGAAGAAGAAGCAGAAGCAGAAGCCAAAGCAGAACCAACTGACCAAGCGGAAGTCAAAAAAGTCTTGAGCTGTCCAATTGTATAAAATCGTGTCGTCTTGCCATGGCCTCCATTTGACTTTATAATTCAGTAGCTGCCAGCCAAACACTTAGCATACTTATACCTATCAACTTATACATATCTCTTATACGCATTTGCATAAGTATTATTGCATCAATCATGGGGTCAGGCTTACCTTATAGAGCTTATCTTTTTGATACCAGACATCTTCCTCCTCCTCTTGTTGGGTGAATGTTTGATCCAAGTTTAGATCATCGCGCGAACGTGATAATATTTTTCTTCTCGAAACCATTTTGACTTTTGTTGTTTATTCTTCTTCTTTTTTTTTCTCTTGTGTGGGTCCCCAGTCCAGGCGAGAGTCTGCAAAAGATACGACGAGTTAGTCATAAATGTTCTGTTTGTGAATATGCTTGGGATGTTATGTATTTTGGCTTTTATGTTGGCCGACGTATTTAACCAGCTAACTGTAAATTCAAGAATTCTTCTTGCCTCAAGAACTTCACTCTTCTTATATACATATTTTGGGTGCTGACAGGCTTCACACTGTGCAGCGTCAAATTGCAAACCAAACAGTGACGAAAAAAAAAAAATAAGTAAATAAAAATCAACGCAAGGGTCAACGCACTCACACACAGCAGAATAATAACACATATTGTTTATGACCCGACTTCCTTTTTACAAGTCATCCCAATTCGGCCCCTCAGCTGTATAAACTTTCTTTTGTGCCAGCCCCTGTTATCCAATAAACCTCAGAGCTGCAGCCGCATGTGTACCTGTTGCAGTTGGCATGCGCCAGCCTGATATTATTTGCATTGTCTACAGTTGAAATAATTGTTTGTTCAAGATAGAGTATATGCAGTCTATATGCACTTCAAGTTGAGCTTGTTGCCAAGTGATATAGAATGGCAGATCTATGTATATAGGTCTTGAGAAAGAATAGTAGTAGTAGTAGTAGTAGTAGTATTCTAATAGAGTATAAAATTTGTTTAAAATTTCAGTACGCATTTATTTAAACTTTTAATATAGATGTGAGATCTATCATGTCTCGTGAGAACTTCTTCCATTTTCCGAGAATGCAATAAATAATTTCTGTTATTCATTCCATTTTCATTCAATTTGGAAGCAGTGTTCGCTATGTGACTTTGGCATTTTTATGACCTGCCAACAGAATTTATGTAAAACATGCAATTTTTATTGAATTACTTGTCATTTTGGTCTGTCTCTCAGCCCAGACGACGCACCGTAGATACAGATACAGATACAGATACAGACAAATGAATATCACCTGTGTGTATGTGTAGTGTAGGCCTTCGCAGGCAAAAAACAACGGCCAGGGAAGAGAGAAAATATAATCATAAAGCACAATGGTAAAACAAAGGCACAAAATGAGACAAGTCGCTTGTTGTTGCTGTTGTTTTTTCTGTCTTTTTCTTTTGCTTTTTTTTCATGGCTCAGTTTGTCAAGTTGATGAAAAAACGCTCATTGCATAATAAACACCTCTTGGAAACTGGCCCCGACGCGCGTAGCGGCAAGCTTTTTAGTACCGATCTTCGCTCCCTTTCTCCCTTTTTTCGTGTTAGACTACACGCACACATTCGCCCTCTGTCTCTCTTTCTCTCTGTGTTCATATGCAAATGTGTGAGGTTCGCTAACCTGTTGTCATATTTATACGCTTTGTTTGCTGCTATTGTTGTTGTTATTATCATTATTATTAGTGTCTATAATTGTCTGTCAGCTTTCTTTTGCCGAATCGGCTGAGTGGCTGATTGACTGCCTGACAGCAGCAGCTTGAGGGGGATGCTGCCTAGCTAGTGCCGCTAGCTAACCATAAATTTTTCAACGCCTTTTGCGCAATTTGCAGCCAAACGATGTACTCGCACTCAATACTCGATACTCATACTTGCACTCGTACTCGATTCACATTGTCAACAATCGGCGCCATTTTGCGCGATAGATTGCAATCGCATAACAAATGTTGCCTGCTGCATTTATGCAACAAAAGCCGTTAAATTGTACGACTGTCTGACAATTTTGTCTGTTTTTTTTCTTTACACCATTCGTTTTGTCTCCATTGCTGCATCTGCATCAGTATCTGCATCAGCGTCGCTTTAAGCCCAAAACATTTTAGCTAGTTTATTGAGCTGCATTTTTGCTGTTTTTGCACCTTTCAATTTTGGCTGCCATTGTTGAACACACAAACATACAGAGCAACATATAAATATATAAGCTGATACATATGTATGTTGGTAGGATGCAGCCTGTCCAGACTATTGTTATTTATACATCCTACCTACTTACCAGCACTTCAACTATATAGAACATCGTGTCTACTCCCGTTTGGCTGTTCTGACATGGCACGTACAACGTGTACAAGTACTCCAGGCGCAGACGTGTTCTAGTTTGTGCCCGACGAGCAATTACGTGAATAGCTTGCCAATGATATGAGCAATTGGTTATAGCATAGATGCATATATTAAAATACACTAAAAACGGCATAGTTGACTTTACTGTAAAACTTGATACGTGAAACTGCGTAAAATAGAACTGTTGAGCAACTGTTGAATATATGTGCTGCGGGCTGGGAGTGGAACTGTTAATTAACATAGAACTATCGATTATGATTAAACATCGTAAAAAATTCAAATTCAAATTGCAAATTGTAGTGGTGCATTGAGTAAAATAAAAGTATCGATCACTTGTAACTATCGAACGCACTAGAAATTTGCAATTGCATTTATGATTTGAGTAGAGTATTTAAAATGCCACTTGCTTGCGAAACTTTTCTCACACTCATTTAAGCAAAGTCCTAAACAAGTGGCAACATTTGTGTATCACAGCTTGTGTCTGCCAATTAAGTTGCTCGGCAATTTCGGTGCATTTTTATGTACATTCTTTATGGTGCATGCGAAATTAAAGAGAAACAAAAAATGGATTTTGTTCTTGGAACGTTTATAAACAAAAATGCTGACAGATCAGAAACTCGATGCAAAGTTCTGATAACTGTGTTGCTGAGAGTGCTGCAGCAGCAGCAGCAGCAACAACAGTTAAGTGGTGCTCAAATATCCTGCACACTCATAGCGGATGGAAGCTGGCCCCTGGTATGCTGGCATATTTCTGTCAAAAGAACAGCTTCAAGAAAAGCAAAAACTAGAGAAACGCCTGTGTTTTTGCTTACGAGCTGTTGAATGAGTTCTTTTGTCGTTGTTGGGAGAGCCTCTGTAAACAGGTCGAGTGCTGATGAGCACTTGATGCTGCCGCTGCCAGAGATGAAGTCTTTAACATCAGCTGCATTTGTTGTTGACTTTGCTGATTTGCCTGCAACGTTTCAAGCATATTTACTGTTATATTTCACTGTTGACTGCAGAAGCCACAAAGAGACTTGCATCTCACACAGCTATCGCAAATCGCATTCACTTTCAAATTTTTCCTCTCAATTTGATTTTTGTTTCATTTCATTTAAGTCTTCTGTGCACACGCACAAATTTTTCAAAACGACTTTCACAATAACAAAACGAAAAAGTAAGTAAAAGTAATAACAATAACCTTTGTCTTTGATGGCTTACAGCCAAATTGCCATCATTTAAATAATGTCAATTAATCAGACTTTGTTATAATACTTTATATATGCATATATAACTACCCGACTTGTTGCCAAACATATCCAACTGCGATTTGAATGTAAATTAACAAACGCTCAACTTTCACAATTAAATTGTTTATTGCACTGTTTTTTGTGTTTATTGTGTTTAGCCTTTGCTTTAATAAAATCATCAGCAAAACTTTAATTCAATTATAGAAAAAAAGCAAAAAAAAAATTACTTTCCGCAACAATCGTGAAGTTCATTAACATCACTCGCAGCATCTGCTCTCTCACACACACACAGACACACACACTTATTTGTCGCCATAAAAATAATAATAAAAAAAAAGAAAAAATTGCTTTCGCTATTTGAAATATTTTCATTGCGAAATTGATGATCAAACGGAAATAGAAAGTAAATTATTTCGCCAACTGGGAAAAATCTTCAAAAATTATACATATTAAATGTCAGCGCAACAAATGTGTGCATGTTGCAAGCGCCAGACGGGCCAAGTTCGTTGCCTCAGTCTTTTGCTTCCACTCGACTTTCCAAAAGAACTTTCTATGCACTGTGCATCGAGTTACAGCAGCTGCATACTAAGTGCCAGCCGAGACGATTTTATGAATGAAAGCGTAATTCTTTGTTCTCCCTCTATCTCTCTCTTTATCGTTTTACGAGAATCAATAAAGAATTTATCATATTGCTGATGACAAACAGCTCATTGTCATAGTCATAGTTAGATGTAGACAGACAGCGCTTGCATATTAATCATTCGACATGTAAATTTACTTTAAATGGGTGTGAAGTGGGCCTGCATGGATATACATATTTAGATTCTAACAATTGTTGTTGTTGACTTTTGTCTATTTGTTGTTGTTGTTGTTGTTGCTGTTGCTGTTGCCTGTCTGCCTCCGGTCATTGGCTGCAATCGTCGCTCACTTTGTGATGGCCACTTTTTTCGCATTAATATTTACCGGCTGCCGACTGCAAATAGTTTTCAGTTCGTTTACCTAACGTTCGTCATTGTTTAAACAGAGTTCAAATGCAATTGCGAATGCGTCACGAGATTTCAGAGCTTCGCTGCCGCTGCTGCTGCTGCTATTGCTGTAAACACAGAGCACGTGTTGTCTGTTTGGCCAGCTACAGCAACAGCAGCAGCAGCAGCTTCAAGCTGTGTGTGTGTGTGTGTGTGTGTGAAGCACTTGCGCTTTGTTTAGCTGATTTGTTTACATGCGACAAATGTGGGCAGGCTTCACACAAAATGAAGCAGTTGACATGCCTAACAATATTTGAACGTGTGTGTGTGTGTGTGTGTGTTGGTGTGTGTTTAAGCAGGTGTGTGGGTGAGCTGAGGTGTGCGCTCGAGTAGGTGCTTGTTGCAGCATTGAGCGCCATCACATTTTGGCACTGATTGTCATAGTGCTGCCTATTTAGCCTTTTTCCGAATAGATCTAGCTCTTTTGTTTTTTCTTTCTCTTCTATACTTGTTGAAGATAAACAATAACGTAACGTCTGTAATGTTGCACGTCTGTTTATAGTTTTTGCTGTTGGTCTCGTTATCGAGCTGTCTATTGGCTGCTTTGTCAGACTGACTCCTCCGTCCTTGCGAACTGTCATCCATCTCACCGAATTTATTTGAAAAATTCCACTTCCCTGTCTGTTCATCCGAATATCCATCCAACCGTCTGCTCAATGCTTCAGCTCCGTCTATCCACCCTTTGCTAATCCCGTCTTTAGTCAATGCTTTTTCTACATCGCTTCATCTGTCCTTGCCTTGGTTTGTCCGTCCATACCACATTCCTTACATTAGACACTTCGTCAATCCATCTGTTTGTTCGATTCTTCCGCTCTTCCCATTATCCACATATCCACAACTATCTATCTCGTCATCTGTTCAAGCCTTCATCTTTCCATACCTTCGCCTGTCCATCCGTAAGTTCATTTCATATTCCATCTACATATTCCTTCATCTAACCACCCATTCGTTTATTCATTCCATCGTCTGTCTAAGTCTTCATAATTCTAAGCTTTCATCTGTTCGTCCCTTCCGCCTCTCCGTCTATCTGTCTGCATGTTCGGTTCGCTCCATCTAAGTGATATTTTTTTTAGATACGCCCACTGGGAGGCATAGCTAATTTTGAATTATTACTTTAAATATATATATATATATATATATATATATATAATATATAAACTCTCTCTCCCACCCTAGTTTTCGGTACTATTGAAGCGAAAGACTTGGAATTTCAAATATTTACTCAAGCTCATAGAATTGAGGCGTGGCAAATTGGGAATAGTTTCCACAATTTGTGTTGTAATTGGGTTAATGTTGAGCTCCCTGAATAGACTGTCAAAAAATTATGCATACACGCCCACAGCGGGCGTGGCATATCAAACGCTATCAGCCACAGCTGAAATAGCCAAGACTTTGAAGCTTTCAAGCAGTCTATAAAATGCCTCAACACATCCATTTACAAATATATGTATATATACATATATATATTTATAGTTCGGCATCTTCATGTTAGTTTGCGAACACTAAGCAGCAGCCGCCAAAATCATTTAGTTGCCCAGCTGCTGCAACAAACAGCAAAATGCCAAATCATTTGCCAAATGTGGCGCACAAAATGTTAAGGTCAAACAAATTTTTCAAAGCTAGAAAGTATTTCTGTCTGTGTTGTAGTATATTTTATTTTGTATTTATATTTCATTAGCGCTCGGGTTCATTATGTAACCAGAACCGACTTGAAAGCTGCGCTAATGAAGCGCGCTGCCTTTGGTCTGGGAAGCGAATCATTTGATACTTTCGTCTAATGCGCTCGGCAGCATCTTCTCTTGCTCTCTCTCTCTCTCTCTCTCTTTCACTCTTGCTCTTACGCCGGCCAAAAGAATTTTTGCGCTCTGGCAGCAATTTGATTGATTGGCCACGGCCAGAAATAAACAAACCAAAGATTTTGCCTAGCATCGATACATATGTAGCATGTGGCTAAAACGAAAATCTTTTCACAGAGCCTGCTCGAAATTCCCGCTGGGGGTCAAGCCGAGCGCCGAGAAGTTCACGATTCGCTTGGCCATTGATTTTCTAAACGAATTAAATTAAGCAGTCATTGACTTTATGCATATGTATGTGTGTGTATTGTCTATATAATGAGAAATTATACGTAATATTTAGCGCCTTAATGCGTATTATTTGAGTACGCGAAAGTAGAGACAGAGGCAGAGGCGGCTGTGGAGGCTGTTTGGATATGGCTAATCAAATGCTTTAATTTGCATAACAAACGCCGTGAAAGTGCTTTTTTGGCAGCGAGTGCACGGTTCAGTTAATCGCACTATGTTTGGGGTTAAGGTTTTCATTATGCAAATTACATACATACATATGTATATATACATCGCGTGTGCAAATAGGAAGCTAATAGTGCAAATATCAAAAAAAAACAGCAGCCAAACATACTGAAACAATGTCTTGCGGAACTAGCTGCTGCTGCAGCTGCCGCTATTTAACACCTGAGCGCCTCGCTGGCAACACCTGGCGAATCGCACACACTTATGCATATATATTTATATTTACATATAGATAATTAAAAATTGATATGCATATTTCGCAACGCATATTTCCCTTTTGGCCGCACGCATCGTCTAGCTCTCGCTCGCATCATTCACGCAATTATTGAATGAAATTTATGTTAAATCATAAGGTTTTACAATATTTTGGGGTTTCTGTTGCTTCTTCTTCCATCGTGTAACTGTCAGCGTGTGTTGCAAGCGACAAAAAAATGCAGCTGAGAGCAACAAATACAAACTAAACGAAAAATCGTCGACATCGAGTTAACATTTCAATTTTTTCCATCTGTTGTAACTAGATTTGATTGATTTTCATGGCTTGCCGTCCCCCTCTCTCTCTCTCACTCTCTCTCAGTCTATCTGTCTGTGCGTAAGTTCATTAAGCAGACTCTCAAAATGTAAATTTGACAAATGGCTTGACACGTTTCGCTGCACGAATGACTTGGCAAAACAATTTGAATGCATTAGGCGCTGCTAGCGCTAAAATAAAGTCAAAAATCAAAAATTGTTTTTTAAAACGAAAGACTTAGGCAACGAACTTGAACAAATTGTTGAGAAAGGATACAAATGGTTAAAGTGTTATTTTAAAAGTTTTTGTGGCTGGCGTTAAACAAATGACTTAGGCAACGAACTTGCATGGTTTAAGCTAGCTTGGCTTGGTATAAGTGACTTAGAAAACGAACTTGATGCATTAGCAGCTGCTATTGCTATAATAAAGCTAAAAATTTGGCTTGAAACAGTATAAAAAATTTTATAAAAACAAATTACTGAGGCAACGAACTTTAATGCATCTTAGACCAATAACTAAATAAGGCTAAAAATTATGTTATTGTTAAAAAAAGTCTAAAATAAAAGCTAAATAAAAAAATAGTTGTTAAAATAAATGACTTAAGCAATATGAGACAATTAATATAAAAATGCTGAAAATTGTCTTTGTCCTGTTTGAAAATCGTTTGGCATACGAAAATTGCTAGCTAAACGAATGACTTAGGCAACGAACTTGCTTGGACTAACTGCAGCTCCTACAGTTTGACTGATATCCTGCCTCTTGTGAGCGTGCTTAAAATGCAGCAAAGTTATTTTTGAACTACTTAAGTCATTTAGCTACAAATTGTAGCATTAGCAGTTGCATCATAGTCTAACGCTTTGGCCGCCGCTTGCCTAATGAACTCGCCGCGTACCATTAATCATTGTGAGAAATGGAAAAGTAAAACGCGCGCAGCAGCCCAGCCAGCCATGTGGCAGGTGTTATCGAAAACTGGTTCAGAGGGCGATGCGTTCGGTTCGAAATCAAACAAGTTGACACTCTCATTAGACGACGAAAAACAGTTTTGTTAGCTACAATAAAAAAAGCATTTTCCGCATTTTTTGGCGCGTTTTTTCAAGATTCGTTAAATTTTTTGTTTTGGTAGCAAAACTTGAACGAGCCAAAAACAAACGAGTGCAGGCCAAAAAGCGCTTCCACATGTGTGTGAGTGTGTGTGTGTGTGTGAAGTGAAAAGCAAAGCACAGAAATTACTTGCAAAAAGAGTAACAACAACAACAAACAACAACAACAACAACAACAACATTTTGGCGGCTGCTTTCGTTTTCAGTTTTCATTTCGCCTGCACGCTTCAACTGGCTATTGCCTGTCTGGCTGCCTGACTGCCTGGCTGCCTGGCTGCCACACAGTGCGCCATGGCGTGCAGCTCATGTAAACGTAGCATAACAGCAACAACTTAAACAACAACAACAACAGCATCAACTGTGAGCACTAAATTTTCCACGAGCGACTGAGTTTGAAAACGAAACTGAATTTCTTTCTTTCAACATTTGTAACAACAAGTAAAGCAAAACAAGCGAGAGTACTTGAGAAAGTAAGGCACGACTAGAAGTTACCCTATGTGGAACAAATATAATTGAAAGCTAATATAAAATAGTCTATAAAGTTTAAATAGATGAAATAGTATATAAAGTATTAAGTAGATAAAGGAAACAGAGCAGGGCTTGAAGCATGAATTGGGAGGTGATTGGAGTAAGTATAGGAGAAGGTATTGGAGAAGATACTGGATCAGTTTAGAGCTTAGAACTAATAATATATCAAATTTGTAGACTATAAAATAAAAGATGTAGGTGAATGATGAGATGAAGGAGAGACAGACAGATAGAGATAGAGAGTGGGATAAACAAGATGATTGAAAGAGGCATATAGAGCGTGAGAGAGTGACAGAGAGAGAGAGAGTGACAGAGAGAGTGTGAGAGAGAGAGAGAAAAAGTGATAGAGAGCGTGTTAGGGAAAGAGAGAGAGAGCTAGCTATTCAGTTTTTTCTGTATAAAAATAAAGGCAAACATATAGAGAGATAGACTGAGGTATTTAAAGACATAAACGTATCGATAATGGGCTTACACAGAGGGAACTGGCTAGCCAGACTCGCCAACAAGCTCAGCTCAAAGCACACGCCTCATTTATAGCCACAGCCACAGCTGCAGCTTCCGTCATGTAACATAAATTTTTGCACACGAAAAACAATACACCCCATTTAGTCCTATACAATGGGTATTGAAAACGTTGCGAGTTACGTTGACCATCATTAGTTGGCTTAATAAATGTTCGCTGAATGAAAGCAGCGGCTATTTAAGTTGGCTTTTTTTTTTTTCATATAAATAAAATTTTTTTGCTGATTTGTGCTTATCACACGCCTGCAATCAGCAGCAACAACAGCAACAGTAACAGCAACAGCAACAGTTTCAAATCTTTGCTTTTCACTTTTTCAAATGGCCCTACGAAAGTTTTTTTTTCGGCTTTTATTTATTAGAGATTGATGATGCTGCTGTAGCAACGGCGACGGCAGCTGCTGACGAGCGGAAATATGAAGTAAGATAGCTCATAATATTTTTCACTCTGTTTGTGTTTGTTTGTTTAACAAGCGTTTTGTTTGCCTGATTGCGGCGGCCAGCACACAGACAGCAACAGCAACAACAGCAACAGCAACAACAGCAACAGCAACAACAGCAACAGCAATAAAATGAACGCACAACAAACACCTTTTGTGGCCTACGCGTGCACTTAAAACACAATTTAGATAGCCACGAAACAATGTTCAATGATATAATGTTTTAATAAAGAGATTTAAGGCGGCAGCTGGATGATGCCGCTGCTGCTGTTGCTGCTGCTGCTGTAGCTCTAGCTGTAGCTGTTACTTCTATGATAAGCCATTAAGGTGCATCTAAAGTAACCTAGTCTGTAACCACGTGCCGCTGTCCTATCTAAGTGCTGCTAATAATAATAACAATTTAATTAGCCCTCTCAGTTAGCTTTTATTGTTATTGTTGCGGGCGTTAACAATGCTCAACGTGCTGTCCAAGATATGTGCGTTGGCTTGTCTTTAGTGGCCCAATAAAATGTTTGCTTTTATTTGAACAATGATATCAGCCTTTCTGGCAGCTCCCAAGTGTTCAGAGAGCAACAGTTTAAGCTAAGAAATTAGTTTTATAAGTATGAGTATAAGGAATTGAGATATGTTGAGAGTAAAGTCAGACTAGAGCTCTGTACAATATTTATATTTATTTATATATTTTTATTTAAAAAAAAAAAAAAACAAAACAACTAAAATAAACTTAAAATTAAAATATTTGTACTACAATTTTGCTTTAAACATAAAAAAAAAAATAATAATAAGAAAAGAAAATAATAAAAAAAAAATTATAAAAAAAATATATAAGAATTAGAACTTATATCTTACATTTACAAATTAATATTTTTAAAATTTTAATAAGTGTACTACGATTGTGACTTTAAAAATTTTAAAAAGAACTAAATAAGAATATTAAAATAAAAATAATAAAAAAATTATTAAAAAAAATATTAAAAATATTAGAACTTATATACAAATTAATATTTTAAATTTTTAAAAATTTTTAATATTTATACTACGATTTTGGCTTTAAAAATTAAAAAAATAAATAAATAAAAAGAAAATGAAATATATAAAAATTAAATCTTGTATCTTACATTTACAAATTTTTATTTAATTATTATTATTATTATTTTAAATATTAAAAAAATTAAAATATTTGTACTACGATTAAAAAAAAATAATATTAAGGAAAATCATTAAAAGCAGAAATAAATAAATGTTTACATAAATTAGTTATAATTCTATTAAATTTATTTTTGTAAAAAATAGTTATTATCTTTTTAAATAAATAGAGCTAGCCAAAGTGAAGAGTAAACTACATTTTTATAAATTAAAAAATATGTATTTATAACATTTTATTTATAAAAATATTAATGTTTTTTCTTGTCAACAATTGTTTAGATTTAGCTTTGATTTATATATTTCTATACAAATGTTTGGCAATAAAAGTTTTTAGCTCTAGATTTTCTTTATCTATGTCTCGAGCAACAATGGCAAATCTTTCTAATTTATATAAATTAAGCAAAAATGCTAGATAGCTGCGCACAGATACCTTTTAAAAGGTCTTTGACGCAGCATCGAGCATGCTCTCGAAAGTTTTGTAATAGCATGAATTTAGAATATATTTGTTTGCTTTGTTTGCGCGCTAAAAATTTGCATTTGCTGCGCATTTGATTAACCCATTTTTTGCTGTTCTTTGCAGAGCTGGGTAGGATTTTTGGCTAATGAATAACGAACATAAATTGTACTTCGACAGCTGAAGCATAGATAGGTGTATGTATATATATATATGTTTATATATGTAAGTCAAAGTCAAAGCGGCATCAAGAGCTCATAAAAATGCGCCGCGCATTTGTGAATAGAGAAGCTAAAGAAATTTGTTGATTTTTATTTATTTTTCGCCAGGCCTAAAGAATGAAATGCGTGGACAAAAGTGTGACACCAATCTTTAGAAATATATATATATATAAATATATATATATAAGTGCCTATGGCCGTTATATATGCAAAAGCTAACTTTGAGTGAAGGGAGCTTAGCGCCAAGTTTTTTATTTTTGGCAGTCATGCACTTTGACATGGCTGCAAGTGTGGCTTAACGGATATATATATATATGTATATATATGTCGATTGTGTTGTTGTTGTTGTTGTTTTTTTTGTGCATTGCGCATTGCCTTTTTGTGTCATTGTTGTTGTTGTATTTGGTTGCTGTCATTGCGTTTGTAACTTTGCCACGACCTTTTTTTTTTATGTCTGCGCGCACGAAAACTCATTTGTTCATGCATATTGTTGTTGCTGTAGGTTTTCTTTTGTTGCTTCTGAGAAAATGAAGTCAACTGTTGTTGCTGTTGTTGTTGTTGTACGCCTTGTGACTGACATTTCCCATTAAATTGCCACGTTATTGTCTAAGCGACTTACGTTGTTGTTTTTCCTCTGCTCAGCTTCTTAGTTCTGGCTGGCTTGAATGGGCTGGGGGGTAGTTGAGGTGGTAAGACTTGGTCTTAAGACTTGGCTAAAATTTGTGCATATATACTTTTGTTGGCCTGTTGCATTTTCAACACTTCTAAGCTGAGCAGCTTCACTTTGCTACTTAGGCGATTGTTTACATTTATGGCTGAATAATTGGGCGCCTCAACTGCTGCTGCAATGGCAACTGCAACAAGTTTTTTTTTTTCGTTGCTGCACTTTAATTGCCGCCCACTACCATTCGCTGAGCCAGCACGCCGCGCTGCGACTTCCTTCCACAATACAATTGTCGCAACACCTACCAGCAATGCCTCACATTTCAGTCTCATCTCTGTTTTTAGGCATGTCTGTGCTGCATTTGTTTTGTTTGCCTTTGTTTCTCTTCTGCTTTTTTTTTGGAGGCGTGCTGACAACTCATCAGCGTCATTCGCTCAGGGTCAGAGCGTTGGCTCGTTTAGAGCCTGGCATAGCTAACTGAAGCTTGACATTGTGCTGCTCTTAATTCTGCACTAATAGTGTTTAATTAAAGCCGCAAAACACAGATATTAGCTGCGAGTGTATGGACAACCTTGGCAACAACAGCAACATGTTTCAAGAAACATATTTCAAATACAAATGACAAGCTACAAGAGAGAGAGGCAGATGGATATATATACTATAAAATATATATACACATATGTTTTTTAAAGCAGGAAATACACAACAATGCACACATACATAGATATGCATGTTATGGCGGCTGCACGTCTTCCTACGCCTTGGGCTAAATGTTACGCATACGCCGTGAGGGCCGCATTGCATGCGTTGCATGCAGCTCGCTGCTTGTTGTTGCATGCGTCTCTGACATGTTACTCACCTTTTGCTCAATTACTTTTGTCTGTGTCGAAATTGTTTTGCACACAAATTTCTTCCCAATGATGATTACGTTTGCATTCAGCTCTCGTTGCACTTGCAGCGGCTGCAGCTGTAATAATGATTTGATTTTAAATTGATTTCAATTGATTTGCGAGTAATATATTTTTAATGAATTTTTCAAATGAATTTTTATGAATTTTTAAAGTAAATTTTTAAATAACTTTTTTAATATAATTTATTTAGCATTAATTCAGTTAGCTTTTCACTTTCGTTTGTTTGTCTGGCGTTTCACTTGGCCAATCAAAAAAAACTTGTTTATTTAAATTTCTTGAAACTATTTCGTTTGGTTATATAAAAATAGTTTATTTAATTATAAATTTTTTCGTAAATTTTCATTTCGCTTTTATCGCAGTTTTATTTGTACAAATTTCTAATTAAAGCAAAGAGTTTTTTTCTTCTTTGCTTTACTTGAACATTTATATTTGCATTTCTTTTACAATATTTTTTTTTTCGCTTTTCAATTTTTACTTATTTGTTTTGGTTTTGGGAACGCACTTCAGTTGCATAACGACTGCGCGCACTAAACAAATTTGATTTGAAATATTTTTCTGATGATGGTGACGAAGAGTGGGACAGTGGGAGCAGCAGCTGATGATGCTGCTGATGATGAGCTTGTGTGTGGGTTTTCTCTTCTTCTTTTATTTATTTGTTAATACCCACTGTAACACGGCACCAGCTAACACGACGTATAGATGTGTATGTGTGTGTATGTGTGTGACTGTGTGTGTGTTTGTGCCGCAGCGACAGCAACAAAAGCAACTGGCAAACGCACTCGACGACTTTCGCGACACGACTGACGGCCAAGACGTTGTTGGCTACAAAGCTGGGCCTGGCTAACTGGCTGGCTGGTTGGCTGGTTGGCTAGCTGGCCTTACCGTAAGTTCGGTTACGTTGTCGAACGGGCTTCGGCTGCTTGAAAAGTTTTATTTTCATATATATTTTTTTCTTTCTTTTTCTTTCAGCTTCATGGCTCAACTTGGCTTAATAGCATTTAGCGTAGCGCTGAGCAAGCGAAACCGAATTCGAAGCTTTTGGCCGAGCTTGAGCTTGGCTTAAGAGTGGCTCTTGCTGCCGACTCTGACTCTGACTCTCTTAGCCATGTCCAAGAGCTGCTCTTAGCCTCTTTCAAAAGGTTGTTCGCCGTGTTGGATTTGCATATATCTAGCATAAATCAAAGCAGCTTTCTATGTGTTAATTACATCATCTGATAGATGCGGTAAGCCATTTCTTTTTTGCCAAATATTTGTATTCATTAATTTTTGTTTTTACAAAATTAAGTTTTTTTTTAAATATTTATTTTTACTGACCGTGTATGTCGCATTTATCAGTTCGGCTGACTTGAAAGCTTTTATATATGGCTTATATATCTGTATATGACTGCAGATGTTTAATACGTTTAACGGTATTTTTTTTAAGGCGCATCTCGCGCGTTTTATTCTAACGACTTTGGCGTTGTTGAAGGTCAACGCAGCCGGTTAAATAACGCAAAATGTCAAAATGCTTTCAACTGAATGCAAGTTACAAAAAAGTGAAAAGAGTGAAAAAAGAGTGAAATAAATATGATACAAAGTAAACGACGCCCACACGAAAGACTTAGGCGACAAACGCCACACTCGAGCCACTGTCATAAATCAGAGCAATCAATTCCTGAGATTTATGTGACATGCAATTAAACAACCTGAGCAATTGCGCTCTATTCTTGTATAGAAAAAATTTATATAATAAAAAATAGTTTATAAAAAAAATGGTAGAAAAAAACTTTATAAAACTTTATAATGGCTGCAACAAGTGCAACAGTGAAATTAGCATATAAATTCAAAAGAACTGCCATTTGGCTTTATCTCATGAACCTGCTCAACCTGTGCCGCAGAATCTAATTACAAAATCAAAGCAAATATATGCTGGCAGCGCGTCAATTAAACCAAGCCAAGCCATCGAGACAGCCACTAACTAAAGTTGAGCTGCCTTTGCCTGATCACAGTCGGCTGCTGCTGCTGCTGCTGCTGCTACACCATTTCATGAGATTAATGAATTCTTGTAGCTAAATGCTGTTGGAGTTTGTCGAGTGGGGTATATTGGGCTCGTTTTTGGAAGAAGCTGCAAGGTCTGTTCTTTTTTCTCTTCGCTTTCGTCTTTGTTTCTTCTTTCCTCCTTTCTTTTTCTCTTTCTGCTTTCTTCCTTCTTATCATGTCTAATGTTATCTCTTCTGCTATGTGTTCTCTTCTGTTGCCTTTGTTATCTCTTCTCTCTTTGCTCTCTTTTTAATGCTCGCTCCTTACTACTTACTTCTCACTTCTCTGTCTTATGGAGTCTTCTTATTGCTTTTAGTCCTTATCTCTGACTTCCGTCTTCTCAGCTCAGACTTCTTCACTTTGAACTTTCCACACTTTTCTCTCTTCGTTCTCTTCACTCACAGCTTCGATCTCTATCTCTCCTATGTCTTTCCTATTTATCTATTTATTTCCCTGTCTCTCTTTGTCTATCCTGCGTTCTCTCTCAATTTATCTCTCTCTGCTCTCTATCTTCTCAATTTTTTCGCCCTCTTTCTATTTCTCACTCCCGTTTCTCTCTCAATTTACCTCAGCTCTCCTTTGAATCTTATCTACTTTTTCTCCTCTCTCTCTCTCCCTCCCTCTCTTTCTGTCTTTTACTTTCTCTGTCTCCCTTCAAACATCCTTCTTTTAAACTAAATTTAGTTCCATTCAGCCTTAACTCAGTTAAAGTTCTTTGTATTAACTTTACTCCCTTGCTTTTTACAGGGTATCTGAAAGTTAAGCTTCCGCTCCACTTGGCATTCTAACTAGTTTAACATTTAAACATTGCCTCTGGGTGATTTCAACGGCTGCTGCCCAATGCTGCACCCACCGACGCGTCGGATCACCACATGGGGCAGGCATAGAGATATCCAATTGAAAAGCTGCAAATCAAATGAAGTTCTAGCCAGGCCAGGCATGATTGACGCAGCAGCAGCAACCGACTACAACAACAACAACAACAGCAACAACAATGCTGGGAATGTCTTGAAATTGCAAGCTAGTTAAATTATAATACATATATACTATAGAGACTATACAGACATGTGGCCAGGGCAAGTTCGTTGCCTAAGTCTTTTGTTTGGCCGCCATTGTTTAGCTGGCTCTGGTATCAATAATGAAACATGTGCGCATTTTTCACACACATTTTAATTTGTTTAAATAAATATGAGGCAGGCACAAGTAAATGACTTCATTTCTGTTTGCCATATTGTGGGATTACCTAATAATCGAGCGACCGAGCAACATGGACACAGGGGAAGCATCATTCTCCCAGCTAATGACACTGTTTGCACAAATCTGTTTTGACACCCAAAAAAAAAAGCTGAATAAAAGACGCAGCTGCCACTTTATAAGCATTTAGTTGGGTGCTAATTAAGACAACAACAACAACAACAATAAAAGCAACAACAACAGGCAAAGTTTTTGTTTTGTTTTATGCGCACTTTTGCTTTAACTTTAGCCTTAATGGACGCTATTATCAAATTATGAGCGACACACACACACACACACACACATATATATACACATGATGGGATCATAAACGTGTGTGAGTGTGTGTGGGTGTTCGCACGTCCAGCATACAAATAATTTGTCCACTCGCCTGCATTTAACTGTAAACGATGTAGATATACATTTATTTTTTAAGCATGCAGCGCATGGCCAAAACTTAAAAAAAAAAGCTAAAAAATAAACGAAAAAAAAAAATGAAAAAGCTACGCAATTTGCACTTGTTATAGTTAAATGCTGGGCGTTAACTTCGTGAAATCCAGCGTTTGGCATTCACAATATGCACAGCGTGCCATAGCCATAGCACAGGTAGGAATGCCGATCTTACATAATACAGCGATTGGACGCGTTCATGACAGCGAAAAAAGTGAGAGATATTTACTATGTTATTGTTTCTCTTTTCATATTGAAGAAATTTTTGGAATAGGGGGTATATTGGTTTATAGGGAAATGTGTTGAGATAGATGAGATAGAAATGGACGATTCTTAAAGGGATTTATCGTAGAGCTATATTAATGGAATCTAGAGTCTAGTTATTTAAAAGGTAAATATCGATAGGCAAAATTAATTGAGTCTGTGTTTCTAAATACTTCTTTATGAATGTATAGGAGCTGAAGTTAAATTAGGTAATACAATAAGAGTATAAAGAGTATAAGAGCTTGTATAAGAGTTTTCTAGTATAACTGCCAGTTAGCTAGTTAGGAGTTGTTGGCGCTCATTTGCTAATACAAGAAATCGAGATACACAAGAAGCACTTGAAGACAGAGCTAGAGCATATATAAGAATAGAAAGTATAAGAGTCGAGAGGAATACTTCATCTAACTAAATAAACCTGCAGAGTATAAGAAACAGAATGTGATTATCTAGTATAAGAACTAGAGATGAATCAATGTGGCCTGTGGAAATGTTTCGGAGTATAAGAGAAATATAAGAGTATATTAGAGCCGAAATTAACAGTTTATCTAACTGAATGAATCTTCAGAGTATAAGATATAGAGTTTGTTTGGCTAGTATAAGAGACAAATCAATCGGGTCTTGTGTGTATGCCGGTGTGAGTATTTGGGAGTATAAGAGCTAGTATTAGAGCTGATTAGTATAAAATCTAAGTAGTATAAGAAACTTATCCATATGGCCTTGTGTCTCTGCTTGTGAAAGTGTTTAAGAATATAAGCGCTAGTATAAGAACTGCTTAGTATAATATCCAAGTAGTATAAGAGATAGAACTTAATCAAAATAGGATTAGAGCGTGCTGTTACAGTATAAGAGCTAGAGACGAATCTATTTGGATGCCTGTGGGAATGGGAGTATAAGAACTAATATAAGAGATGGCTAGTATAAAAGAAAAGTAGTATAAGAACTAATATGAGAGATGGGTCCTATAAAAGCTAACTAGTATATGAAATAGAAATAAATCAAGGTAGAACTAAATTGTGCCGTTTAAATGAATGGAATACTGTAGAAGAGCAAGACTTTTCCCAACTTGTATAAGAGCTAGAATTTAGTCAACTCGTATAAGTCTACTTAGTAACTGCAAGCATGTATATGAGTATAAGAGCAACAATCTAGCTTGCTTGAATAATATCTAGATGAGAGTTGATCTAAATTAGTCTGTCCGTCTCTGCTAAGGTCTTCACACATATCAGGTGTGAACCTGTGTACAGGGTATCTCTCAATCAGGCACTTTGGTCAACTCTGAATCAATTTTTTCTACTTTTTATTACATATTTTGCTTTGTCAAGTGAAAGACAAAATAGCCTTTGGGCTGTACTGCAGTCTAATTAGATATAAAAAAGTAAACGCTTTATCGAGAGTTATACATAATTGTTTTTTATCTCTATTGAAAGCCAATTAAAGTCAAGTTCAAATGGCGCACCTCGTGCCGTGCCATAACAAAAGTCCCAACAGCCTCGTGTATCTGTAATTAAAATTGGGCGAGCGTTGAAAATTGGCAAAGCCAACAATAAAATAGGGGAAAAAATAGGTAAAGGTAAGCAGGTAACACTGTACAGTGACTGCTGCGGCAAGGCAAACTGTGAACTTCAAAATTTGTTCAAAAAATATTAAGCAAGTGTGAATGAAACAAATTTTGGTTTAGCTTTAGCAGAGATTAGGCTTTTGGTTAAAGCAAATTTGGATTTCAAATTAATTTGATTTTTCTTTGAGCTGAGCTGGTCAAGGGTTAAATTTGAAAAAAAAAACTTAAAGATTTTAACTATGAACATACAGCACTAATTGTTAGCTATTTGAAAGTCATAGGCAAAAGTCAATTAGGAAAAAATTTATATTATATATGAAACTAATTGGTAGAGTTGTATGAAACCCAATTGGAATATATATTCGCATATGCGAGCAGTAAAAAATATGAATTGGTATAAAATATAAATGTAAAAAGCTGTAAATATTAAAGAATTTATCTAATATACAACAAATTTTAACAAAATGCAAAATATATACAAAATTATAAATATAGTTAAACTAAACTTTTCTTTATTCTACAGCAACTGATCAAAGTTATATATAGACTAAAATTCGAGCTATAAAATATATATTAGCAGGTCTGAGTCTTTAGGTGATAAAATTAAAAGATTTGTAGAGTATCTGGAAATAAAAAACTTGTTTTTTGTATATTATTAACTTGTTTTTTATATTATTAGGAACAAATTTTGCTTGCTATTTATTTAGCATACAATACTTAAAACATATATTATACTACTGGAAATTTGATTTAATTACATATAAACATTTAATTGAACTCTGATGAAAAGACGAAAGCTTTAACTAGAATAATATATTGCCAATCTTATCTAGCCTCTATATCTCTTGAAGAAGCAGCAGGAAATCACTGCTTAATAGTTTTATTCTGAGCATTCATTCGTTAGCTTTTAGAATTTCCAAAATTTGTTTCTTTTGGGATAACTTGCGTTATTAAAACTTATTAAAAATCGTTTCATTAAAGTTAATAACCAAAATGCGCCGCTGCTTAATGGAAAATATTTCATATATAATAAATATTTTCAACTGCTAGAGACGCTAGATAAAGACAGCGAAAGGGATTTAAACTTTATTTCAGGCAACTTTCGTCTTTTAACTTTACAAGTTACACTAGAATCATAATACTTTTCTTCTATAAAACAATTTTAGAATATAAACTCTGTGCTTAGAAAATGTGTTTATATAAATTTGTGATTCAGTTTAAATTTTTGGCCACCAGTCAACGAACTGAAACAAATGGCTGTAGAAACTGTCAGATAACGCCACATATTGTCTCGTATACGTCCGCTATGGTAGGACATTGAAGGTTCATTGAAATGGCCCAAAGCAGTTGCCTTGACAACTCGTGCCGGCCAGATTCTCATATAAGATATCAGTCTATAAAAAACCACAATTCTTATGGTTTATGTGCAGATACAGATTATAAATTGCGGAGCTGCAGCTCTTGCCTGAAATAAATTTAAAGTCTTTGCCATATTTCGCTAAATCTTTGATTTTATATACATATATACACATACATATATACATTTCATATGCTAATATATTTTAAAGCCCATCTAACTGCATTACACGCTTTTAATTGACGCTCTTGTGATATACAATATTTTTAAATTGTTTACGCTATTTTACAAAAACCAAAAACCCAAACAGAAAATAGCTAAATGCAAAACACTTGAATTACATTTTGTAGGGCCGTAATTTTGTTTGTTGTTGGTATTTTGTAAGCTGTCAGCGGCTGTCATTAGCGTTAAGTCGAGCCTTGGCTTTAGCCATCATAGCTTCATGTTTGCACTTTGTACAAACAAATAGAAGAAAACCAAAATAAAGAGAGAGAGAAGAAACAAGACGCAAGAAAAAAGAGAGATACAAAGTTCAAGTCCACAGCAGATGTGGGTAGCATTGACCCGGCACGCAGACGCAGCGGCTCATTCATAAACCCGAAACTCACACACATATATAATATATATATATATATATATACATATATATATATGGTATATACGTGTTCGATCCAATGCCAATGCGGCACTCATAAATACTTGCTTAAATATATTGTTTGTTATTAATTTTAATAATTTTTGTTGTTTCTCATTTTGCTGCGCTGGCAAATTATTCTGCACAGGCAAACAAAAGACTTAAGACACAAACGCGCACTTCCCTTTAAGCAATCAGCAATAGGCAAATCAAAACAATTACAAAACGGAAACAGTTCGGCGAAAAAGTGTTGAGCCATGGATAGAAAAATATATATATATATATATATGTGTATCCGATGTACGTATAAGTGTATCATAATACGCATATTCATAGTTTTATAAGCCGCTAATAGCCGCTGAAGTCGAGTTCTTGTTTGGTAATCAATGTCGCTCGATCGTAGCGACGAGGGCTGGACGGCTGTGAACTTGATGCCAATATGTCACACACTCGAAAAGCACTTGAGGCACACACGCATAAAAATTTGTTGACTATTTAGCTTAATTAAATCATTTAATGAAATGATTGTGCGCTATTTTGGCATTTGATGTCATTGGCTCAATGCGAAGGCTGACAAAATCCGAGGGCTCTTTCGATCTGGCTAAGTTCCCAGCTGCGATTGCGCAATGGACCATAAAAGACACAAAACTGAAAAGAAACAAGAAAAAACCCTTTTCGGCTTGGATGTGGGTCAGCGCGGCGACTAATGTGGCCAGCAGCAGCGGCAGCTGATTTATGCATGGTTTTTACTTTGTCTGCTTCTTGGTTTCTTTTGACTGTGTGGCATGCCACAACAGGAAGCCCAAACGAAACTTGTTTTGCCCAGCTGCAGTTGGGGGAAAAAAAAAGGGCGAGGCGGCAGCAGCTGCTGTACGCACTTTTCGCGACCTTTGACAAGCTGTCGCAAAAGTCATCCTAAAGTCAAAGCATTTGATCAAGTTTGTCGCCCAAGTCTTTCGTTGCGAGTCAGCTGAAAAAAAACTAACTGACTAAGCGCTGTTATCTGATCGAAACTTTGTCGCGTGCATGTTATTGTTATGCTGCTGAAGTATGCCTCTTGCCATACTGATATCCCATGTAATTTGAAACAATATGCGAGCGAACAATTCATTATAAGCCGCCAACTGGTTGCTGACAGCTGCGCTTGTTAAGTGATATTCAATAGTTATAGCCAGTTTATATGTATAAGAAAAAACAAAAAAAAAAAGAGCAGAATTTGTGCGCGTCCAGCGCACTTTTTATTGGCCTTTTTTGGCTAGACAGGATTTGTCGGCTTATGGAATTTATTTAGTTAAAAAAATATGATATAAATAGGGTGACCCAGCAAGAGCATTTGATAGGTCCATTTGTCAGTTGCTGTTAAAGCTATTATTGAAATGAAATTGTTGAAATAATTTATATTGTTTGCCATTTCAAAATAAATATATATAATATATTTTTTTTAATTATTTAAATAACTGCTAAATTGTTATATTTTTATTTTATTTTTTTAAATATATTTTTATATGTATTATGTGGTTTCATTTGCTCACCCTGTATACCACAGACTTTTTAATTATTCTTAGCCTTTTTTTTTTGTATATTTCGTCAGCTGAAATGAGCTAACTCAACAAGAGGAATACTATTTCCTGTGTCTATTTGTCAGCAAGTTCTTAAGCAAATGTCAAGCTAAAGCTGTTTAAATGTTTAATAAGATTAGCCATTTAACAGCTAAAAAGTTGCAAATATTTTTAAATTTTTAATGAAAATGCTCAAAATTCATTTTGAACAGCATTTTCTTTTAGCAATTTTTTAATTTTTCTATCACTCTGCTTTGCTCACCCTGTATCTTGCAGAACTTGTGATTACTGTTAGCCTTTTTTGGACTTTTTGAGGCTGTTTTTGTCAGCCCGACAGGATTTGTCGGCTTATGGAATTTGTTCAGCTTCAAAAAGAAACCTCAAACAATTGCCTTAATTCACTTTGTGTTTGGCCTGGCCGCTGCCTTTCACCTGCTTGTTGGACAGTGTTGCTGCACAGTGTAACTGCATTAATTGCACAATTTTTGCGTCCAGTCCAGCTCAGCGCACGTTGTCAAGTGCTTTACAATTTATATATGCATGGGGTGGGCGTTTGTACATTTTTTTTTTTGTTTTTTCTGAACTCATTTCAACAAAGTACGGAAAATAGAAATAATAGCCAAAAAAATGAGTTGGCTTTTTGTTTGTTGTTTGTTTGGTGGCAAGTGAAAGGCCTGCGGTCCATTACACAATAGGCAAACACACACACACGTAAGAGAAAAGTCGAGCAGTTGAGCCTCAGACCCAGAGCTGACCCGCAGTGCAATTAAAAGCAACTGCGGCGCCGGCTACAACAAATTGTTATAGAAAATTATCGTTGAACAATGCGCCGTGGCCCGCCCGCGCCACAAATAAAAACAGCCTACAACAATAACAACAAACCAAATTCAAGCAGCTGCCAAAAAAAGGCTAAAAAACAAATGCCAGTTGCAGCCATATGGCTTGGACTGCGGCTGCCAGCTCCTAGTTCCACAGCCATTGACTCTGCACCTCGTTTGCCCAATCAACGTTAGCCCAATTAATATCACCTTATTCTCTAGTTGTTGCCAATTTGGCTTTTGGCTTTAATTGTACAAAATATGGACTTTTAATTATAGATTGTGCCGGCAATTGAAACCCAATCACTGCCATGCTCTAAATACATTAGAAGCCCACAGGTGGGATCTAATTACAACTGGGCTAAGGTACAAACCAATTAGTTGTGCGTGTGTGTGTGTGTGTGTGTGTGTGTGTGTGTGTTTTGTGCTGCACTTTCAATGCTCCATTCAAGCAACGAAAATTATTTAAATCAAAAAGTCGAACGGCCTCTGTGAAATTCAGTTTCGCTCAAGGCTAACACGTGGAAAATTATAACGCGTCGAGTTGTTATTTCATTTGATACCCTAAGCCGCTTAAGTGTGTGTAATTAAGAGGTATATCAGTGACCCATAAGTAGCTACAGCATTAGCTGTCAGAGATATACACAAGCTGTAGACGTTGTGTTGTCTTGGCGTAATCAAAGTCTATTCATGTGTCTCAATTACTAGAAGAAATCGAAACTCTAGCGGAAATATTATATATTATATATATATATATATATATTATATATATTTATATTTTTATTTATTTAAAAGTAATGTATTTTATTATATATATATTTTTTTTATTATTTATTTTTTAAAGTATTTTATATTAATATATATTTTTATTTATTATTATTTATTATTATGTTTATGACTAAAATTCAAGCAAATAATTGCCAAGCCTATGCCTCAAGCTTCACTTATCAATTGAATCATTTACAGGGTATATGTGGCAGCTAGCCCTTGGTCTACATATGAAGGCATTCTTGGCTGATTTGCTGCTGCCTAAACAGAATATGGGTTGGGCCCAACTGAGCAACGTCAGCAACTAGCTTGCTAGCTAGCTATAGACGTAGTTAACGCCGCGCAGACAAAGCGACAGTTGATGTTAGCAACTGGGCTGCTGTCCAGATCTAGCTGCTGGCTCTAGCTCTAGCTGTGACTGTGGTGCAATGCCTCAGTCAGCGTAGCAGTTGTGGTTAATTTGCTTGTCATTGCCCAGTTGAGTGGCGGCTCGAACCAAAAAATAAGCAAAAATAAAAAAAAGCTAAAAAAGAGTGTGCTGTGGAGGCTGTGTGGAGTGAGCTTTATTTGAATACAAATTTAATTTGAAATTGAAACAAGCTGCCGCTGCCTAGTTTTCTGTATATATACATTTGTCTGACTTACCCTAAGCAGGTATTTTGGGCAGCTGTTTTGGCACTTGAACGTGCTGTAAATTAGCCGCTGCAGAATGCAAGCAGCAGCAGCAGCAGCAGCAGCAACCAGTTAATTGGAAAGTGAATGCTTGCTACAAATACAAACAGCAATACAAAATACGATTGGCGATTACGAATACCTATTCGTATACAAAATTTGACGACCTTAGCTGTATTTAGTGCCCGCATTACTTGGGGCCTTTATGGAGCACATTCCGGCAATCAATTCATATCAAATTTAACCTATGTCGCCTTTTGAACCGAGAGTTCAACAAACAGCCCCCAAAATGTTGAACAATTTTGTTTAATCAACTTTTAAGATTCTTTTTTCTTTTGTTTTTCGTTCCTTTTGCTTTTGGCTGGGCACGAATGCTTATGGCTATAACCAGATCCAGTTCCAGTTTCAGTTTCAGTTTTCCAGCTCCAATTCCAGTTTCAGTTTCAGTTTGGAGTTCACTTTTAGTTTCAGTTCCAGTTCCAGTTCCAGTTCCATAGGTGAGCGACACTTTTAGTAGCTACATGTGTGCCTTATCGCCAGCTAGTCTAGGCTGCTATTATATATAGCTTTATATAGCCTGACATATTCCGGTTTAGTTTTTGGCTAGATTTAAAATTCTTGTTGAATATAAAAAAAAAAAAAAATTATTTAAATATGTTTATCATGATATATGTATATGCTTTGTTTTATAGTTATAGACTAGCTTGCTATATATCAACATTTTTTTAAAATATTTTTCTAATTTATATATATATATATTTTTTGTATTTTTTTTATAGTTTTATATATTCATATATTTTTATACATTTTTTATAGTTTTACATCATAATTATTGCATATATTTGTCAAATATTTTATTAATTATCTTTGTTTTGAAGCCTATGCAAAAAGCTTTTGCTGACGTCTTTATTGGCTAAATAAATTGGTTTTTTTTTATACTTTGTTCCCGAAGGGGAAAAAGTATATTGGGTTTGTGCAATGTCCGTCTTGCTGTCCGTCCGTCTGTCCGTCTGTCCGTCTGTCCGTATGAACGCAATATTTTTCGGCGCTATTAGAGCTAGAGACTTGAAATTTTAAACATATACTCATATATGTTCCCGAATTATAAAGTGTAAAAATTTTCCCGATCCGCCCACTAGGGGCGTGGCAAATCGGAAAACTCTTCCGCCCATAGTTAAGTTATCATACTAGATGATGAGCTAGAGAGTTGCAATTTGAAATGTATACTCGGGGTGACAACCCAAGTTCAAAAAGCTATGGCGGATATATCTACGCCCATTGGGGGCGTGGCAAATCGGGAAATACGTATCTTCTACACCGTTAAAGCTAGAACGCTGAAATTTTGCATGTGAGTTAATGTTATGATTCTAAGAAGATCGATCAAAAAGTTTTATGTCTACGCCCATTGGGGGCGTGGCAAATCGGACCTGAATATATAGTGATTTTTTCAAATTGTGCTATATTTTGGACACTATTGACACTAGAGACTTGAAATTTTGCATGTATACTCGGGTTGACAACCCAAGACTAATAAGCTATGGTAGATATATCTACGCCCACAGGGGGCGTGGCAAACCGCAAAAGTTTATATCTCCTACAGTTTTAGAGCTAGAAGCTTGAAAATTGGATGGTTGAGTTACTAATGTTCTCCTCTATCGATCCCCCAAAAATAATTTTTCAGTCTCTTTGGGGGCGTGGCATATCGAAAAATACCCTGTAATTTTCGCATTTTTGGAATGTAAGCAACCAAATTTTGCAGGCATGTTAGCCTCGGCCCTTTCTAAGAACTGGCAAAAAATTATGCGTCTACGCCCCCTGGGGGCGTGGCAAATCGGCAAAGAAGTTTGTTGTGGCCAACTGCATAATTCATGCATACAATAGCTTAGTAGCAATTGCTAAGATGGCAAAAAGCATTTTAACATAAATATAATAATATTAATAAATTTAAAAAATAAAATTCATAAGTTTTTGATTAATAAATAAAAAGTTTCCAGCGGGATTCGAACCTGGGTCTTTTGAAAACAACATGTAATCGTTAGCTAAACCTAAATAAATTCACAGCTGATCAGCTGACCAGCTGATCAGCAGTTTGTGACGACACAAAACAATACAATCGCAATTCTTGCAATATGTATACACTTTTGGATGTGTATACACGTACACATGCATACATACATATATGCATGCATAGAAAAGCTGCCTGCCACACAGCGTCGCAAATCGGAAAGCATAAAGCAGTTTTAGTTTTTACTTAAATGCACAATTCATATGCGTATGTTTATAAATGATTATCAATTGGCAGCAAGCATTTTATAATAAATATACAAATATTAAAAAAATAAAAAATAAATAATTTTTGAAAAAAAGTTTTCTGCGGGATTCGAACCCACGCACCTAAGTATAGCTTGCATAGCGCTTACCACCAGCGCCACTGCCCTGACTTGGGTTTCGTTAACTAAAACCAAATAAGGTATTGCTAGAGCGCCTTTTGACAAACTAAAGTAACGATCGAAAAATTCTTAATTCAGTCACAATTCTTAGAATATTCTGGCATCCAAACTTTTGTATGTATACATAGAAAGTTGTGTGTATACTCGTATAGTGTGTACATGTGTAAATCTATATGTATGTGTAGGAAAAACGTTTGTTGCTTGCCATGTACGTTTTCTAATTGCCGAAATATTTCGTTAATTAAATGTTTATTAAAAAATAAGATGCACCTATGGGAACAAAGTATATCGCTGTTAGTTGCGCCTAACTGCAACGTTCTTACTTGTTTTAAATTTGATTTCGACTTGGCTTTGCGGTCATAGCAAATTTACATTTCCTATGCATGTACTTAAACATGTTTTATATATATATATTTTGTACAAATATTTAGTTGCTTGAAACATGTTTTATATGTAAATTGAAATGTTGTTTTTAGCATCGATTAACTATTTCAAATATTTATTTGGATTTTAAGCTTAATCAACGTGTTAAGCTTTGACTTAATTTAGAGAGCCTTCATAGCTATATGGCGTTTATAAACTTGGCCTAAACGTCATTGCCTATTATTTATTAACATTATTAAAATGATATACTTTAAGCTTCCTAAAGCTGGCTATTGTAGCAAAGTAAATCTCGATTTGAGATGTTTCTCTTAAGAATTCATTTGTGTTATAGAGTCTAAGGGAATTAGCTGCATTACAGGATATCTGTTAGTCAGTCAGTCGCCAGGCTAGGTATGCTTCTTGAAAGTGAAAATGCAGACATCATCACTATATACAAAATGAAAGCTTACACTATGATGCATATATATTCCTGATCAATACGTTGAGCTCTATTGATCTAGCCATTTTTCTCTGTCTGCCGCTCTAGCTGTCTGTGCGTCGGACTGACTGACAATAGAGCTAATTGTATTGATCGGGAAATAGTAGAGTTGCCTAAAGAAGCGCAGCAAAGTGTTCATAGTGTATATGTTGCAGTATTTTTTATGGTAATCTACCGATATATAGAGAGCAGAGGCTAATGCTGCATTTATGACCCTTTGGCGCCATGCAATCGTGTGTAAAATTGCACTGAGAGAGGAAGCTCGCTTAGAGATGAGCACAGCTATGGTATGGAGTGGGTGGTGGGTGGTGGGTAGTGGCGCTCTATATAAAGACGAGCCTGCTGCAGCCTGCTTCAGTCGCATGCCGGTCCTCCAGCTGATCAGACGGTCATTGCAGTGTTGCGCTTCTTCTTCTTCTACTTCTTCTTCTTCTTCTGGTGAGTTAAATATTAAATAATAATAATTTAAGAATAAATTGTAATAGCTCTTAAGAATTGTTTATATTTATAAGTAATATTTTGAATACAAATTAAATTTTTTTTAATAATTGTTAATAATTGTAATTCTTTATTGTAAATGTAATATATCATTATGTAAACAATTATTATGTTATTATTGTGTAAGTGATCTTTATGTTAATAATAATATGTTACTAGTCTTTTTTTAACATTATCATGTAAATGAGATGTTACTAGTCTTTTTTTTCTAAGCATCATCATGTAAATGAACATTAGAATAGTGCTAATGATCATTACGTTTATAATTATATGGTAGTTGATAAAAATAAAGAAATATTACAAGCAAGCACTCTCACTCTTTTTACTCATTCTATACCTATTCTTAGTTTTAGAGAGTATGCCTTAGCCAGGCATTCACAATAAAGTTTCCTCTGTCTCCTGTAAGATTCTTAAGATTAAAGAGTCTAGTCTAGTTCATCTCTAACATGATTTACTTTAAATGATTTGCTTAGCATCACCTGCTAAGTACTCCTTAGTCAGCCATACTCTCTTAAAGGGTAACTGATAGTCTGGCTTTTATAGTCAATCATATTCATGTTTATATTCAATTTTGATTACATTTAACCCTTTAAGTCATTTGACATTTGATTTTTTATTTTCTTATATGGTATGTGCTAGTCTGCCACTTTTCATCTCTTCCCTCTCACCTCTCATCGCTCGCAAGATATCTCTTATTTACCCCTTATTTGCCCACTCGCCCGTAGAGCTTTAAATATTCCCTTTTCCTTGTTATCTTCCACTTTCTTTGCTTTATTTTCTACAGGGCATCTGCTAGTCAACCCACCATCCCTTACTAACTTACTATCAGTCTCCCTCTCTCTAAACTATCGCCATATCAATAGAAATTTGTCTAGCATATCATAACTATCGTACATCGTAACGCATATACCCCTTTTCGACTCAACTACAGGGCATCTCTCAGTCGCCAGACTGACGCAGTCTTGTACTAATTATAGCATCGTGTTGTTATATTTCAATTTATGTTTGTTTGTTGTTGTTTTTTTTTTCGAAATGTTTTGCCTATTAATTAGCTCAACACGCACGCGTGTCGGTTCGTCGTCTGGCCTGGCCTGGTCTGTTCGTGTTCTGCGTGACACGACACGAGCTCTATTTGAATTTGGGCCTATGTCTAAAACTAGTCTACTACGTCTATAAGCTCTGGCTGTTTGCCTAGTTTAGCGATCTTTGCGCAATTATCGTGCACAAGTCCAGTTTTTTCAATGTATTTTTTACAGATTTTTTTCAGATTTTTTTTTTCAGTTGCATTTGGCAAATTTTTGCTTTCGCTTGATTTGTGGCTCGATTTGCAGCACTTTTATTTTCAGCTAGTTTGCAGCTAGTTTGTGGTTTGTGGTGGCTGTTGATGGCAGTGCTTTGGCGGTGGTTTGGCGGTGCGCACTTGTCTCTGCTCCAATTTGCCACGCTTGATTTAAGCTGTGATTAGAGGCGGCAACTGGCAGCGGCGCGTCCAGCGTTCGTTGTCGTCATCTAATTTATGTGAAATTGCGTAATCTTTTGGCGATTTCTTTGTTGTTGTTGTATATATTTTTTTTCATATTATATTATCTAGTCGAGTTGATGGGAAAATGTGCGTTGGCCATCATAGCTCGAAAAAGTCTTGGTCTTGTTTTATATGTATTTAATTTTTTTTCTGGGCTTAGGCTGTGACTAATTTATATGCGCCAAGGTTTTCAGTTCAGAGCTTTAAATGGGCATTGATGTGTTCATTCAGAGTGAGCTTGATGAATGCGTGTGAGTTCTCTCATTTGGGCAAGTTCGTTGCCTAAGTCTTTTGTTTTAGTACGTATGTATGTCTGACAAATTAGAGCGACTTGCAGCACACTTTGCCATTTGTTTAAATTGCAAATAGCCCGACAGCAGCTCACCTGCAGCCCACCTGCTGTCCGCCCCTGCGGCCTGCGTCGCGCATGCCCCGCTAATGAAGACGAATCGCAGCAAATGCGCAGAAATTTATATACATTTATTTGGCTTTAGTGTTAGCTTTTGATATGAAATGAATCAAGTTTTATGCTTTAATTGATAATTAATGCAGATAAGCGGGGCAAATACGACTTTAACTAGCAGCAGCAGCAGCAGCAGCAGCAGCAACTGGTTGAAGAACTCGCTTGAAACTCGTTTAGCTGTTGCTGTTGCTGTTGTTGGCCAAGTGAATGCGGGTGTCACTTAAATCATAAATCTTACGGCCGGGCCACAGACGCAAATGGCCTTGAAGTTTTTTTTTCTTTTCCCTCTTTCGAGCCGCAGCCTCAGACGCTTTTGCAAGTGCCGCTGCTGATCCTGGCCCAAAGAAAAAAAAAAGCAAGAGAAAAGAAAAATTAAGCTCTGCCTTTCGCTGGAATTCGTGGAACGCGCGCTTGACATCAACTCGCATCAACTTGATTAATTGCGGACTAATGTCAAACATTTTTGTGACATGAATAGCACTAATTCGCAGCATGCGAAGGAAGGATATATATATAGACATTCATATGTGCGAGGGTGGATTAAGAACAGGTCAGTTTGAACTTCTTCATTGAGACAGATATGTAGACGTAGACTTCCTTTAGAGCAGGTAAGAGCTTACCTACTCGATTCACATCAGTTCAGTTAAATGATTAATTTTTTGGTATTTCTTTTCCTTCAGAGCAACAATAAATATACATTTACATATTATTTAAAATTTAAACATTCTACATTTTAATTTTAAAATAAAAAAATAAATTAAATATTATTATTATATGTAAAACATAATATTAATAATAAAAATACTAAAAAAAATAAATAAATAAAATATAAATAAATATTTATTTAAATATATTTAAATATAATATTAATAATGAAATAATAAAAATACATAAATAAATATAAATAAATAAAAAAAATAGGTAAAAAACAATAAATAAAATATAATAAAAAAAAACTCAAATTTTGATATTGTTTAAATTTTTAATTTTAGTTTTCATTTTAATAATTATAATTATAATATTTAATTTTAAATTAAAAATGAAACTTTTTACATTTTAGCTTATAATCTAATAATATTATTTTAGTTTTTAAATTTTTTTTTTCTAAATGACATTTTATAAAAATTTTTTTATTTTTTTAAAAACAATAATTTGCATTATTTAAAAAATATAACATTTAAATACATTTTTTAAAATGTTCGGAAAGTTAAAAAAAGCTGAAAGTTTGCATAAATGCTTTAATTTAAATTCAAATTTAATTTTAAATGCATTTATTATTAATATTCAATTTTGTTTACTTTCAGAGCCAACATTTACTCGTTGTATGTTCGTATGCATATTTGTGTGGCTCTATCTAATCAATCTTATGCAATCAGCTGTTATCAATGCGTCTGTCTGTCGCTCTGTCAACTAAACGCTGACTGCATGTCGCATATGTCACAACAGCAGCAACAGCAGCAGCAGCAACAACAACAGTTGGAAACGGCAGCGGTAACGGTAGTGCACCCCATGTTCCGCTGTCATTCGTATGTCAACGCAGCTGTCAGCCGAGGCGAGCTTAGAAAACAACAACAGCAACGACAACAACAACAACAAAGACTCTATTTAAATGATGACTGCAACATGTCAGAGCATGTCGAGTGCAGCAACTGGTTCATATGCTTGGCTAATGTAAGTTCAAGGTGTGCGTGTGTGTGTGTCCATACATGTTTAACTGTATAATTAAGCCACAAACCACAATTAAATGCCAACTCTTTGTTGTTGTTGGTGTTGGCATAGTTAATTAGCATGCGCGTTGCCAAGCAATAATTTTATGGCAAATATTTCTAACTAAACATTGGCCGAGTTTGCACTGGACCTCCCCTTAGCCATAGGCTCCACCTCCGCCCCGTTATTTCGCCCCTCTGGCCTTGCGAAATTGCGCAAAAATTAATATCAAATCGATAATGTTAAAGTGTTCAGGCGTCGAAACTGGTAAAACCAGCAATCACTTGCCCTCTCGCTTGCTCGCTCACACGCCTGCGGTCGCTGCAAATGCGGCGTGGCCAACGGGAACTAAAGCTGCGACGCAGCCCACAAAGCAATACATACACACATACACATGCATACGCATGCATATACGTATGTCTGCATGTAGTATGAATTAAGCTAGGCAAAAGCTGCGCTCAACGTTTTCGCTGCTTGCTCTTGGCAATTGCAGCAAAAAAAGTGAGAGTGGTTCGGTCAGCTGCGCGCACTCGCATACGTAAGAGAGAGAGACGGAGAGCATGAGAGAGATCTTGCTGTGATGAGCGCAAGCGCAAGCGCAAGCGTAAGCTTGGGGCGAAAGCTTTTGTGCTCTTTGCTGGGCTTGCTCTTCTTGTTGCTCTCTTTTTCTTTTTGCTGTGCCTTGCCATTGCAGCGCATTTTGTGTGTTGGCTTTTGCTTAATTTTTAATTGTTTGCATGCAAAATTAACAGTTGCCCGAGACGAATTTCGATGGCCATTTGCATTGCATAGTTTTAGGCTGCATAATAATTGTTAATGTCATGTGCGAAGAGCTGCATTTATAGTGAATTAGGCTGTGGTCAAATTAGTTAATATCAATAAATATATTTTATATATATAAAAGATAATATAAAAGATAATAAAAGAATTATAGGAAGACAGGCGAAACAGCCAGAGAAAAAGTAGAAGCAGATAAAATAAAATCAATAAAAATCAATGAATATGGTTTTATATAGAAAACATAAATATATCGATAAATCGATAGAAAAAGCAACAGAAAATTAAAGAGAGAGAGCGAGAGAGAACGTATGAAAAGGCTAGAAAGATTCACCACAAGCCTGATAAATCGATAAAGAGATGAAGATATTGAAATAGAAATATCGAGCTTCTGAAAGCATTAAAGGCATTCAGAAAGAGATAGAGCTATGCAGCAACAGCAACAACTCAACGTAGTTATTTTTAGTCCGTTATCAGCTACTCCAGAATCTTCGTGCGCATTTAACGTTCTTGACCAGATTCTGTTTCGCTTTCAGCTGTCGCTTTCTAATAGCCGTTAAACGTGCATTTAATCCCTGGAATAAAAACACCAACAAAAAGAAGTGTGTCAGATTATTTTGAAGAAAGCCAACGACGACGAGTCAATTAAGCGCCATTTAAGCATTTTGGCCTGGCCCAGAAGGTGTCGGCAGTCAACTGTGACTGAAATTATGAGTTGGCCTGCTGTGAGCTCAGGCAATGTTAACACATGTTCTTGCAACTGATTTACAAATTTACGATTATGCGACTATACATCTATATATATATATTGGACTTCTTTTTATTGTAGTATTTTTAGTATTTTATTTTTAAATATATATTTTATTGCAACATTCGCTCGTTCAGCAAGTGGCACAAAGCAGCAAAAAAAAAAAAGAGTTCGCTGAAATCGAAAACCCAAAGCAAAAAGAATGGCATCTGAAATTGCATTTGGTTAGTCATGCGCAAAATAATAATAATAATAGTACACACACACACACACACACACACACACACACACACATAATAATAATTGTTGCTTGGCTTGTTACACTTGCTGGCAGCAACAGTTGCTGCTGCGACAGTAGCCGTTGTTGCAGTTGCTATTTTTTTTCCTTCTCTTCTGCTTCTTCTTCTGGTATCTCCTTTGTTATGGCCATTAATAATGATTTCATTTCCATTGTTTTTCCGGGCACAAATTCTGTGCAAATTGCGCCAAGGACGCGTCCATGCGTCAGCTCAAGCTCGTTTTAGTGTGCGGCCAAAGGCAAGGCGGGGTATATTGGTTGCACGGCAATCTTGTAGGTCACTCTTGTGCTATGGAATGAAGCTTTGATCTCTGTAGATCACCATGAGCTTATATCTATTGAGATCTGCAAAGTCTTTAGCTTACTTCATTTAAGAACTAAGCGCAGTTGAATCATTGTTGATCTCAGCCAGCAGATACATATTTTATAAATTATTGTAAAAGTATATTTACAAGTTCTTTAACGTGAGCGTGCATTATGCCGTCCGTTACGCTCGACTGCTGAATTCTTACTCACTTTTAGCTCACTTTAGCAATGATTCGACTGATTTGGCAGCTGCTTGACCTTGCCGCAAATTGAAATTCCTAGCCAGCTAACAATAAGTAAGCTCCCTCTCCCTCGCTCTTTCTCTACCTCTCCCTATATTCGCTCTGCTAGTCGGTTCTTTTAGATCTTATCATTAACACCTTTACCATCTGTTTAACTGGCATATCAAGTGCATTGCCTTGAATGCAAGTCTCATCTTAAGAACTTTCACCCGATGATTCAGTTCTTGAAACGAAGCGAAATTCCCAACAGTAATAAAAAAAAAGACCCTGAATCAGGCTGAAAAACTTTTGCGGTTAGAATTGCGCCAATGTTTGGGCTTTTCAGCTGAGCAAGAACTCTGACCACGCCTCCCCTTACGCCTTCCCATTTGACTGTTTACATGGGGCCAATATCAAAAGCAGGTCAAGTCAAGAAACAAGCGCCGCTGCCAAATGAAATCATTTACATTGCACACAAAACATTATTGACAACAACAAGAAAAATATTAACAAAATGCTACATATAAAAGGGTTCTAGAGGAGGGATCTGATAGACTAGAGAGATGCCCTGTAGATAGATGGAAGTTTGAGTCTGCTCTATAAATATTTCCTCATATATAACCTCGTATACCTTTAGATATCTGAAAACTGGCATGCAGTAATTATTTAATTTAATTTATGCGATATCGATAACAATCGATAATGTTTAAGATATCGATTTTGCATAAATTCAATGTTATGCATAAATTCAAATGTTATGAAATGTTTTTCCACATCTCTTCAAACTACTTCACATATTTACAGGGTATTTAAATGAACAACACTTATTAGTCACATTTTGGTCGTCGCATACCTTAGCACTGGCCCAATGTGCCCACATCTATGCATCGCCCTCACTTCTGGGCCATTAGAATCACAAAACATTTATAGTTCATGAACAATTTGTTCTAATTTTCTTTCCTGCTGCGGCACTTTTGGTTCAATGGGTCTAATAAAACGGGTCGCACCGCACAGCTGGCCAAATACCTGCGATTCTCTCTCTCTCTCTCTCTGACTGCGGCTCTAGCTCCAAGTCGAGCTTTGGTTGTGGCCCTGGCACCCCACCGTCTTGTTGAGTTCATAAATCGATGTCGTAATTGGCGCGCATGATGCAGCGAATTCTTATTAGAAAAGCAGCTCAGATCCCACTTAGCTGCGTTTCCACTGTTCTCCTCTCTCTCTGATCCACTCACTCACTGTTTGCCAATTTCTGCTCAGACTCAGCTCTGCTTCCAGCTCCATATTTCGCTGCATATCCCTCTCTGCTTTGCACATCCGTGTATTTCCCTCTCTTTTTCTCTCTGTTCGTCAATCTCTACTTCCTGAATTCTGTTTCTTGATCTGTACTTCTTCTATTGGTTCTTCTTTCTCAATTTGGCGTCTTTCTCTCTCTCTCTCTTTCTTTCTATTTTACACTCTACTTAGCTGTGTGTTTCTATATTTCAACATTCCGTTCTCTTTCCTCTCTCTGATTTCACTCTCTGCTTCTGCTCCCGCCATTCGTTCTTGCTTTCTCTCCTAGCTTTTGGTGTCTGCTTCCTACCTTTGCTTTCAGCCCTTTTTTATCCCCTCTATACTCTCTCTTCTATGCTGCCTCTTTTATACTCTCTCTCTCTACTTACTTTTCTCTGCTTCCTGACATTTGCTTATGTCAGCTGACTGCTGCTTCCTTCACCCTCTTTTATCTGTTCCCTTCCACTTCCATCTCTCAGCTCTTAGCTCCTCTATATATATATATATCTATTTTTTAAACTATCTATCTATCTATCTCTCTCTTTTGCTCCTCCTATCTATCTCTATATCTATTTATCTAACTATCTATAAATCTCTCTCTCTCTCTCTGTCTCTCTGTATCGAACTTTTTACTTTTCCGTCTCTTCCTTTTCCTGTTGCCTCCTTCAGCTTTCTTTTGCTTCCTTATCAGCTCTATACTTCATTAACCTTTCTGTGATCTCTTCATACTCTGCTGCCCTCGCTCTCTCTCTCTTTTGCTCGCCTCCCTTACCCCTTATGCCTTATCTTATATCTTATCCAGCATTCTATCTGTTCTCTCGTTCTGATCCCTTCTATTCGTTTTGTACCTTCTATCTCTAAGATACCTTGTTATCTACTTTTGACTCCACTCCACTCTCTCTCTATCTCTCTCTCTCTCTCTCTCTCTCTCTCACTCTCTCTCCCACTCTCCATCCTCCACTCTCTCGTCTCTCATCTTCCCTTTCCTAATCGCAAAATAATGCTTCTAGATTTCTCTCGCGTTTCTCTCTCCATTCAGCTTTCTTTCCAACTGTTCCATTCTTTACAGTCCTCAGCTCTCTTCTCTTCTCTCCTTTGCCCTCTGCTCTCCTCTAATCGTTACCATTTTTGGCTGTTGACCTTGCATAAGAATTTGCATAACGGCAATTGTGACTTAATTGCTGGCCAATGACACAATTGCCCGATTAAAGCCTGATTGCTGATTAGGCAATGCAAACAACACACAGAATCGTGTAACCTGGGTGTCTGTGTCTGTGTGTGTGTGTGCGATGCGGGCGCCAGGAGTTCAATGTCAATAATTGAGCATGGAGCACACAGCTCATAAATAACGGTGCAGTGTCATTGTCAACGAGCTAGCCAAACAACAAGTAGGACGACGACGACGTCGCTGTAGCCGAATAAAGTTATTAACAATGCGGCAACATGTACGTGGACTCTCGAAATGGACGAACGTGACAAATACCAAAAGGCAGACTCAACCGTGCCTGGTCCACCACTACCACCGCCAACGCCGCCAACGACAACAACAACAACAACAACACATTGTCCATCATCGTGGCAGGCGAGGCCAGGCCAAGCCGGGCAACAGCTTCATGTTGCAGAAAAAGGGCAAATGCACATTGCAAACGCCGTCAACGCCGCCGCCAACGTAGCTGCAGTTGGAGTTGGAGTTGGAGTTCTCGCTGGCTGCCCTGACTGCTTAGCTTCCTAACCCTGTGCCTGTCCAGCTTCAAAAAAAAAAAAAAAAGAGAAAGAAACCCGTTAACATTTTATTTGACTAAAATTGACTTTAATTTATTGCTGACGCGGCAGCATTTGCATGTGGCATGCGGCATGCGGCATGTGGCATGTGGCATGTGTAGCTGCACAGCAAAAAATTAAAAAATAAATTTTAATTATTAATATAAAAATTACTTTAAAAAATCTATGTTATATATAAACTATTTGGTATAAAAAAATAAAATAATTTATACAAGAAATAAATGATAAATAAAAATTAAAAATATATATTAATAAAATAATAGAAATTAAAATATATTAATTTAAATTTTAAAAATATATTTATATGTCTATATTTATTAAATTTAAAATATTAATATAAATATTACTCAAAATAATAATTATATTTATAAATATAAACTATTTAGTATTTTTATTTATTTTACACAATTTTTAAAATTTATTTTACACAATAAAGAAGAAGAAAATAAGAATATATAGTAAAAAAATTTTTTAATTAAATATTAAAATAATAATGAACTTATATTTATATATATATTATTAACAATTTAAATTATTAATAAATATGAATATATTTTTATATATTTTTTAAAATATTTTTAAATATTCTTTCCCGCAATTTTTCTTTATTTTAATTTATTATAATCAGCAAACATTTATTCAGGAAGTCAGCTGTAAGCAGAAATCGAATCGTTAAACAAACCTTATGCAAAATTGATCGAGTTTAAAATCCTTATGATCGTTGTTATTAATCAGATAAAAATATATTTTAAATATATTTGTGCACTTGTTTAATATGATATTGATCTGCTTAAGTAAAGTTTGACAGAAATTTAATGTGGACGAGACTTGAACAGGCTAAACTTGATTATAAACATTTCGCTGGGTTCTTTTAAGTGCTTTCAATAATTTGTGCTTTACATAAAATGTTTCTTTTGTTCAAATCGAGAAAGAATTAAAAAATAAATCTGAAATTATTTTGGTACTTTTTTAATTTGTCAAAGAATTGGGATATTAAAAGAAAAGAATAATAGAATATAAAAAAAAAATAAAATAGTTGGGATATTAAAAGAAAAGAATAATAAAATATAAAAAATATAATAATGCAAAAAAAAATTTAGTTTGATTTATTATCAAGCAGGATTAATTAAAAAATTGTTTACTTTTATAATTACATAAAAATATTTTATTTAATATTTTAATTACAATTATTAATTATTTATAATAATTTCATTGAAATATTATTTTTAATATTTCCATTAAAATTATTAAAATTAAAAAACTATTTTATTTAAATAGTTTATAAGGCTTAAATAATTTTGTCATCCCAAAAATTACAAATAAACAAAAATAAAACTAAAACAAAATTAATAAAAATAAATAAAATAAAATAAAAAAATAAAAACACAAAAAAAATATTATAAGAAAATTAAAATATATTTTTTTAAATATAATAAATAATACATTTTAAAAATCTTTCATTAAAATAATATTTTTTTAAACATAAAAATATTTATAATTTATAATGAATTTAAAATATATTTTTAAATTTAATAAATAAAAAATTAAAAAAATCTATGCTTTAGACTTAAATTAAAATACATTTTTTTAAATCATAAAAATATATTCATGCAAAATTTAATTATTTTAATAATTTTATAAATTTCTTAAATTTCTTAAATAATACAAAAATTATTTATAAAACACTAAGCTTTAGAATATTACAATGTTTACCTAGTTTTCTCTTTAGGAATTATAAGCAAGCATTTAATGTACAACTTTTCGTTTATAATTTCTCTTCGCACTAATTTCGCTCAGTGCAGCTTTTTATGTTCTCGCTGCACTTGCAGCTATCTCTTTCTAGCGCGGCTTTCGGCTTTTAGCTGCGCTTGCCTTGGCAATGTTTTCATTGTTGATTTTCGCAGCTTTTCTCACCTTGAAGTGGCACTTGTTCTAATTTTTCCATTTCAAAACCAATCAGCGCTTGTCCTAGCTGCCACGCCCCCGACCCCGTCAGCCCTCCTAGACAGGTAAAAACGCCTGAAACTCTAAAGTTCTTGCTGAATGCTGTCTAGGAAATCGATGCTGCTGCTGCTGCTGCTGGCCCTGTGTGCATGGGCCGCATTTCACATCATAAATAAGCAAGAAGCTTCAAATAAATCAATTATTGGAGACCTTGTCTAGGCTTTTGGCTGCTGCTGCTGCTGCTGCTGCTGCTGCTGCAGTTGTTGCTGCTGTTGCTCTCATGTTGCATTTAGCCATTTATTCACGCGGTTCTATAATTTACGCTTGATGCTGAGGAATAGTTAAGGACTAGCCCGCAGTACACAGCAGACTACACGTGTCTTGGCCAGGCTATTTGTCATTTATTATTTTGGCACGTACATAAATATATGAGCTGAGATAAGCAGAAGCTGTTCAGCATGTGATATATATACTTATATATATAATATATATGTTTAGATATATTTACTTGCATCCGCATTTCGAATGCGAACAACCTGTCAGCGCGACTCATAATCACGCCTCACGCCCACGCCCGCGCACCACGCCCACTCATAAAAAAATCTAGCTGACAGCTAGACAAGCAACGACTACAAAGTGCTAAGCAACAACAGAGAGAACTGTGAACAACTGCAAATAGCTTTGCAATTAGCATACACACAGCGAGTGTTAGCTTCAAGCCAAAGTTAGCTGAGTTCAATAACAACTGCATTTGCCCCAAATCCTGTTAACTTGGTCAATATATACTCGAAATTTTGCTTGCCGTATGGCATTCTGCTCTTGCTTTGTCATCATCGGCAGCGCAGCTCAACTGGGTCAACGTTGTCAACTCGACAAATCTGTGGAGGAGTATTCAGAACACTCACTCAGCTGGCAGAGAGAGAGATGGAGAGAGGGAAGGGAGAGAGTGGAGGGTGCTTGGCAGGCGCCCGAGCAAAGTGTTTGACATGCTGTGACAGGTAGAACAGCATCCATCGGCGCAATCACTCAAAATGTGCTAAGGTATTAAGGCCATATTTCCATATGAGCATTGTGAGGTTCGAGTTTCTTTTATACTTATTATATTTTTACTTATATATATTTTATATATTTTTTTTTAATATTTAATATGTATTTTTTTTACTTTTAAACAAGTGTTGGGTCAAGTTCAGTTGCATAAATTTGACAATTAATTGTTAAAGTCTTCTTCACGCAGATTAGTTCCCAATTCCCAATTCATTGTAATATCTTGCTAAATAACTTTTTTCAATCAAATCAACATAAGTAGCTTACGGACTTATAAACAAATATATTTAAACTGCTTGTCAAAAGTTTGACATGTAAATTCAGTGACACCAAAAAGTTTAACTGAAAATTGAAGTCGAAATGCAGCCTGAGCTTTGATTAAAGTCTGCCTTGACATTAACTACTCTGAAGCTGACTTTATCAAAGGTGAATTTACCTGAGTCTAATTAGAATTTGCGCTTAGTAAAATGAGAATATTGCCAAAGATATTTTCATACACAAATTGCGCTAGATATGCTTTTCGTATTTAAGTTCTAGCTGAGATTGCTCTTAATACCTACAACTAACTGCCAAACATAGTTCTAAATGCTATTCCATTTTCATGTGGTCATATTTTTGCTTAAAGTTTCTCTTTTCGTTTCATTTGGCATAAGTACTTTTGCTTTGCTCCCTTTTTATTCGCTGATTGTTCTGTTTAGATTTCGCTAAGATACCATTTTCCATTTTCTCCACACACACAGACACACCCAAGCAAACACACACTTAGCTAGTACATCGCCTGCAATGAGGCCTTAAATAACCTCAGGCACATTATCGAGTACATGCGGCCCATTGCCCATGGCTATGGCAGAGGTGAAGACATGGACATGGAAGGCGCTGAGAGTGGGAGAAGCAATGCAGAGGCAGAGGCAGTGGCAGCGGCAGAGGCTTAAACAGCGACGACAAGAGTAAATAGAGAGGCAGCGGCAGCGGCAGAGGCGAAGTTAGAAAAGAGTGCTCTACGAAGATAGCGGCAGAGGCACGAAGGCAGCAGCAGAAGAGAGGCGGCACAGGCAAGGGCAGTGGCTAAGCTAAATACGAAAGCAGAGACAGAAGCAGTAGAAGAGCCAAAGGCAAGGCGCAGAGGCGGAAGCATAGGCTGAATCAAGGGCTAAAGCAAAGCCAGCGACGCAGGCAGAGCGACAAAGAGAGAGAGAGAGAGGCTGAGTGAGAGACGAAGGCAGAGGCAAAGGCAAAGGCTAAACACGACTGGGCGAGTGGACATGGGCAGTAGTTGCAATTGGGCTGACCTCACAGCAAGCTGTGCCGCCTCGTTGTGTGCGCCTTTGACGCCTGCGCTCTCGCTCTCACCACATTAATGCTAGCTCACTCTCGCTCACACTTTGACTATTGCAATGCAATTTCGACACTTTCAAGATTTTACAATAAAAATTTGCAATAAATTTGTGGCCGCAACGGGCGTCCAAATGTATTTGAGTCTTATTGGAAGGCTGTGCCCTTGCATCGTGTCAGTTGTTGTTGTAAACCTACACGCATGTCCAGGCTGATGATATGTACTTTTGCAGACATAACTGACATGTTTGCCTAAGAGGCAATAAAATAAATCCCCAACTAAACACAAAGCCCAACGGACAACAGCAACAATAACAACACAGCAACGACAACAATGCTGAGAGAGTGTGTTCGCCACGTGTCGTTGTTCGCAAATGAAGTTAACTCAATCATGAAGGAGCATAGTAAAAATGTTAGAACTTATCAACCAACGAACTGTTGGGTGTTGCAAAGGGCAGCAGTCTCAGCAGCAGCAGCAGCAGCAGTCGCAGCAGCAACAGCAATATTTATGCCAATTGCTGGCAAAAACATGCGAATGAAAATGTGTGTGTGTGGATCTTAGAAGTGCCCTGCTACAGATTTCAAAGGGCTACTCCTTTAGAGCTTGAATTCAATTTATTAAACTGGCAGAGAGACTTGAGTAGCAGCAGAGGCGGAAGCAGAGTGAGAGGCAGCAGCAGCGACAGAGGCAAAGGCAAAGGCAAAGACACGGGCTGAACTTGAGTGGGAGAGAGAGGTATAGAAAAGGCATAGAGCTTGTCAATTGCTTAGGAAGAGCGTAACAGAGAGGTGCAGGCAGACAAGCAGAGCAAGCAGAGGGCATAAGCAAAGCGAAAGCTAGGGAGAGTGCAAAGACGCACGCAAGGCAACGGTAAGCAGAGCAAACGGTAAGCTTGGGAGAGAGACAAAGGCAGATACGCAGGGAGAGGAAAGGGCATAGAGCTAGACATAGGAAGAGCAACCAGAGGCAAAGGCAAAAGCTAGAAGTTAAACAGTGCATATTTCGCTGCTTGCTTCACTCGTCTGACTTTGCTCTGCTGGCCTTGTTCTCTCTCTCTCTCTCTCTCTCTCTTCAAGTGTGTTATCAGGCGAAATGTAAATGCAATTATGTGTTGTTTATGCGCTCGCTAGCCGCATACGTTTGTCTGATTGACATATAAATTAGAGATGCATGCGAGTCGATAGTCGCGTCTTGGCTCTAACGAGCTGCCGCATTGAAAGTGCCAAGCCCCCAAGGTTCCTGCTGCTCCCTCGCCATCCTACTGTTTTGCACTGATAAGCTGTGATTGTTTTCCATTTCATTGTCATCAGTCAAGGCGGCTAATTAAGCGCCCCAATGCAAATCGAGGCTTTTCACTTAAGTGCAAGTAAATATTGTGTAGCCAGTAACACAATCAATGAACATTCTTGGTTTCTCTTTCTCCCTGGCAGCTGCTGCAGCTGTTCTGGATTTCTCTTTCGCTTGCGCTGCCAGTTGCCAGCCAGCTGCCCGGAAGCTTCAGCATTTGTTTCCAGTTAGAATTGTCAACTGGAACCCAACTGTGAGTTGGTCGGCAGATTGGAACACGCTTGGCATTTGGTCATTAGTAGTTGTCAAAGGTTGAACGTGATTTGTGGGCCACTTCCTGCGCTTACGTGGGGCAGCCGAAACGGACGCAGTTCTTCAGCATTAGAATGCCAGAGAAAGAACTTTAGGTTTTATATGCAACGAGAGTGGGTTATGAATCGGGTATATTCAAGTTGGGGTAATAGACTTAAGAACTATTCTTGATCGGCATATACATAATCTTCTTTTATCTTCTCTCTACCTCGGCTCTTCATAGCTTTTTAATACCCTGTATTCATCGAAAGTGACTTAAGGTAAGGGCATATTCAAGTTCTAGTTGAAAAGAGATGAAATTTTCTATTATAAATCATATCTAATGTCTTATTTATAATTTTTATAATGTTTTCTTTATCAACAGAGTCTATGCGAGATTTATAAATCGGAAAATTTGCCTGTATGTAAATTTCTTTATTGGAAAATTGATCTTATATCAGCTTTGATAGTAAGTACAAGGTATATATATACATAATTGTAATTTCTATTTCTTTAATTTATAATGTATATATTTTCCATACTTTTACAGGGCATTTCGCTAGTCCACCCTCGCAAAAGTACGCACTCCTTCCACTTTTAATTACATTTACATATTTTTGCGTACGCATTGACGACAACAAGAAGTCAAAGTCAAAGAATTCGCCGACTGCCCACACGTAGACAAAAGAATTTATAGACAATGCAACTACTTCAATTATGGCGATAAGCGACCGAGAGTCTCTACACATGCCACGCCCCAAGCATACATCCATCCCTTCGCCCTCAATACTCGCAGAATAGAATAGAGCATAAAGCTAAATCCATGGGCAAAGTATAAAAATGTCGTATGTGTCGTGCGGCGTTTGTTACTTATTACATGCAGACAACTAGCGACCGATATCGATACTGGAGAAATATATACATATATATGTATATGGAGGTGTACATATATAGAGTTAGCATATATCTGTATATATACCCTTTGCTGTCTGTTGTCGACCTTCAACTTTGTTTGCAACCTTGTTTGTTAGTTGTTGTTTATGTTGTTGTTGTTGTTGTAAGTTTTTGTGTATGTTATACTTGCTCTATACTAGCTATACCCCTCTCGCTCTCTCTCTCTCTGACTCTCTGACTCTACTCCTCTCTTTGCCTCTCTTTCAGTTGCTTTGGAGTTCAGCGCAATCGCGATCAGTTTTCTTGATTGCACGCGGCAACAGGCAACACGCCTCCAATGCCGCGACACGCAACTGACAGCAACAACAACAACAACAAGAACAACAACAACAACTGTAACAACAACACCCGCAACAATTGCACACGACAACTGTGAAACAGTGTCACAACTGATGGACAACAATCGCAGCTCCTTGCTGGACTAGCTTTGCCGAGCCACAGTTGCCTCAGTTGCTTCAGTTGTAGGCGACCTTCGTTTGAGTCGTTGTTGTTGTTGCAAATTTGTTGCCAATCAGACGTGCAACACGCTGCCTGTTGCCTCCATCATTAAATTGAAAATAAAATAATGCGCCGCCAGGCGAACGCTCTGTCACGCCTGCTTTAATAACTTTGTCTCAGCAGCAACTCCTTTAGCCAGCAACTGTTGCTGCTGCTGCTGCTGCCGCGGCTGCTGTTGCTGCTATCGTTGTCCACGCATCTGCAACTTATTGCTCTATTTCTTGCACAGTTTTCGATTTCAGTTTCACTTTCAGCTGGAGGTTAACAAGCCATACGCCAACTCATAGCCAAGTCCCATCAACTATGTAAACGAGACGCGTGCATCGAAGCGGCCTGCCACTAGACTAGCTGCAACAACAGCAACAGCAACAACAACAGCTGCAGTTGCAACAACAATAAAGAACCAAAGCCACATTTGTTTTTCATTGTGTGGGCAGGCAACCCAAACTTCTCCATAAACTGTCCAGCTTGCCAGGCAGCCAACATACTTAGCCATAAATAGGGCCACATTTGTGCTCCATAAACTTGGATTGGGCAAAAAAAATGTTTATTACGAAAAAATGCATTAAATTTAATGAAAAACTAAAATGAAACTAAATGAATGTATATGAAATATAAATTACCTATATACATCTATAAGACAAAGATTTTTGGTCTTTATGAATGGAATTTCTTGCTACATTTCCTTTTGCTACACCTGAGGCTATGCCATGACTCAGCCTCGCTCCATTCGTGCAGAACAGGTCGGAATACTTCTTGTAGAGTTCATAAAACATATACAATATTTGTGACGTCACAAGGTCGCCGTGTGACATTGAGCTCGCTCATGGAAATCCCTGTGAGATAATCACAGAGACTTCTTCTATATGAAGTGTGCATCATAAAGTATATGAAATCCCAAAAACATTTTAAATATATCAATTTTTATTGCACTTGCCCTGGCGTTGCCAAGCGAATCATTAACAACATTTTTTTCTCTTTTTTATCATCATAACTCGTTTCTGATTTTTTCTTGCTTTTGGCTAGTCGACAATATCATTCTAAATATTCATATATATATATATATATAAAGCGAGTGTAAATGAAATCGATCTGGTTAAACTTGTTTAGCTTGTGCGATAATTTTGATATTTAATATTTGTTAAAGTGTATTGTAACGGTAAATGCTAATGAAAGTCTAACAAAGCAAATTTACATATTGAAATTGTTGCATTGACATTTCAAATTCCCAATTTGAATTGAAATAAAAAGTTTGATGGAGAAAATTAAATAAAATATGCCAAGTGCATTGAACTTTGGCATGAACTTTAGCTAAATATTATAAATAAATACTATATATACATGTTTACTATATAAATCAAGCTGCTAGAAAAACACACCCAAAAATAAAATTTAAACAAAGAAGAAAAATAAAATTAAAATTCACATTTCAACTTTCATAATTCATATTCTCAAAGAACTGGTTCTCGATATAAAATACTTTTTAGCATTCAGCATAAAATTGAATAATTAAATTTTTCACAAAATTTTTTTAATGTTTGCAAGTTTTAATTCAAAATCGTACTCAGAGCCGGATATATGTCTAGATCTAAGCATTATGTCATATCAAAAAACTACTTGATAAAGTGCTAAAAAAAATAATAATAATAATAATAATGAATTCTAAAAGTGAAACCACGAAAAGTGAAATTGAGTTGCGTTAATAATGATTGATTAAACGCGCATGCAAATTTGCTTAAATGCAGCATAATTGTTAAAATGTTAATTCAATTAATAAATGTAGCTAGATTTTATAGCTTCAGGCTGCATAATTATGTGGAATTTTAATCTAACGCTTGAACATTGCTGATATGTTCTTTTTTTAGCGTTTATCAATTATATTGTTATATAAATACTATTTGAATACACTTTTTGGGAAGGGCATTTATACTATTTGAAGAATATGTCATATGTGTTATAAATAGCTAAGAAATGATATAATCTATATATATTTATGATTAGCAATAGCAGCTTTAATATGCTAACTTGTTTTTTTAGCTATATATTCACACAGTTTTGTATAGCTGCAGCATTATGACTCAGATATTATATTCGCGAATGAGCCTAGGCTGAATATTTAGTTTTTGGCTATTTAAATACCTTTGGAGATCAAATCATAAATCCTCTCACTGCAAGAGTATATAAACTTCCACATAATCCTCTACTTAGCTCTCCGTTCAAATAACTATCAAACTTTTGCAGTTATTTTAATGGATTGGAAATGGTATGTCTAGACAACGAATGCTACTTGATCAGGCCCAGGAGCAATTAATGTCGCTTCAAGTGCGTGCGCGCCAAGATATTATAATCGACAGCTTCAAATCAATTAAACCATTCAAAAATTTGTTTAAACAATATGCGCTAACGGAAGTAAAAGACACAGACAGACGGGCAGACAAACCATTTTGGTAACTTAGGGTGGGTTAAAGCCATTTAACATTGGACTCAGATGCTGATGGTACAGATATGTACTCGAGTTCCATTAATCTTCCGTTGTGTTTGCTGTTTTTGCTTAATTTGGATATATGTATATACATATATATATTGTTTATTAATAAAGGCAAAGCACACCCGTTTTAATTTTCTGCATATTAACCAAATAGGAAATCGCGCTAATTGCTTGGCTTTTTTGTTTCAATATGTTTGTATATGTATAAATATATGGTTAAGCCCACGCCTTAGCCACTTGGATCGATCATTGTATGTAGATTATATTTCGTCTGGTTTTGTGTCTGCTTTTATAAATCAATCAAGAGAGTATATTAGTTTATATGAAATATTGTTTTGTTAAAGTCTATCTATCTCTCTCCCTCGCCTGTCTGATCGATCTATCTGTCTCTTTCTCTGATCGGTATGATCTATCATATCATCTATGTGATCTATATCATCTACGTAATCTATATGGTCTATATGATCTATATGATCTATATGATCTATATGATCTGCACAATCGACTACTTTTAGATCAATATTTTCTTTGATTAATAGTCTTAGGTCTATGAAGCGCGTATTATGCAGTCGCTTACACCGTAACTGCAGCATAGTTATTTATTTTCTACCCATAATATTAAATTATGCCATTAAATAGTAACAAATTAATATCAATTAAGAAGCCCAGCAGAGCGCATTCATCAAACGGTCGAAACGAGTTAGATGTTGGTGCCATCAGCTAATGGAGAAGCAATGTGTATATATGTAGATATATACTGATCTCTCTATATATATAAGTATGTATACATTTAAAAATCGAAAACAAATCACTTTTATTTTCATAGACGATTATTAATAGTGCCCCCAGCTTCTTGCCCTGTCACAGTCAAGTTTCTAGTTCCTATTTATAATTTCTGCTCTCATGTGAAACCAAGAGTTAGCAGGAGCTAACTCTACAGACAATACGCACACCTTTCGGTTTCTTTGCTGAGTGCCCAAAGTTTATACACATATGAACTATAAAGATTGATATCATTGCGTGATGCCAGATAACAGGCGGCCGGGCCTGCCTTGACGTAAGCAGTCACCAAAAAAATACCTAAGAAATTGAAAGTGTGCGCATGCTGGACTTGAAGATACTCCTCAGCTTATAAACTTAGAAAAATAACTAAATTAAACGATCGATATTTATCTATATAATAGAAATGAAGATGGATATCGACTAAAACTTATATATATAAAACTTCTAATAATGAATAAACGGCTAAGCAGATGATCATAATTAAAATAACTTAGCTTATCATGCTGGTCATACATCTACTTAATAAATACTTAATCCGATCTACCCATTTAACCCATTTCTTAAAGCTACAGGGTATGCAAAAGAGACTCATAAAACTGGTTACATAAGCAGACAGATTCTAATTGTAAGATTTTGTATCTTATATATATATATATTTTTTTTTTTTAATTTTTAGTCATAAAACTTAAAAACTTTTGTCGCTGATTTTCATTATCAAACAAAATTCTCGGCTATTGTATGGAAACGTTTTCAAGGCCAGACTTAAGTCTGTTTTCGGCCTCATATTATTTGCATACTCGAAGAGCGAGCTCAGAGCATCGACTTACATAGTATTTAAGCATATTATAGTACATATTTAGCTACCAGTATGCAGATCAGCCAATGAAGCAATCAGTATCAGCTTAGAACATATTAGCAAGCAGCCCCAGCTCGCGTGATCTATTCTAACCAGTTGAAGTCTCCATCTCTTTCTTGCTTAGCACTCGACTGCCGGCACTGCTGTGGCTGCGAATGCAGAGTGCATAAATCAAGCGTCTATAAATAAGTCGAAACTTAATGGTCTAAAACCTTTGGCAAAGTCCGAGTTGATAACGCGCGCCATAATCACTCACACACCCAACTATTTATAGAGCCAGCTCTAAAATATGGCTGGCAGGTTCAAAGTGTCCTTGCTCATAATTCCATCCAGACGGGCAGACAGCCTAACGCCAGGCAATATGCATAGGCAAACGTAACTGCACTGAGCGAAAATTAAGAGCTAAGGATGAAATTTGTTTAAAATGAATTATAATAAACTAAGAACTGATTATTACATTAAATTAATTTGAGTTAAAACAAACAAACACAACACAAAGAAATTAAACATATACTACTACTTCTTTCATAAACTCATATTTACTCTTGTCTATATTACAGCTTTAGCCTCTAGTTTCTCGCAGTGCATTGCATATTTATTTATCGCCAGCTACTTGTAATTGTCACAAATTGTATGACATTTTTATGCCATTTGCCGGTCTCTGACTGCGCATAATTGATTTACGCGCTGTTTCTTATATTTGCAAGGCTGGGCAATAAATTTATGTTTTCATATGTGCAGTAGCCAACAATGTCTCAGAAGGCAACAGGGGGACGAGGGTGCGGAAGGTGCCTTATCGTTTTCGCTTTCTGCTCCCAGTGAAGACATTAATCAGCGCCCAGCTTCTAGTTTCCAACTTATTCTTGCTGCAGCGAGAGTGAACGCCCACACTTGAGCCATGGGATGCACTCTAATGGCATGGAGATAAATTTCTGTTGCTGTTGTAAATATAAATCAAATTATTCGTTTGTGTAGAAGAAAATGTAGTAGCCATAGCTGTCGGCCCTCATCTTTCAATATAGCGCGATGGCAATCGGCGAAGAGCGTTGAAACTGCAATTAATGCAATCTGCCAGTTTTTATCTTAGAACATTAATAAAGTTTTTTTTTTCAAGTGACTGCGAGTGCAGCTTATGGCATTGCAGACAACTTAATTGCGTTAATTACGTATTAGCTTAGTTGCAATAAGTTTGAAAAGTTGTGATAAGTGATCTGTTGTTAGCTTAAATTGAAAAATATCGAACTAACTCTGACTTAGCTCTCTGACTCACAAGTTCTATGCGGATTCTGTATTGCAACATAAGGAACTAGTACTTTAGTTGGGCAGTTGTCTTAATTACATGCTAGTTCATAATGCGCAGCCATATTCATTATCGCAGCCTATCGAACTAGTTCCTTGCACAACACACACGCTCAGCATATTTACCTTAATTACATATACGCTGTTAGCTCTCAGTTTCAATAATGCGACTAATCGAATTTGTTCGCTTTGCGAACTAGCACAACTCTGTTGCATTTACTTTATTTCAGTATTCAGTATTCAGCATTCGCATTCGCTTTCGCATTACTTGCCTTAATTACATATTTAAAGCTGACATTTATTATAATTAAAGTTACAACGACTGCCTGTTGTCTGTGTTCTCAGTTACCAAGAGACCCACTCCACTCTCTATGGCTCTATAGCTGTGCTAATTTACTTGCAACTTGATTAATAAGCCGCCATAAGTTCGTATCTCTGAAAAAGAAGCAACACAAAAATAACAGCAGCCACTAACGCGCAACCATTCATCTTCTAGACAAAAGAGCAGCATCAGCAACAGCAGCAGCAAAGACTGTTCACTCTGTTCTGTACGTTGAGGTGCTGAAAATGAAATTCGTTTTGGCTGCAACGCGCGGCCTTGAGCATGAATTATGTGTGCAATTACTCTTCAGGTTGTCATGAGCGGCAGCTACAGCAACTTTAACCACTTTTGCTCCTCTTGCTCCTCCTGTTGTGCTGCTGCTGCTCCTCCTGTTAAGTTTCTTGCTCCTCTTGCTGTGCTGCCTTTTCTGCTTCTGTTCTAATGCCCGTTAAAAGTGCAAGTTGCCAGTTACGATTATGAAACTGTGCCACTTGTTGCGTGCACCTCGGCACCACCTGTCAGCATTGCTGTCTTCTTTCTCTAACTAGTATGTTGCCATACCTGCCGCACCTGTGTGCGTGTGGCTTTGGCTTAAGCAGGTAAGCTGCAGTTACTATGTGCGTTTCATGCGTGAGAGCTGAAGCTGTTATGCACATATAAGAGCTGTTACGTGGAAGTATAGAGCGCACGGAATAAATTAAATTAATATTACTAGAATAGAAATCAACAATTATGGAAAGTGTAGCTGCAGAACGCATGAAAGGTCTGCCACAGCATTAATTTGATTGCAGTTGCTGCTGAGTCAGCGCATTTTCGACTTTTCACATATCACAGAGACGCGATGGCTATCGCCAGCACAAGAGGTTGCCATCGGGGGCAAGCAGCAACTGCAACGCTGTTCGATGATATCTCGGGCAGCATGCGCTGACAGCCAAGATCCCAGAGAGTTGTGGCAACACGCTGACTTGCAACATGACTGGAAAACAAGCTTGTAATTAAGTGTCAGCGTTGCTAACTTCATAAACCAGAGCTAACAACACTCTCGACTGGCGACCCATTAAATTTATGCTAGACGTCTGGGCGAATTGCATGCCTATGCTTTCTAAGCTTTTGCAGTTTTTTTTTCACAGTTTTTTTTATGTATTTTCATAAATTACACATGAGACGCGTGGCCTGGTCGCACGTCAAGGTCGAACCCAGGCCAGGCTAATTAATTAACAATTTTCATCAATTAGCATATGTAGCAGCGGCTCACATCTAAGACTTGGCCATTTAGCCATACACAAAGTCCACTTTCAACTTGTGCCACGTCATCGCGCCAGCAAGCGCAATTAGACAATTGTTTTTTAACACATTTAGTTAATGTGCCCCGACAAATTGTGCTTTAAATTATAGCGAGATGGCTTTTAAAGCTGCCTTATTTATATACACCAGATTTCCCTTCGCTCAAGGCTAAAGTAGCTGGCTAATAAGTTGTTTTCTATACGCGGAAATTGCAAACAGCTACGAAGCATTGCTCCAAAAATACCTTTTTGGTTAAATTAACGCCCGAACGAATTCTGTTTTCCCACCAAAGCAATTCCAACAACTCATGCCAATCACAAAGTGCTACTGTATTCGCATACCCTGTATAGGGCTGCAAGGCGTGCATGTGCGGCTAATCAGAATTTTGAATTTTGTGTCTGCAGAGCAAAAATTGCATTCAGTTAGCCAAGATATATATATATAGAGAGAATAGCTAAGCTTATTTTGAACTTTTATATATATATATCGAAATATCGATATATGCAAATAACGATGTAACACCACTAGCAAAGTAGATAATTTTACTACACTTAAAAATATTTCTTAAGATATAATTTAATAAGACGGAATTTATATTTATCTATATTTATTTATTATTAATATATTTATTCACATTTTACAGCGCATCTCTAGCTCTAACCCTTCTCAGAAATTCTTTAAAAATTTGTTGTTGAATTGTAATTGGGCTTGGGAATCGAATCTCGAACATGAACTTAACCTACCTGACTCTGAAGGCGTAAACAAACCCATTTCGTGGCACCAGAAGCGCTCGGAAGTGCTCGCCTGCAATGCGTCTTGCATGCCAAAGAGTCTTAATGCCGTTTAGATTGTGAAATTGCCAGCCAGCCAGCCAGCATCAAGGTCGCTCAACTGCGTTGACAACAAACACATTGCGGCCAGATCAGCTCTGACCTTTACTTTGGTAACTCTTTCTGTTTAATATACTATATATATATGTATATAATGTTGATGTTGATGGTGTCGTTGACACTTGATTCGTATTTCACATTTTAGTTATAATTTCTGTTACGTCATTTGTGAATCATTCGCTGAATCTCTCGTGTTACTTTGTTTTTTCCAGTGTAAGCAGCATTTCCGTTTCGGCTGAAGGACTTTGTAATGATCGATGAATTTAACAGCGAGGCGTGCACTAAATCAGAAAGGGACAGGCGTGTCACTATAATAGCCAGATAGAATCTTACCCCGCGTACATGACGTATGCGCAATCTCGCTGTGTGCAGGCGTATACGTAATTTGCTTATCAATCATACGCAATGTTGGCCGGCGGCCCACGCGGCGCACTTGAATAAGCCAAAGCGTGAAGAATTCTTTTTTATTTCTACTTCTTTTTTTTTTGTGTGTCAGCGCCGCACGAATTATGAACTCTAAAAATCGCAAGCAAATAAAATTGAGATGAAAAAAAAATATAAATAAATAAAAAGATGCGCAACTCCAGTGCTCATATAAGAGCAAAGAGCATGTTCTAGTGCCATGCGGAAATTGTTGCCAGTTGTAGTTGAAAAACAGCAGCAGACAACAAATTCATTATATTTATTATTCATCTTCTACTTATTCTTCTGATTATTTATTATTATTATTATTATTGTTGTTTTGCGCTGCTGCAAATAATTAAACATGAATTTTTGTTGAGATTTTTGGCAGCAAAATCGATTGAACAGCTAAATAAATCAATTTCTAGTGAGGATGAAAAAATTAAAAAAAATATTTTTAATTAAAGAACAAATTTAATAAATTGTATATTTTTTTATTAATTTTATAATACAATATATAAGTTAAATAAATATAAATATTAATTGAATTATTAATAGACAAAAATAAAATACTAGAATATTTTATATTCTAAAAAACTAGTACAAATATAAATTACAATAAAAATTAAAAATAAAATGTAAAATTGAATAAATTGTATATTATTAAAATTTTTTTATTAAATAAAAAAAATTTAATAAATTAAAATTTAATTAAATGTAATAATTTAAAAAAAAACTTTGTTACATAGTATTATTATATTTATTTATATTTCTAGTAAAGATACAAATTGTATTGTAGAAATTCGATAATATTCTTAAACATAACATTATATATAATATTATATAGATTGATATACATATATTATAATATTGTATTATATATTATTATTATGAAATTACAAATGAGTGAAATTATATTATATACATATCTGCTTAGTCTTTATATAATCTATTCATCCATGTCATTTTAATAGCAACTTTAATTCACCCTAATTATTTAAGTTAACCCACTGCTAAATGCTGCCTAATGCCTTAAGCTTTGAGAATTATTTCCTACAGTTTTAAACTCACTGAAACGTAACACAAGCATTTCAAACTGTGCGCCACACTCTAAACAGTGCATGTCACAGTCTTAAGCACTCGATATCAAATCTTTGGTTTCCACTTGATTGGCGTTCACTGTAATTATAACCCTGTGAAATAACCCTCGGCCTATCACTTGACTTGGCCAATAGCCGTTAAAGCTTCACTAAGCTGTCATACTTAGCCCTCGAGCTTAGCCGCTTTAACACTTTGCTAGGGTATTAGTTGGCTTATTTGTTGTTCTTATCGGGGCTTGAGTGATAGCCAGACGCCGCTTGTTGACATTTTTCTCAAACTTCGATTTGGGTTGGGGTTTTTTTTTTCGCTTTTTGTTTTCGTTTTTCATTTGCGTCTATTTCCCAAGCAGTTTTTTGGCTTGTAATTTTATGAAATCTTTTTATTTGTAGTTTCTTTTTATTTCTATTTAACGTGGTTTGTTTTGGACTGTCGCAAATTTTATGTTATGTTGCTCTGTCTCGCTCTCTCTCCCTCGAGCTCTTTCGGTCTTGCCTACATGTTTATCGAGCTGCTTGTGTAGCAAGGTCGTTCGTTGTACCCAACTTGTTGTTGTTGTTGTTTTTGGGACAGCCAAAGCAATTTGTAATGATTATTAAAACAACGGGGCCCCACTTAGCATGGCCCGAATCTTATGGCCATATAATACCCATGCAAAACGAGCCGCAAAGCAACAGATTTTGTTCACATTATTTTTTCAGTGTTAACCATTCACCTAAACTGTTGTTGTTACCATTTTTTTAATTGAAAAGCCAAAAACAAAACAAGTTAATAATAATAACAAAGCAACAGCAGCAGCAGCAGCAACAGTTAACATTATATTGGCTTACAACATGAGCAGTTCAACAAACGCCCTAGCCAAAACCCGTTACTCTGCGAGCCCCCCTCGCCCGACTATTTGTTTATTATTCTTAAGCAATTATTACCACATAGTCTATATATATACATAAGTATATAGATGTTTTTCTTCTATGATTGAATATCCATGAACATTGATTATGACAGCCGATCACTTGAAACAAAAGTTCGAAAAGTTCTATTTAAAGCAACAGCTAACAGCATTCCAAAGCCATTTGCTCACACACACACACACACACTCACACACAATAGCTGTTATACAAGCGGAACTACCTATACACAAATATATCACAAATATATATACATATATGAGAAATTTCTATCTGAGTATGTGAACTACATATCGCGCGACGAATTAGCATTTATTTTCTATAGAAGCTGCTAAGTAACTAGAATTTTTTGTTGATTTATAACATTTTATTCAATTAGGCAGCAAAATATATGTTTTAAGTCGAGGCTTGCCAATATGCCAAATATATGCGGCAGCTGAAAAGAAACTAGATTTTTTAAAAACAAGTCCGAGAGCTATAGAGTAGGCTGGAAGACTAGCGTGATGCTCTAGACAGGTAGAAATTAGTATTATCAGCTGTTGCAGCTTATCGTCATCAATATTATCAATAGCAACAATAATGACCGTTATCATCAGCTAAGCCATTATCACCTGCGTCATTATTATCATTATCATCATTATTGTTCTCATTTTCTTTCTTTCTTATTGACATTGGCATTGTCATTGGCATTGTTATTGTCGTTGTCGTTGTCATTATCATTGTCATTGACATTGTCATTGTCATTACTTCCACTATAATCATTATAAGAATCACTTTCATCATTCTCAGTTTCATTATCATAACAATAGTCTTCATTACCATCAATAGCATTACCCTTCTCATCATCAATATCATTGTATCAATCATTAATATGATCGTGATTACTTTCATTGTGGATATCAGGTTCATGCTTTGTTTCAATCACGATCATCATGATTTTCATTAGCAATAGAATGATTATAATAATGAACATGAACATTAATATTATCTTTTTTGTCATTGTCATTATTTTATTTATAAATTTTTTCCATAATTCTTCTAGTTAGAATTTACCCTCTTCCGCAACATTATCATTAACGTTATTGTTAGAACTTTGATAAATTCCATTATTGTGCTGAAGACATGATTGTTGAGCCGAATCTAGACAGTATTTGAAGTCTACTATTTCCCAAAAGAACCCATTCACAATGGTTTCTCAATTACAGGGTATAAAACTGGTAATCTAAATCAAACAAAAATGAAGAAGAAACCATAATATCCATAGAAATTTTATATACTTATCATGTTCTTGCCATTGCTATTGAATTGCAAATTGATATGATCTTTTAACATTTTCTTTTTTATTATTATATACATAACGTTTTTAGCTTTTGTTTATTTGAATTGATTAGGAACAAGCAGAAGCAGAAGAAGAACTTAATTAATTTTAGTATTTTTGCAGTAAAATGAAAGAGAATTTTATGCTTATATAATTTGCTAAAGCGCCAAACTTTAAAGGCAAAATCTTGCGACACTTAAGCAACTTTAATTTCTTTCGAGCTACCTGAACTGAAAATTAGAAAAATTGGCCACAATTGCCACACCCACTGACCAAATGAATCATGCATTCAATTTAAGCATAAGTAAAACGTTTTTTCCGCGTCTCATGCTTTTTTTTTTCATTTGTAAATAAATTGCATTTAGCTCTGTGCCATATAAGACAATTTGCCATAAGCGTACGAAAAGCGAGCTGAATTATGTCGCTCGTTGAGTTAATCTTTAAAACAGAAAAAGAAATAGAAATAGAAACAAAGACAGGCAGAAAACTGCTGCCAAATACAGCAGGCTTAAGTGGTTTTGTAGACAGACCGGGAAATACCCCGCAATCGAAATAGAAACAGCAACAGAAACAGAAATCTTAATATCAGCGGCACATCCGCAAACTCTGGCTAAATATGATTTAAAAAGTAATTCACACGCCCAAAAATAAAAATGAAGCGAGCGGCAAGAATTTATACAAATTACGGGGCCAATTGAACAAGCTGTGAATTATTTATGTTAAATTAAAGTGTTTTTTGTTTTTGTTGTTGGGGCGTGTGTGTTGGCATTAGCATAAATTGGTCGAAAACTGTTGAATCTGCGTGCGTCATGCAGCAATTAATGCTTAGTGCTTTGGCCATGCGGTAACACAAGCTACACTGCGAACAGCTGGCTAGCTACTGACAAAGCAACAGGCCTGTCGCGGAGTTTGGAGTTCGGCTCCGCGCGGCTTGGCACGTCAAGTCTGCAGTTGCAGCGCAGCGTCGCAGAGCTTGGCGCTCGGCGCAGCCTAGCTAACTGGCAAGTCAAGTCTAAACTTAGCTTCGGCTCTGCACTCGTGACGCTTCGGTTCAGCGCTTCGTTGCGGCTCGTCTTTTTGGCGGCGTTGCTTTTTGTGTTGTTGTTGGTATTTGGACGCCTCTGCGTGTGTGTGAACTTTTTTTTTGGTGCTGTCTTGTGGCCAGGCCGCACCGTTACTTGGCCAGTCGAATTACGCAGCTTGGGGCGAACGGTTCTAGCGCGCGCTTCCCAACATAGCTAAAAATACTAAACAGCAAAAAATACTAACAGAGAGACACAGCAGCAATCGCGAAATCGTTTTATTCCAAAATCGAACGAAGAGTGTTGTGCAAATTTAGAAAAATATAGAAAAATTACAAAAAAATAAAAATAAATAGACACAGCGTGCTAAGCATATAGAAATAAATAAAAGCCCACAATAGATATAAAACAAGTCAATAAATAAAATTAAATTTGAAACAAATATATATAAAATAAACAGCTAAGTTAATAAAATTGTTGAATGATTGTGGGCGTGGACATAAGCTGATCTAACAGTTGTCGCATAGCTGCGTTGGATAACTTTTGAAGCGGCTTGGATATTTACACATTGCGCATACGCCGCATTGCACACAGCAAGGGGTAAGTGAATCTGAAAGCGATTCAATATACAAATGTATATAGCAGCAAGAATATAACCTTGACATTTAGCTATAATTTGTCATTCTTTGCTAATTAAAAGCACAGCACGTCCAGCGTCCAGCAATTTGATTGGCAGCTAAAATGTGCAATAATTTACAAAAAAAAATTATTGTTGTTGCTGTTATTTAATTAGTGTTTGAGTGCGGCTTATAAATATGTATGGATGTCTGGTCTTTTGCTTTTAATAGTGCATATGTGTTGTGTGATGTGCTAAACGACAAAGGCCACTCAATGCGGCTGAATGTTGTCCGTGAATGTGAAATAAAAACTGAATAAGCTAAAAAGAACAACAACGGCAGCAGCAGCAGCAACAACAACTGTTAGGCATTGTAGGCATGTAAATTACAAAATCAAGTTCGTTGCTTGAGTCTTTTGTTTAGGCTATGCAATCGCAACAAAAGGTTCTTAGGCATGAAATAGAAACTAAGCCAACGCAATTTAATAAACATAATAATGCATAACATATACAATGCACAGTGGTATACAAATAGCTGTAGTTGTTGTTTCTGTTTTTGTTGTTGTTGTTGTTCTGCTTGTTGCTGCTGTCGGACAACCTTCAGTTGAGCAAGAAACCCGTTCGAAGTTTTTAATATGAACTGCGTGCGCTTAATTTACGCCCAGATTAACATTTTTACATTAATATAATTTCACATTTTTATTAAGCCAAAAAAACAAAATCCCTTGAGATTTCGCCTTGACAACCAAAGCACGATGTAAGCTGCACAGATATATAAATATATATATATATATATATATATCTATATATATATATGCGTAAGGCCGCATCATAGTGTCGCTTGTTTCTTTTATTTCTTACCTGTGACAGATGTTTATCGTAATGCCAAAAGTTTTGGGGTCTTTGGCCTACGCTTTGAGTTTAGCGTGAAAGCCGACTTCAGATTCTATGCGAAACTGCAATATATTATTTAGTATATATATATATATATATAACTTACTAATTTGCATGCGACCCAGTTCTTAGGCTGTTTAAGACTTCGAATTAAAGCCCTAATGAATCACAATTTAAAGCTTATCGAAATGAGTTCGAGTTTGAGCCGTCCCTGAATCGCTGTGCGTCTATTGTTAATAATTTGTTTAGAATTTGACAATAACTACTTATACGCTTTTAATTAAACCCATACATCATATAGCTCAATCAGATTTAATTAGAAACTTGATTGTGTGACCAGCTCAATTTCAATTTCAGTTTCGATTTGAGTCTCAAACTGAAATTTAATGAACTTCAATTAAGCGTAACTCACAAAGACTTCAATTGTTGCCGTTGCTGTTTATTGTTATTATATATATACATCTATATATATATATTTGTATTTATTATTTATTAAATTGTTTGCATAGTTATTTGTTGTTATGGCTACAAGCTTTAATGATGCTGTCGCTGTCTGAACTTATGATGTAATTTGTTGGCTCGATGTAAGAGCGTGAAATGTTGGCAGCGCAGCAATTGAACTATGAATCACATTCATCAAGTACATGCTAGAGCAGCTATATATGCCAAATTAACATAGCCAAATTGATTGGCTGACTGCGTGAGTGACTGATAGACGAACTGACTGATGGACTGACTGACTGGGTGACTAAGCTGCTGTCAAAAGTTTGAAAGCCAGACACGTTTAATTAACAAACAAAAACGACGCTAACATTAACCAAACTTTAAGCAGATATCTGCATTGTTCTTTGCGCGCCTTTATAGCTTACGGCATACCCTTGAAGAAGGCTAAGCCAGGTAGCATGTATTTTTATTAAAACATGCATGTCATAAGGAAGCAAGCCAGTGAGGAAGATGCCATTAAAGAAATATATACAAAAATTATAAATATATATGTAATTGATACAAGTAAATTATATTAGGCTCAGCTCGTTTATCTGAATATATACAAGTGCATAAGCAAAGAAATTACAGCTAGAAACTAACTATTTAAGCATTATAAATTGACTTGAAATTATCTATAACCTTATCGATTGCCATGCAATGCTTATAAAGTATTTAGTATCATATCAACATACTAAAACTTACTCGTAAAAGTATTAGAGGCCTAGTTCTAGTCTCTAGCCTTATAAGAGTTAGTTTTTAGCTCTTATTTCATTGATGCTAGTAACTGTTTAGTATGAGAGATAGATTCATCAAATTTTCCATTTAACTTAGGAACATTGCACTCAACTTTACTTAAAATCATCGATAAATATTTCGATTTTTAATGAATTCAGAAGTAGTATGAGTACAAGAGTTTTGATCTACTTGGCATAAATGATTGATAAATAAGCTTGTACATTTATTCATCTAACTATAAAATGCTCAACTTAATTTTGTTCAAATTTACTGTACTATCGATAAATATATATATATATAAATATATATTCAAATCATCGATAAGCTCAACCAACTCAACTTAACTTTGTTTAAAATGTTCGATAACTTCATATATTAGCATTAAGCTTAAAAAATATAGATACTAAAGTTAGCTAGCATAATGGCTAGTCTTATATATAGATCTAGAATGCGAAACTAAAGTAAAGCTATCGATAAATATCGAAAAATCGCTTAAATCTACTGCTCAAATTATAAAACATCTTATATAGATTGCACTACAGTATATAGTATGCATAAAGTAATTCATATATGCATGTAACTCCCAAGTCATCTCTAACGAGCTCCGCTTATGCATCTGCTTCTGGTTATCTACTCAGTCTCAGACACTGCCAATCAGAGCACTTGATTTATGTTATTTAATTTTTTTGTTATGGACTTAACACTTGTCGCTTGGCTATTCTTAGCCAAGGCCCACGCAAATTTTTGCAAGTAATTTTTTAAAACAATGCCAACGAGACTATATAAACTTTATATACACATATATAAATGAAGCCACAAGAGTGTAGCTGTGTGTGTGTGTATGATCACTCAATAGCAAATAACAAATAAGCATAAAAATAATCAAAAAAACAGAAAAATATATAACAAAAGCGGAAGTTAAAGTCTCACGAAAGCGCTGTGTAATTTTGTGTCTTTTCTCTTTGGCGCCTTCCTGGCACGAAATACCAAATGCGAAATATGAATATTATTTTTGTGAGAATTCTCAACGAAAATGCAAGCGATAGACAACAAAAAATATTTATATATATATATATATATAGAGATATATATTTGTATGGATATTATGAAAGGCCTGCGCTGGCAAGTGAAAATTGGAATTTATAATTTCGTGCCATGCAGCGCGGCCGATTTTCAACCGCAACATTTTCCCCCTCGCATGAATGCGATAAAATGAAGAAGAAGAAGCAGCAGCAGAAGAAGATGAAGAGAGAAAAACAGCACTTGTCACTGCTGAAGCTGCCTCAACTCAGCTACTGCTGCTGCGGCTGCTGCTGTTGCTGCTGCTGATGATGTAATGAGCGACATGCGCATCAAGTGACAGAGCAAATGTTGCGCATACGCCGCATTGTACCAGACGAGTGCAACAGTCGCCAGCTGCGACGGCGGCTCATCATCAACAATCTCAAAGATAATAAAAAGCAAATTGTTGCAGCTTCTGCTATTGTACGCTCAGACTTAGAATTGACCTGAAAACCTTTTGTAAATCTAGCTCAACTTGGAGGAAAATCTTGCATGTATGAAAAGTATGTGGAAAACTAAAACTCTGCTTAGTTTCTGCTGTTTTAAGGAAGTTGAGAGCCAAATGAAAAAATTTGCATTTTAATTTAAAGTTGAAAAATAATTAAGCAAGTCGAACAATAGCTAATCAAAGCACGACTTTTATATATATATATAATCTTTATATATAATTGCTTATATTAAAAAGGCAACCAAATTTATTAAGTCATTTTCAAGCAAAAGCTAATCAAAACTTAGTCATTGTTTAAGCTCTGAAATATATTAAAGCCATTAATTTGAATGAAAACAAATGCATTTATAGCTCATTCAAAAATAACATATATTCTTTTAAGAACAAAGCTAACAAAGTGAATTTGTATATGTATGTATGCATAGATTTTTTAATATATAAAATATATATTTGTACTTTTTATATAGATATTTTATTTTAAATATATGTATATATATTTAAATATATTTTTCCTTTTTAATATATTTTTTGTTTTAAATATATGTATATTTTATATATATTTACTTTTAGTTTTATAAATATTTTTTTTTTTTAATTTCTGTATATAATTTTTTATTATTTAGTATTATTTCCTATTTTTTATTTTAACTTATTTTGCTAATTTATTTAAATATTTTAATTAATTTTAATTTTTTGAAATTCATATTTTGTAAATTTATTTTTTTTTTTTTTTACTTTTTTTATTATTTGTTTTATTATTTATTATATTACTTTTACGCTATCATTATTTTTTGTTTATTTTTACTTTAATTTAAATTTAATGTTTTTTCTATTATTATCTATTATTCAACATATTCAAACAACTCTTGTTAAGTTTTATTCATTTTTTTTAACACAACCATAAAATACAACATTAATACTTATATAAATTTTATTTATATAAATTGGTTTGACGCCTGTATAAAAAAAAAAACTTGTTCGATTTGCGAGAGAAATCAAGTTTTTCATCGTGTTTTTTTTAGCTTCTACCAGAGCTCTGTGTCTGCTCTGCATAATATTTACATTTAAAAACAATATATTTATGTATATATTAAAAAAAGAATTTAGCGTTTGCGCTTTTGTTAAACTGAAAATATTTCAAGATTATTTTCATATATACAAAATGCGCTAGATTTTTACTCTAAGCATTCGTTTTACAATATATTTAAAGAGCGGAGATAAATTATAAATAGAATTAGTTAATCTTGTAATAGTGTAAGCATTTGCTAACACTAGTTTATTTTACTTTAATTTTTTATTTAAAGAACATAATATTAGTTATATTATAAATAGATTAAGCTAGCCAGATATATTTCAGTTAACCTGAAAATACTTTGAATATAATATAAAATATTAAGTAGATGACTTAACACAGTCTTTTTTTTTTGATGCCCTGCTGAACTTGAGCCATAAACAGAAAGTCCGACTCTTGTTGCTGTTGCTACTGCTGCTGCTGCTGTTGCTGCTGCTGCTGTTGTTGCTGCTGCTGCTGCTGCTTCTGCCACATTATTTTGACACATGCACGTGCTGAGTGAGCCCCATTCACAAACAAGAAGAGGCTCAGCTATAACTTAACTACAAAACAAGGTAGTTCACTTCATTTTTTATGATATTGCGTGCCCCTCTCTACTCAGGCAGCAGCAGCAGCGGCAACTGATGCCACATGCTGTAGATCTAATTGCGAGCGATGCTCACATGAAACATGTTAAAGAAAGAGAGAGAGAAGGAGAAGAAAACAAAAGTGCCAACTCATAAAATTAAAGTTAACCATAGTTGTAGTAGCAATTGTTGCTGTTGTTGTTGTCATTGTTTGTTATAGTTGCGTTGCAAACAATGACATTAAGCAGAGACACCCGCCCGCAACTATTGTGCAAGGCAGACGACACAAAAAAAAAAAAAAAAAAGAGACAATTATTTTATGGTCTATATATAGCATGTGGAGATGTGCATTAAAAAGTATATATACATGTATACAATCAGATTATGGCATATAGTAAATGATGCGCATATATATACATATTCAGCTTGCGGCATATAAACAAAGACTTAATATAGTACAAGCAGAGCTATAGATGTAGCTGATGAGAAATCATTGCTAGAGAAATCATATATAGGTGGAAAATGTAATTGAAAATCAAGTCAATGTTTGAGCTGAATGTAGAGTGAGTTATAAAACTGATTAAATGTATATAGAAGGTGTGGCATGAGTGCTTAAAAAACTGCAAAAAATAACAAGAGATGAAATACAAATTTGCTCGTCTTTGTTTGCATTTATTTTTCAATATTTTTTATTATTAATATTTACATGTTTGTATATTTTAAATTTATTTTAAATATAATATTTTTTTATATGTTAAATTTATTTTAAATATAATATTTTTTATATGTTAATTTTTATTTTTTATATATTTTACTTTATTTTTCATTTAATTTTTTTAAATATTTTTTAAAGTTTGAATTTGTATTTTATTATTATTTTCATTTATTATTTTTTTTATTTATTAATTTATTTATTTATTTATTTATTATTTTTGTATTATTTATTTACTTATTTATTTATTTATTTTAATTTTATTTATTTATTTACTTTTTTTTTTTGTGGCAGCTGAAAACACTTTATTCTTAGTCTTAGTCTTAGTCTTAGTAAGTAATCCAAATATAAATAAATTCGTTATAAACTCATAACATTAAGATTTTCCAAAAATTATTCATACTATCCTCGCCCATGTACATTTATCCCATAAAGCAACTGCACAATGCACTTAGCATATATACTAGCTAATTAGCTCAATTGTTTTTTGGCGCATTCTGAAATGAAATTGATGGAACACATTAAATGGCAGCCAGAAAACCCGTTAACCAAAAAAGTAAATTTAATAAAATAATAAAAACAAAAGTGAACGCAATGCAAATAGAATTTTGTTGTACGCAAACAAAGCAAAACAAAAATTGTATATAAGATCAAAAGGCCAAAAACTCGTTTTTTTTTTTTTTTATTTAGTCCGACTCATAGCCGGACATGTAAGCTGCTGCTGTTACCCCGTACCTGCCACGCCCCTTACCCATTTGGTGGCAGTGCAGCGAGTCTCGCTCGAGCTATCCACTTTCAAGGTTGCAAAGAACTCGACCGAAAGGCAGGCCGACTGCCTGGCAGCTGTCATACAGATTATTGCATTTGGATTTGGGTGTGGGTCCGCATTGCAGTGGCCCACATTTGGAGCCACTTCAGAGGTTGACAAACGTTTTTTCAGTTTTTTTTTTGGAAAGGCGCAACGCTTGCAACGTGGCACACGCCAAACCAACTGCAGTTGCGCAATTTTCTTATGGTTCATGATTCATAAAGAGCAATTAAAAGCTAAAGAATTGTATCAATAAAGAACAATGCAGGCGGGAGTTGCTGACTGCATAATGCGCGTTCAAGTTATATGAATTTAATGAAATTATAAGAAGTTGAAGTGTCTCAAAGGGGCGAGTCATAAGTCTAGCCTTGTAAACTGCAGAAGCTAGCACTATGGCAGGTTAGAATTATTGTTTACCCCTCCCTAGTGGGCGTAACCCAAAAAATCTGAACAGCTATTCAAAGTAGATCTATAATGAGTCTATATATATCTATCTATGAGTCTATCTATATCTAGCTATAAATTTGCAGTTTCTGGCATCTACAAGCAGCACATTCCACAAAAGCGAATATACCCGACTATCTTACTGCTCGCCCAAGTATTTATAGCAAAAACAATGCCAATTTGTGGGGCGCAGTCAGCAAGTATTTTCAGTTTTTTTTTAGTTTTTTTGTAAGCCGCTTAGCCAAGTCAAGCAAAAGACTTCCTTCTGCGCAGGAATGAACGAGCCAGCGCAACGGCCTTGACGAAGTGCGAGACGTAGTTTCACGCACGTTAAGAACACTTTTTTTTTCATAACAACTTTTTTCTTGTTGTTGTTCAGAATGCGTTCGATGTGGTTTGCTATAAATAAAAGCTGGCTTTTTTGGCCTTCACTGGCCTTCGAGCTTACATAATTAATTGCAATAACAGCAAGTTGCGGTAGCTTGGCATGCGGAAAAGCTGATGCGACGCCGGCGCAAACGCAAACGAAAGACTTAAGACACGAACTTGAGTGCAACTGTGACGCACATCAATCAGCTAGCGCCAGCGGCGTCTCAATTAACACTTAATGCACATTTAACAAGTGAAAAAACTGAAGAAAACACTTATAAATTTGTGTGGCTTACTATAATGAGTAAAGAGAGTATATTAGCTTTCGCTTGGCTTTTATAGTAAGCATTCGGCTTGCATGTGAGCTAGAGAGCTGTTAGTTGATATATATACTGTTTTAATACACTTTAAAGTATTCAAGAGTTTTAAAATAAGCTCTTAAGGGGCGTGTCTAAACGTAGGCTGTCTTAGAGCTGAGAGCTGAGAGCTTCAAGCTTTGCTTTTTAAATACTTTAGTTCTTAACAACAGATTAAAGTTTTTATTTATATATTAAGCTCATCTGAGTATGTTAAATTGAAAAACTCTATTCATAACAATTTTTAAAGCTATCTATCCTCTACTTCTCTTCTACACTTCATCCAAGGAACTTTACGCTATACATATATGTAGATCTCTTCATTATATATATTACAATCTTAAAGACATGGCAATTCAGAATCAAAACAGAGTATTATATAGTCTTGCATAATCAATTATAACGTATTAAATATATATATACCTATATACTTTCCATTATCTTGACCCTGCTCAGCTGCCAAGCTGAAGCAAATAAAACGAAAATTATTTAAATTTGTACTTAGTTCGCTTGTTTGTTTCCCCAATTTGTCTTTAATTAAATTAAATTATTTATGTATAATAATTGTTTAATTTCAATGCACTTAACTTCCATATATATATATAGATTATTAAGCTGTATGGCCAAAAGCAAAAGATGGCCAAAAGGCCAGCTAGCTAATTAAATTTCATGTAGTCTGTGTGTGTGTGTTGGTGTATCTCTGCCTCTGTCTCTGTGTGTGTGTTGTTGTTGGTGCCATGTGATCATCGCTAAAAAATCAGCAGCACGTTCGATGTACAAAAAACTTTTATATATAATATATTAGCAAACCAAATGGCAACAACAACAACAACAATCAAAAGCAGTGAAAAGAACGAAATGTTATGCGTTCGTTGTATATACATATTATACAATATAAAACAGATGAACAGATGAACAGGCAAATAAAAATAAAAAGAAGAGATACAAGAAATATCAACAAAATTGTATAAAAATCAGCAACATTCTGGAAGAACTTAATCACAGCGCTCTAAAATAGAAGATGAAACAAAATTAAGTTTTGAATTTGAGGTTTACCGATTGGGTATTTACCTTCTCTCCCTCTCTCTCTTTCACGTTCGCCTTCTCTTCCCCTCTCTCTCTTCTGTTGTATTTTTCAAGGCTTGGCTTTGAATGATAACTGTAAGGGGTCGCAGCATCATCATTAAGCGTGCGCTGATGTTGACTCATGAATGAAAATTAACTAGGTAACGTATTCTATATAAAGAATGATGCATTATGCTCAAAAATATAGTTGTAGGTAGTATAGACGAGGGCAATCTGAATGATTTGTCTATGAATATATGTATATTGATTACAATGTTTCTGTTGTTATCTTGCATCTTTACGGCTGGCAGCTCTTTGGACTCGTGTTTATTTCGTACCTTCCGTAATTTAGAAAGTCTGCAAATTTGTTTGTTTTGTGGGCGTGAAGTGTCATTAGCATTGCTAAAAGTTCTTAGTAAATAGTCCAGAGGCAACAGATGAAATATGTTGGCAATCGAGATACTCTAACAAATTTCTATAATTGTGCTTGATTAATGGCTTCATTGTCCATATATGTGGAGTGTATTTCGCACGATATTAAAGAGATCTTGAATAGATAAGAAGGTGACCAATTTATGAAGTAACAGAAAACACGATGATGCCAAAAGTTAAATTTTATTAATAATAATTAAATAAAAATAACTCTAAAAAAAACTACAATGAAATTTATTTAATCTAGAAAAAATATTTCCTATAAAGTTTACAACAAAAAATGTAAAAAAAATCAACCATGAATTAAAATAAAATATATAAAACAATATTAAATCTACTTTAAAAATCTACTATAAAATCGATGAGTTTGCACTTGGACAGCTATAGAATTTGTCAACTATTCAGATATCAGATATGTAATTTATGATGCCTTCCCCATTGTCTGCTTCAAGTGTTACACATTACGTGACAAAACTATAATATATGTATATGTGTGTCTAGGGTATGCGAGGTTCTAAGACAAAGCTGAGACCAAACAGAAACCCGTTGAAATTAGAAATTGATTAGCAGAGCCACGGGCTTTTTGGGGTTTTATGCGTGACATATATCAATTTTATGGCCAGATTTCGGTTGCTAATTAAAGTCGAACGCCAACGCAAATAGAAAGCCAAATGTGGCATTGACTTCAATGGAATTGACCGATTTTGACCTGGCCAGACGACACGACAGCAAATGGAGCAGCCGCAGCTGCCAGAAGCAAATACGGAGCTAGTGAGGGCTCATTAGGATTTCAGAGCGAGCTGCCGCCCATTGATGTGGGCCATTAGAAGCACGATAGGAGCTTTGAAATGGTGTTAAAACGTTTAGCAATGCGTATGGGGTGGCAGCTGAAGAGGCAGCAATAGCCGCAATTGTTACAATTCTCAGACTCACTTTCAATGCGTGTGACATATATTTTGACCACATGCATACATATACAATTATATATATATATATGTGTATAGTATATAAAATATATTGATAAATCGCATTGAATGCCAAGCACGTGCATGACCGCCAATACACCTGATTTGGTTAACAGGTAGCTGGCATTTTGTCACAAAACGTTGACAAAGCTTGACTTTGAAACGGTTTGCGACACAAAGAGAAAAAAACCTAAAAAGCAACCATAAAAATCAAAGAAAAACCACAGCAATTGAAATGCAATCCAAGTTTAGTTGACTACAGAAAAAATGCAAAATAAAAAGCACAATTAAACGCAGTGACATTGGTAAAAAAAAAAAAAAACAACACCAACATTTCTATTAAATGTGTTTCCAAATCAAATGACTTAGGCGACAAACTGCGCAGCCAACGAATTTTTTGTTGAAGTTCATTGGCTTGCAGATTGATTGGCTGATTGCTTAATAATCTAAAGCCGGATTAAAGTTTTTACACTATGTATATATATATATTTTGTGTACATATGTACATATAAATAATTTGATGCCTTTACACGCCGACAACTTAATATGCCAGCCCAGATCTAATCATGCAACAAATGGCGCTCAAAGAGTCATTCGCACAAGCACTTAATTGTTCTTGTATTTGTTGTTGTCTAGAACCTTTGCCAGCTGCTGCTGCTGTAATTATATATATATAAATAAATAAATAATAATTGAAGAAAAACGTTTCTTTTGCAGACCCACACACGCAAAACAACAAATTAAATAAAATGATTTCGCGCCGCAAGATTATATCGCGTTCCCTGGACAATTTGGATGCGATTGGGCAGGAGGAGCAGGAGGAAGATGTCTGGCACGATCGCGAAAAGCTGTTCCGGGTAAGCAAAGCAAACCAGATGTACAACGAGCAATATTTTGGTAGACTTGCATTAAAACCTTATCATGCTAATTCTCTGTCTCTATCTTTTCAGGATCACATCAACGAAGTGCTGACCAAATGGGAGCAAATCGATGATGAGATATGGGCCAAGATCATTGTCTTTGAGAAGAATCGGCGCGTGGCCAAGGCCTATGCGCGCTCCAATGTGATCACCATTAATGGTTCCAAACATGGCTTCGATGGAGTACGGTAAGTAATTCCAGCTACCTCTCACGATCCATACACACTAACTGCTTTCTTTCCTTTCACAGAATTGGCCTAAATGGCTTCGAGAATCCCATGCGGGATGCAGAGACAAAAGTCATCAAAAAATCCATAGGAGATGGTTTTAAGATCAAAATGGATGACACTGGCAATATATTTATTAAGCGCTATGGCAAGAGTAGCATCTATGTGAATCACACCTCGTTGGCCAATGAGGAAACGGTGGTTGGAGCTGACATTCTGCAGATGCCACAAATGTCGCTTACAGCGGGCACCTCCTCCAGGCTGTTCGACATGAAGAAATTTCAGAATAATATTAATCGGGAATTTGCGCGTAGCTATCCGGAACGTAGTCGCTTGGAACGACAATGCCTGTCGGCAGTCTCGCTGGTCAAGTCAAACAATAATCTAATCAATACACCCCTCTGGATAATGGTCATCAATGTGGTTGCCATGGATATGCTTAAGAATCGCTTGCAAACGTTGCCCAAGTCATTGGATGCATTGGGCATGCGAGTGCCTCTCACACATAGCAACGAGGATCCGTACTCAACGATTGAGAGTCAAGTGGGTTTAATTTATCCTACTCCTGCGGCCTCTGATGAATCCCAGTCCTCGAGCAATTCAAGCAAGGGCAGGCGCAGCGTCTTCAGTGCGGCGTTCCTCAACGAAAGTCCTTATGTGCCAAAGGTGAGTGATATCGATTAATGAATATCACCGCTGTGAAATTTCAACGCGATACTTTATTCATATCGATATTATTTTTAAATTTAAATTTATTAGAGAAAAGCTAAATAATCATTCTTTTTGTCTATTTCAGCCGGACTACGAGGTGGCATCAATGGCCTCAATGGCTTCCCTTGCGCCCATTTATACGGAAAAGAAACGCCAGAAGGATACACCACAGCGCAAAAAGCAGGATGATCCCTACTATTGCGGCCTGCTGGCACGCATACCCAATTTTATTAAGTCGAACAAACAGCAGTGCGCCAGCAAGCCCAAAAAGGAGCCCAAAATCTCGCGCAAGATATCGGCACAACATCATCAGTTCCTGCTAGCCGCGCAGCAGCAGCAACAACAGTCACTGCAATCGACGACGCCCATACCCATTGCAACTTTCCATCATTCGTATTTCCCCTACAAGCTCTATCCACCACAACATCGACTGTCACAATCGCAGCTCTCCCTCTGGGATGCGCGCAGTCTAATCAGCGCACATGGTAAGTGTTTCGATATGTCCTGTTAACAAATGAAACGCATCTCCAATATTCTGTCTTTCTTTCTTACAGAATGAGCGCTGGGAGCAATGGGCCCTAATTTATTCATCTCCTAGCATTATATTACAGTTTATTTAGTCAAAGCATGTTTTTTTAATTTTTGATCAGTGGAATGCATTTCGCTCAGTTTTGTGATCATAAATAATGCGAAATGCAGCCATCTCGTTTAATATTTAGAGCATACTTTTGGGCTCTTGCCCAAAATAATACCCATTAACACTTATACTAATTAAATCGGCGTTGTGGATTAGACACCGGAGATGAGAGATTTAATAATTATGCAATTTGTAATAATTAATTAAAATTTTGCCATAGTTTTTAAATCGTTTAAGACTGAGAACGTCCTAGAGTCGAGTTGTGTGCACAAATAAATACATGTATACACAAATCTAAAATATATTTAAATGGAATTTATAAAAATATATATACATATGCGCACATTTTGATAGCAAAGTATAGGAAGGATTTGTTGTCATATGCAAATTGTTTGCTACTTTAGGCAATTTATTTTTATTGTTTTATTTCCTGTAAATACATTTTCATATGTAAATAAGTTCGAATATAATATATATGTATGTGAAACCTATGTAAACGATTATGCATTAAAAGAATATTTTCAAATGTGTTATCTTTTTTATTTGAATAATGTAATATAGACACGGTGACTTGCTTTTAAAGTAAGTATAAGAGTATCGTGTTTATTACAAAAATAATTTTAAAAAAAACATATGTTGCTGCATTAACAGCTGCTAGTCTAACATAACTATGTTATTTAACATTAATTGTTCGATAGCTGGTGACTCGATAACAAATTTTGCAGCCCTGCTTTTAGCCCGACTGTCCGAAGCCAAGCGGCCGCGTAAAATTTGCAATATTTAACAATTTTTAAACAAAAAATTTAGAAATAATTTATATTCTTACTATTACGCAATAATCTCATCCAATAATTTATGTGCAACGATTCGTATAAAATACGGTGAGACAAATGAGACTAAACGAGTTCCGTTGGCATTCAAAGGCAGTCCAAACAACAAAAACAACAGGTTAGCTTTTGTAAATTAACTCATTTTAAAACAGCAAAAATTTGTATATAATTTGGCGAGTTCAAAATTTGATGTATTGACGAAAATTAAAAATTCGTTTTGGATCTTTATATTATGTGGAATACTCGAATGATGGGTGAAAGTGCGTAAATGCATAATATTTTAATATAAATACATTTTAATATAATAAATTGAAACCCCATACGCAGTCAAAAATGTAAATTTAAATATTTGTAACACAGATCAAACTGTTACCGTCATCGACAGTGCTTCAGCTACATCCATTGCAACGACGCCAGGAATTGCCCACATGATTATGACGCCCAAATCCAGGGCTGCAGGAGAAAATCTTGCTGCAAGTCCGAAATCAATGGAGCCCGACTTACGAACCAAAGGGGGTCCACATCTACAGCATCTACAACGTGATTTCAATAGTCCAAGCGCCGCGTTACGCATGCGCGCCATAAATGCACTTAAGTAAGTATACAATTATATGTGTATATTTGTATATATTTCTAATTTATATCTTTTGCTAATAGAAGTCCAACTAAAACTACGTACAATAATTTCGATGTACCGCATGCTGAGATTAGCATTATAACTGCAGAGGAACGTAATCCGCAGCCACCGCCATTGCTCTCAGAGATTTTGAAGGATGTCATTGTGTACGTTGAGGTGCGCACTGGAAATGATAATCGTTCCGAGGGCGTTAAGAATATCATAACAAAACTGGGCGCCCAGGCCAATGATCGTCTGTTGCGGTATGCTTAGCTTACATTTAGATTTTTATGAAAACTTAAAATACAATTTGAATTTCAGCAATACCACGCACGTGGTCTTCAAAGATGGCCTCTTGTCCACCTATAAACGCGCACAGAGCTGGAATATACCAATTGTTTCCATCTTATGGATCGAGGCCTGTAAAGTGCAACGTCGTCTATGTGATCCCGCACAGTTTCCCATTAGCAATATACATATGTATGAATTCCCAGAACTCTATGGCAAAGTGTCGGTGAGTACTCGCTATATACCTATGATTAAAAACGTATAACAATAGAGTATTACAAAAAATGACTAAACTCATTTTTTCCATAGATCAAAATGAAATGAGATGATTCTGAATGCATTTTATTCTAACAGACTATGAATCAAGATGATTTGCATTATTCTCTATTCTGAAAACCCAATCAATGTACATTTCAAAGTTTATGACAAAAGTCTCTTTAAATTCAAATTTGTAAAGTTCTATTAAATCAGAAAGTGTGCATAAAAGAATCTATAATCATTTTGCTTACTGTTTTCTTAAAATTGAGAATAATGGTTCAGAGTCATCTTATAAGAATTAAATTTTGCTGAACAGTTCAGTATAGTCAGTGATAATATAGTAAAGAAATATCTCGTTTTACTTATGTTACATCTAACACGTGGTTTTTAAGATGATGTATACGAAGGTAGTCTAATATGTCTTCGAATTAGCAATGTATATATGCATATTTATAATTTTCTATTTTTGCATCTATTATCTCCATTATTTATACATAATCCCATTATAGTACAAACAAATGTCATTTACCTTATGTTATATCCAACACGTGGTTTCTAAGATGAGATTGCAACTATGTAGCCTAACAGCTGTTTAACTAGTTCCGATTTCTATTGCAAATTTATAGATTTACATAAATCAATCGCTTATCTCAAACAGCAATTGTTAGTATTCAATGATCAGTTATTGTAAATATACCAGATTGCTTCGGAAGCCATTAACTTCAGTTCTCAATAGTCGCTAGTCGCTAATTGGTTTATTGGCCTCATAAAAAATACTATAAACTAAACAAATTGATTAATTGTTTAGGCTTTACCTAAATATATTTACGATAAGGCCGAGCGAGTAAGGTATATTACCACGAACAAGCCACGATGACTCAGATAAGCATTTGATATGTCTAGTAGTCTAGATAGCGCTCTAGTTAAAAGTGACGCGTAAAATGATACCCTGTATAGGCTTAACTTTTATATATGCCTCAAATGATTCTGTTTTGTAAAACCAACATATTGAATAGTTGACTCTGTTCTTATTATTGTTGACAGTACTCGACTGACAGATACCCTGTTTTTTTGTATTTATTCTGACAGAATTCGCCTTTTTTAATTGATTTGCTGATAAAGTTTTGCTACTGCTAGTTTTGCTATTTTAAAAAGTGAAATAGAAAGAAGTCTTACGATTAATTCTCCTATATTATATTTCTATTTCTGTAAAGTGAATAATATTGATTAGATTTTACCAGCGCAGCTTAGAAAGCTAGACAAGCAGATACCCTGTGTGGAGTTTCATATTTAGATTTCTCTCGTCTCAAGTTTCTCTAGTCTGCGCATATCCTATACCTATATTTTACAGGGTATATCAGCATAAATCACAACAAATTAAAACGTAATCATGTTTGTTATAATGATTCATTTCAAAATTCTATTCATTTGATCGATTAGGAGATACCCTTTGCTATAGATTTCTCTTGCGCTTGCCTTGCACTTTACGAAGTATATCCAAAGATGGCAGCACAAAAATACAATAGAAACAAAATATTGCTATTTGAGTGCCGTCTGCAACTTTGCTCGACAGATTCTTATCACAGACAACAAATGTCAGCCACTTAGCCCAGCTCTGTGCCTTGTACACTTTGGGGCTGTGTTTAGGTTATCTAATTCAATTTGCGTGTAACACGTAGTGTACAATATGTCTTATCAGAGGCCAGGAAGTTGGCCAAACAATAAGGAGAGAGAGAGAGAGCGTCATCGCTCAACCTGGTTCAAAACTAAATAGAATAATAATAATAAAAACAAATGCAAATTTTCTTAATAAATTTTGTCTTGCACTGAACGCACAGACATTATGTTTTATTACTTAAATATTACGACAGTTCAGTAAGAGGAAGATGAACAAAAAGACAGGGCACTTGACAACTTAAAACCTATTTCACATGCGCACGTCTGTTTACAGACAGATATTAAAAATTATAAATATATATATAGTAGTTACTTTTTTTCTTTGCATTTACATAACAGGGCAAAAACAATGAAGCCAAGTTACTTGTATAAAAAAAAATATTTAGTACGGTTCGTTTTTTTTTTTTCTTTTCATTTCTTCGTTCTTATTGCGTTAAACGCGCTCCAGGCAAAAATGTTCTCTGAGATTTGTAACAAAATTTATATATAAATATATAAAAGATACAGAGTTATCTGCTAATATATATGTACTATATATAGTTCTATAGTAGGTCTAAAGGTCTGTTTCACTATTTACAAGACAATAAAAATGCGCTTTCGTTTAAGTACGATATTTAAAAGGAATATACACTATGAATGATTTTTGTGAAGTCCTTTGCCTGGAATGCTTTATATATATTGTACATACATATATATATATCTATATCATGCTTAGGAACATGTTTGTTGTTGTTGTGGGCATTGCTTCATCAAGACAGAGCCACTTCCAAGCACATCATAATCAGGAACCCAAACACTGTGCCCCACGTCGCAATTGTGCCATTGCCACTGGCATGCGCCTCCGGCAAGATGTCATCAGCCACGATGTAGATCATGGCGCCAGCAGCAAATGATAGGGCATAAGGCAGTATTAGATTAGCAAAGGTAACAGCCACAGCACCCAAGATGCCAAAGATGGGCTCCACCATGCCGGACAGTTGACCATACCACAGGGAACGCATGACACTGAATCCGGCGGCATGTAGTGGCAAACTGACCGCCAATCCTTCGGGGAAATTTTGTATGCCAATGCCAATGGCTAGATTGCGAGCACTCTCAAATGTCGAGCTATTCGTGGTGCCCACGGCACCAAAGCTGACGCCCACAGCAAGGCCTTCGGGTATATTGTGCACGGTAATGGCCACCACGAGCAGCATGACCCTTTTCCACTGTGACAACGCCTCCTGGGCCCGTTGCTGTTCGAGTGTCGCCTCCGCTGTGTATGTGCATTGCTCTACCTCACCAATGCTGCCGCCCTTCTTCCGTCTGCGCGATTCGCCGCTGTGCTGCACGCTCAGACAGTCCGAGAAGCTGTCCAGACTCTTGGATGCATGCCTGTCCGTGGCCGAGCCATTCATTTTCATCTCGTCAATGGCAATGTCCACCTTGTCCTTGCTATTCTGCGTCATCTGAATCATCATGTTGGTGCTATTCAAGCCCAGATATGACATCAGCTTGTCGCAGCCATACACGAAGATCGAGCCGAGCAGAAAGCCACCAGCAACGGGCAGGAATGAGTAGGAGCCGTAGAGATTCGAGGTCTCGGTCATTTCAATGGCTGGATTGAGCAGCGACCAGAAAGAGGCGGCGATCATGACACCTGCCGCAAAGCCCAATGCCGCGTCCAATGAACGTCGCTGAGTGCCTTGTACGAAGATGACCAATGCCGCACCTGCTGCTGTCAGGCCCCAGGTGAGCAAGGTGCCCAGCAGGGCTTGCGTGACTGGTCCGTAGCCGGGTATCATCTCTACGTTAGATTCTGCCTTGATCTAGTACCTGGCGCTGAATGGCTCTGAATACTGATGATATATGAGATGCGGCCTTGCTGTTGCAGCGTTCTTATTATGTATGTACTTGTAATCGTTATCGCACGCTCCTAGGTAAACCGCAGATAAAAACAAGTTTTCTTCTTGTTGATGTCGGTGATTTTTTTTTTTTCTTATTTTCCCAACTGACGCGCAGCAATTGACACGAGCAGAGGCGTTGCCACGTTTTTACTTCTTTTTGCTCTTCCGCACAGATTTTGTACTGTCTGTTGAAACAACTGTTATTTTAATACCGATTGACAATTATGGCAAAACAAACAAAACGTAAAAACACAATTTCTCGTTGACGTTCTCACTCGCTCTCGCTCTCGCTCTCTTTCTCTCTTGCTTCTCTGCCTACACCGCTTACAGCTGTCTGCTGAATGAATTGTGATTTAAGTTGCAAGTGTGGCTACACTTGCTGCTTATCTTACGCGGATGCGTGCTTTTAATTGAAATTGTTTCAACTTTGTAGAATTTGTGTTATCGCGTAATACTGCTAGTTTTATTTTTTAACTAAAACATAGTTTTAGAACTTTCGTTCGTTTTGTTTGTTTTACTAGAGGCGAGCGCGACCAACGCTGAGTGAGCCGCAGACTGAGGCTGTCGGCTGTGCTGTGGCAATTTTTATACAACAAGCGGGGGCTGGCGCTCCTGCTACAGCGCAGTCGCCGTGGGAGAGAAACCAGGGCTACAAAACCAACCAGTGTTTGCACATCTGTTTGTATTAAGCAAATTCAAAAATACAAATTAAGGCGCATTTAATTAGCAAACCTATTTGTATTTAGTGTTTTAATAGCATTATAATATTAGCATTATGTATTTAATAAATTCTTATGTAGAAATATTAAAAGCGCGGTTAAGTGTCTTATTTTTAAAACTCTCTCCAAGAGAGAGATAAAAGTCACGCTAGTATAAACAAAAGTTAGCAACGATTCAGTTATCACGTACATTATAAACAAATAAAACAGTGAGTTTTTAGCTAAAAAACTGACAGTTGCGAAATCAGCAGCAGTAGCAGCAGTCTTATCCATGGCATCATTGAGAAAAACAAATGCTTTATCATTTGCTGTCTAGCTAAATCTGGTATGAGGTATCCGGTATCTGATTCTTTCTTATTCTCTCTTCTAGCGCGTACGTTGTATGCAACCAGACTCTGAGCTCAATAAGAGACGAAAACGTCCTGGAACGCCCACCAGCAGCAAGGATGTAACACCAAAATCTTCAGCAAAGTCCATAACAGCAAGCGCTGGCCAGGTGAGTTTTCTTTGATATATTCTAGTATAAGTATGCTATTTAATATATATTTCTCTCTTACAGACTAATATCACGCGATTCTTTAGTACTCTCAGCCAAGCCAATGAGCAGCGATGTGCAGAAGTGGGAGCGGAATCACCAGCTACTAAGCTGCTTAATAGGTAAATCTAAAATGCAGAGCTAGTTATACTTGAATGGTTTCTTTGGAAATTCGATTAGATATAGAAAATTACAATTTGCAGTCTCTAATAATACTCTAGCTAGCCAAACTGTAGCTCTTAAAGTCTCACTAACTAACTTGAGTCTTCAGCTCTTATACATGCAAGTCTACATGTGAAGGAGCAAAGCTTTTACAATTAGGCTTGTACTCTAGTATAAGAGTAGATCTTCGCACGATCTTATACTAGCTGCTATATCAAAGATTACCGTATCAAATGGGTATTTCAATTGACATTTCAATTTTTGACAAGTTATTCTCTTACAGAATTGTAAATTAGTTTATCATAACATAATGTCGAAATCTTAAGTAATTTTGTTTTCTTTTGGTATTGGTTTTGTTTTACAGAATAAACAACGGCTGCTTTACGCCTTTTAAGATGCAGAATCAAGCCGATCCAACAACCCCAATGGACAAGGATAATGAAGTGGTTGCTAATCATGATGCAATTCAGAAAGAAGAGACATTTAGCAGGAAGACCAGACGAAGCACCTCGGTGACTGTAGAACCCACTCAAGAGCGTTCACGACCGCTACGAGAGATTCGCCGACGCAGTTTGGCCTATGTGTCCACAACATCGGAAATTGTAGCTGAAAAAACGTCAACAGGATCGCGTCTGACACGGCGACGCAGCCAATTAAACATAACAGAGAAATCTAACACAGAAGAAAAGGAGTCAGAGACAGCTGCGACAGCAGTGGCTCCGCCAGTAATAGAGCCACGAAAAACACGTCGTCGTAGCCTGCAGCTGTCAGCAACTAAAACAGATTCACAAGAGGAAATTCACAGTTTACGTCGTCGCAGTTTCTCCCACAATGCCGCTTTGGAGCCGAGCACGCCGAAACTGGTCAAGAAGCCGTCTCCATTTCAAGCCATAGCAGAGGAGCCTCAATCCCAGGAAACGGCGATGTCCATTGCAGAACCAACACCACCACCTAATCCTAATAAAACTAACTATGTTCAAGAAACAATGGAAATAAGCTCAACACGCGCGCTTATTATTGGACGAGCTCGTGAACGTCGTACTTTATATACCGTAGAGCAAATGCAAATCAGCAGAGTGAATAATGAAAATGTAAATCCTTATTTGGAAGATCATATTTTAAATTCGCCAATGAATATAACCACGCAATCATCACTGGGCAGCTTCAATGAGCACACACCTGTGCCGGTATTTAGCTCCACTCGGTTGCCAGGAAGCGAGAAGAGCTCGACTTCAAATCGTCGCCGCACGCTGTTCAATGTGGACATGGATCACATTAATGAGCGCATCAATTCAATTAACACAAAATCGCAGCGGCGGTCGCTGGCATTGGCCAACCAGGCTGAGCTGGGCGAGAGTTGTGCACTTGCTACACCGCCGCCACCACCAGCCCCAGCAGCACCACTGCAGGCAGTGGGGTTGAATACGCCTGCAACACCCAAGAATCAAGTTTCCACAGAGCCCAAGATGAGACGTCTCTTTACGCCCAATGAAACATTTATCCCACCATCTTCATCGTCCAGCTCTAAATCGCGTCCAAGCACGAATAGCAGCAATGCCTCCACGCACACAGTGAAGAGACGACGCACAATGGGACCTCTGAAACCAACGGCAGCGGTTGGCCCCAATTTACAAAAGAAATGCGAAAGGTCGACTAACACTGGCAGCAAGGATGGATTTGTGACGCCCTTCGATTCGGATGCCACCAATGACAGTGCATCCGAGTCGCACGGAGATTGTGCAACGACTGGTTCAAAGCGTCGAGTCATACACACCCTAGTGCACACGAACATGCATAAGGAGCAGGTGCAAATCATCCACAAGGTTGGTAGCACTAAATCCTGGCCTTGACTTGAGAAATTGTACTTGCTTAGATCTAGAGCTAGATATAGACATAGACATAGACATACATAGTTTTCTCTTTCTATATGTACTCTGTATACTATGTGCAAAAGTTGTTCTATATATCTTAATTGATTCATTTGTATTTCTAATGTTATTCAGTTTCTCGAGTTTGATTTTTCAAGTGCAACGCCCGACTCATTTTTTGTTCGTAATTATTATTGATAAAACATAGTTGAACTTGGGGTAGTCGTAAAGCAACAGTGCGCTTCACACAAATAAATTATACATCAAAATATTTATACAAATACAAGAGTTGACTCCACTTTGTGCTCGATTAATGGCTTTTGCCATTAATTAACCAATATATTCATGCATCCATCCATTGATTCTATTGTACCACCTGTCCCCATCCCTCATCCCTCGACATCGTCAATTGACTGTCACGCCATCCCCAGGCCATACGCAAGCTCCATGGCATGCGTCTAGATCCCACAGTGACCAAGCGAACGACCCATTTGGTTAGCCTGGAGCCAAGGAGAACGTTGAATCTATTGCGTGGTTTGATGCGAGGCGTATGGATTGTCAACTTCAAGTGGATACTCGAATCGGTTCGGGCCGGCAAATGGTTGAACGAAGAGAAATATGAGCTGAACTCATTCTCTCGTGCCGTTGAGGTGAGTTCTTGCAAAAATACTATTCAGTTTCCTAATTACTTACCCAATCTCTGTCAGATATGCCGGGCGGAACGTCAGGCCTTTGGCTCATCCTATCGCTGCGAATTGTTCCGTTTTATGGAGACCTTTTACGTCTCTTCGCTCTGTCGACCCATCACATTTAATAATATCAAGGAGCTGCTGCTGTTGGGCGGCGCCAAGTTGACCGAGAATCGCTACAAGGCCAAATTTATTGTTGGCGACAAGAGAAGAGCAGAGGATGATCGCATTTACCTGTCACCACTGTGGGTGCTAGATAGCATATCTGCAATGCAGGTGCAAAGGTTTGGCAAATATCTAATGAAAAGTGCCATTGTCACGCCTTATGGGATACGCTACGAGGATCCGGTGCCGGACCAGGAGGACCAACTGCCACAGTACCAGCAGCCACGACAAAATCTCAAAACCTGCTTCAAGGACCCAGCTCTGGTGGTCAGCAAATAGCGGGCAGTGAATGGAGTCAAGTCTAGCGTTACGTGTTCTGCATAACCAAATACACTATTTGCCTGAAGGTTTTGGCCCCGACCGAGTTTCCTCCTTTTAATTGTTTCATTCGTCGAGAATTGTATATATATTTATAGATATATATTAAGACATTCAAATTAAAGACAAGTTTAGTGTTCCAAGTTGCAATTATATTGTTTTATTTCAACTCTCGACTTCTGTTTAAATGAGGTAGTTAAGCAGTTCCTTGTACTTCTTTATCTTGGTTTTTGTACTTTCATATTTCACATTTGGCAGCGGATGGATGAAGTGGCAAAATGATAAAGGAATGGCTGAAAAGCAAAAGCAAAACATAAAATCGTTTCTCGATGGAAAAAATAAATACAAAATGTGCTTTTATTTGTTGTAAATAAAGTTATTTATCTTTTCGCTTCTAGTATTGTTTCCTTGTTGCTTTTTATATAGTGTACAAAGTAGTATGCAAAACAAAAATAAGGGATATATAAAAAATCAAAATTTTAATTTTAACGAATACACGATATATAAATGCTATACGCCTGCGCTACTGCTGCTACACAAATTATATACGAACTATGAAAAAATATGATATCATTATAAAATCAATTTACTATAATATCATATATATATTTATGTGGTAGGTAAACTTAAGATTGAGGGTAAATATTTAATTTTGTTTCTTGAAATATGCAGTTGTGTGTGTGTGTGCTCCATTTTCCCCACTCAATCGTCTAGGCGGCGATGGCGTTTAACATTCGTATCCGACGAAATTCTTTACGATGGAAAAAATTAAATTTTTGCTTTTGCTGGAACATCATCTTATCATTCATCTTGCTCAGGACAGGTGTTTGTGTTCGACTACTGTTGTGCTTATCATTGTTGTTGCTGTTGTTGTTGTTGTTGCTGCTGCTGCTGTTGTTGGTATTGTTGTTGCTGCTATTTAGTTGCTGCTGCTTCATCATAATGTTGTTGTTATTGATAGAAACCAGCTACTTCTTGGTCTTGGTGGCCTTCTCGGCGGCCTTGGTGACCTTGCCACCGGAAGCATCCTTGAAGTTGACAGCCTTGATGACACCGACAGCGACAGTCTGTCTCATGTCACGGACAGCGAAACGACCTAGAGGAGGGAACTCCTGGAAGGACTCAACGCACAGAGGCTTGGAGGGCACCAAGTTGACGATGGCAGCATCACCAGACTTGATGAACTTGGGGTTCTCCTCGGTGGTCTTGCCGGAACGACGATCGACCTTCTCCTTGATCTCAGCGAACTTGCAAGCAATGTGAGCGGTGTGGCAATCCAACACTGGAGTGTAACCATTGGCGATCTGGCCAGGGTGGTTCAGCACGATGACCTGAGCGGTGAAATCGGCGGCACCCCTGGGGGGGCTGGCCTTGGAGTCACCGGCAACATAGCCACGACGCAGCTCCTTAACGGAGACGTTCTTAACGTTGAAGCCAACGTTGTCACCGGGAACGGCCTCGGTGAGGGCTTCGTGGTGCATCTCCACGGACTTAACCTCAGTGGTGATGTTAGCTGGGGCAAAGACAACAACGCAACCAGGCTTCAAGACACCAGTCTCCACACGACCGACGGGTACTGTTCCGATACCGCCAATTTTGTAGACATCCTGCAGGGGCAGACGCAGGGGCTTCTCAGTTGGGCGGGAGGGGGGCAGGATAGCATCGAGGGCATCGATGAGGGTCTTGCCTTCAGCATTACCCTCCTTGCGCTCCACCTTCCATCCCTTGAACCAGGGCATGTTGGTCGATGGTTCCAACATGTTGTCGCCGTGCCATCCGGAAATGGGCACGAAGGCAACAGCCGCCGGGTTGTAGCCGATCTTCTTGATGTACGAAGACACTTCCTTCTTGATTTCCTCATAACGGGCCTCGCTGTATGGTGGCTCAGACGAATCCATCTTGTTGACACCAACAATCAACTGCTTGACACCCAGGGTGAAGGCAAGCAGAGCGTGCTCGCGAGTCTGACCGTTCTTGGAAATACCGGCCTCGAACTCACCAGTACCAGCAGCAACAATCAAGACAGCACAATCGGCCTGGGAGGTACCAGTGATCATGTTCTTGATGAAATCTCTGTGGCCGGGAGCATCAATGATGGTCACGTAGTACTTGGCAGTTTCGAACTTCCACAGAGCGATATCAATGGTGATACCACGCTCACGCTCGGCCTTCAATTTATCCAAAACCCATGCGTACTTGAACGAGCCCTTGCCCATTTCCTGAGCTTCCTTCTCGAACTTCTCAATGGTACGCTTGTCGATACCACCGCACTTGTAGATCAAGTGACCGGTGGTGGTGGACTTGCCGGAGTCGACGTGTCCAATCACGACAATGTTGATGTGAATCTTTTCCTTGCCCATCTTGGTTTATACGAGCTATTGGGTTGATTGAAAGTGGGATCACAGCGTGCAGTAAGTGTATGTTTGGAAGTGTGTTTGTGTGTACGGGTCCACAGGTACAATCAGCAATCGGGGGAAGAAATGGAAGGGTAAATAAAATTTGTTAGTCAAAAATAATTGACATGGGTCACAAGTTTAGTAAATCGAGTAGATAAGTTTTCAATTATTATATTTTGCCAACGCGGTCACAAAATTCAACTTTGGTTTTCTATGCCAGCGCAATTCGACCTAACCTCAAAACGAAACGTGTTTGCGTCTGCATTTGCTATACAATGGCATCGACGAGCGCACACATTGCGTTGAGGTTAGGTTTAGCCGCAGCCGCATGTCTCGGTGGTGGAAGTGTATGTATGTGTGTAACAAAGGCACAAAACGAAACTGGCAACAAAAAGGAACGTGCAAAGAAAAATTATCATTTTACAAAAATTCAATTTTCTATCTACATTATAGCTCGATTTTTGTCAGTGAATTTGGTATTTTTGCTATCCTCACAATATTCAGTAGCAGAACATAGGCTTTTTTCATCATTTAAAAATCGAGATAATTAAAACCTAATCAACTGAAATTCAATATGCATGTATGTATACATATACATACAAGCATACAAATACATACATATGTGCAAAGAAAATTCCAGCAAATCTAATCTATCCATGTGGTTGTGTGTGAGTGCGTGACGCTGTTGGCGGCCGCTTTAGTGGTACAAGAGAGCAAGTGAGAAAGTAAAATAAAATGGCGACCGAGCATTGAATTGAACAAAAGCAGACGATCAGAGTGGTCGGCAACGAGATATGGAACGATCGAAAAAATGCAAGTATTGCATACCGTAGCCGGCCATCTTTGACTAGGAGGTTCAGCAGATAACACAATTTTTAAATTGTTGAAATCGTGGCTATCTACAATTTCGCAATATTGAATTCAATTCAATTCGCATAAAATTGCTGTTCTGCCGGTGGTGTCATCAGCTTGAGATTTTTTCTAGTTACTGCAAGCTTTCTGATTAGTCAGTCACACCATCGGTCTGTTAGCCGCCATCTTGAAATTCTATGCGTTCATACGTATAGAGAAAGGCGGAAAATTTTGCAAATGCAAAAACACGTTTCGCATGCTGATAAAATTTTTACAGCTTTTGGTATATCACAAACTCTTAGATTTGCCGAATGAAAATTTTAGAACATGATGCATTCATACAAGTTGTCTTATGATCGCATTTGTGAATCAAATGATTTACATGTGCCACGCAAATGTGGGCGTGGCATCATCGAAACCAATTACACCATATTGCAGAATACAAAGTGACTCATTTGAGCAATCAAATTTTATAAACAAATTTTAGTTATGGTGAAATTCTAATTATTAGCTGTTTGCCACGTGTTTGCGCTTCAGTCATCGTCACCACCTTTCACTTTGCTTCGGCTTAGAGGTTAACTGTCGAGTGCCCACACACGCATCCACATGTTGTCAAATATGCAGATTTATTAAAGTCCAATCGCATATTTGTTTATAAATTGATTGTTAATTGCACTCAGCTGGTTCATTGCACATATATTTTTCATTTAAACAGGTATGCACTCAAATTTCTTTTTTCACTTGGCAACAGAACTTACTCTCGAATAAATTGAATGAGAAATCACAAAGTCTATGCTACTTCGGCGACAGACTTGAACAAAGTGAACGAGAGTTCGGCGTAACAGGAAACTTGTAGCCTCGTTCTGCAAGCGTGGCGTTACAGAGTTGCACCGCGAATATCGAGTGTTTATTGAATAATTTGTGTTATTCTGTTATTTAACAGAAATTAAGAATGTTGAAAGTGGAGTAAACTATGTTAATCGGCCAGTCACTCCCCCAACAGTGTTATAAAATGTCAATGACGTGGCTTAGACCGTCAAAACGTATCCAATTCTCGTAAAGCATTTGACCGGTCTAGACGTAGAATTATCATAGCAGCCGGTTGACATTACAGTATTTATTTAAATACATTTTTGCCGATTTTTTTTATTGATAAGTTACAAAGAACGAAATGTGGAATTTACTAGGTGCTGTCCTCACATGTAGTTTTATTGCAATTGTTGCTGGAGCCGAGCATGATGTGCTGGAACTTGGCGATGATAATTTCGTCTCCACTTTGAAGCAGCATGAGACGACATTGGTTATGTTCTACGCACCCTGGTAAGTTGGGGCGATGGATGGAGGGCGTGGCAGCATTCACAATTGCAACGTCAATTGTTAATTTTAAGTGACTTGCGTGACTATAATTAATCGAATTAAAAGTACACGTCAGCGGCTACCGTGTAAAAGAAAGGGCACGTACATATAGCCAGGGATTGACAAGTCAGTGTCGGCCATTTTAGCTTGTACACATATGTACATACATGCATCTGTATGCGCGAATAGATGTTCTTTATGCATGTGTGTGCTTGTATGCGGGCTGATAAAGTAAGTTGTAAACCCGTCTAAGCTTGTGTATGAATAAATAGGTTTTGTATGCTTGTAGTTGTGTGTGTGTTTTTTGTTTGTGAAGGCAAAGAAGTAAAGTCGCGCAACTGAAACGCCGGCCGGTTCGCCTGTGCTTGATTTCTAATGTCACATCTTGAACGAAATTAACTTATCAGTTCCTCCAGCATATGAACAGAACAAGCTATTTAATTGAGTCTTGTTTAAATGATAAGAGGGCTCATATGAACTGTGCTCCGATAAGTGCTGAAATGAATTTTATAGAATGCCCTATTGGTTATATGCCAAATGGGGTATATCCGACTAAATACTATGTATGTATTGCTTGATAAAAATAGTGGTGTTTTTCCAGAATAGGTAGATGGTTCATGTTTATCTCAATTTAAGTGTTTTTTGATAAGTATATGTCATACATATAATAAATGGGTATGCTAGCATAGTTTAATTTGGGTACAGCGAAGATAACATCTCATATTTCCTTTTAGTCAAGTTGTCATTGTCTTTGATAACCCCAAAGTACGATATACGCTTTTGAAATACATGACGTGTCTTTAATAACATTTCATTCCTTATTTAGGTGCGGCCATTGCAAACGCTTGAAGCCCGAATATGCCAAAGCAGCTGAGATTGTCAAGGAGGACGATCCACCAATTAAGTTGGCCAAGGTAAGCCTAATGACTATGAAAAGCAAGCAATATCCTTTTAAATTTGATGGTCTTTTACTTCATAGGTTGACTGCACAGAAGCCGGCAAGGAGATTTGCAATAAGTACTCAGTGAGCGGTTATCCAACGCTGAAGATCTTCCGGCAGGATGAAGTGTCGCAGGACTATAATGGTCCACGCGAGGCTAGTGGCATTGCCAAGTATATGCGTGCTCAGGTGGGACCTGCATCTAAGCAGGTGCGCAGCATTGAGGAGCTAGCCAAATTCTTGGACACGAAGGATACAACTATCTTTGGTTACTTCAAAGACATTGACTCCAAATTGGCAAAGACTTTCCTGAAGTTTGCTGACAAGAATCGCGAGAAATATCGCTTTGGACACAGCGAGGACGAGGCCGTGCTTAAGCAACAAGGCGAAACGTAAGTGAGGCAGGACTGATACTGTAATCAAGACTCAAGATCAGGATCCAAAAGATCCATAACTCATATACATATATTTTTTAAGCTTAATAAATAGTTTGTAATTTCTTTTGTATCATGCAATTCGAGTCCAATTGCAATTTCCCACTAGTGTATAACTCTGTAGATTGTCGTTTAAAAGCTTTATTAAGGCCTGCTGCCAGTTAATTGGAATTATTAATACCTTAAATTTTTAATTATCTTTCATATCTTTCATAGAGATAAGATTGTGCTGATACGCGCACCACACTTGACCAACAAATTTGAGTCGTCTACAATTAAGTTTGAGGGTAGCTCCGAATCTGATTTGAGCACCTTCGTGAAGGAGAATTTGTAAGTTGAACTTAACTAATTTGCAATGTTTTTGGAATAGCTAACGATTTGTTGTTGCAGCCATGGTTTGGTGGGTCACCGCACACAGGATACATCTCGTGATTTCCAGAATCCTTTGATAACTGCTTACTATGCCGTTGATTACCAGAAGAACCCCAAGGGCACAAACTACTGGCGTAATCGTGTTTTGAAGGTCGCCAAGGAGTTTGTTGGCCAGATTAACTTTGCCATCAGCTCGAAGGATGATTTCCAACATGAATTGAATGAGTATGGCTACGATTTCGTTGGTGACAAGCCCGTCATTTTGGCACGCGATGCCAAGAATCTCAAATATGCCCTGAAGGAGGAATTTTCCGTGGAGAATCTGCAAGACTTTGTGGAGAAGTTGCTGGCCAACGAGCTGGAGCCCTATATCAAGAGCGAACCAGTGCCCGAGTCCAATGATACGCCCGTTAAGGTGGCTGTCGCTAAGAACTTCGATGAGGTGGTTATCAACAATGGCAAGGATACACTGGTCGAGTTCTATGCTCCCTGGTGTGGACATTGCAAGAAACTGACTCCCATTTATGAGGAGCTGGCCGAGAAACTGCAAAACGAGGATGTGGCCATTGTCAAAATGGATGCCACGGCCAACGACGTGCCGCCAGAGTTCAATGTGCGCGGTTTCCCCACGCTCTTCTGGCTGCCCAAGGACTCGAAGAACAAGCCCGTCAGCTACAATGGAGGTCGCGAATTGGACGACTTCATAAAATACATTGCCAAGGAGGCCACCACAGAACTGAAAGGCTTCGATCGCAGCGGCAAGCCCAAGAAGACAGAGCTGTAGAGACCCTTCTGTCTCTCACCGTCGCTCTCCTTCGGCGTATATCTAAATTAGCGTGTAACTAATTAGCATTTCCATATTTTTGTAAAATCGAATGCATTCTCAGCCAACAACCAATCGCAAAAACAGCAAAACCAACAAACAAATAATGTGTATTAAATTATTTAATAGTGTGATTCTTGAAATTCAATTAATGCTGTCAATAAACGTAAAATATACTTTCTTCTTATAAATATCATATACATTTACATAAACATATGTATTCAACGTTATATACTTTAACTTAAAATCGGTTGTCAGCTGCATATTCATATTTGAAAGCGAATCTCTGCATTTAGATGATCCATAGGCTCTCCCATTATCAAACGAAACCAGTCGGGTATAAACGAGTGCTCACTACGCTCCTCTGCATATTTATATCTAATATTTCCATTCTTAGCATCGTATTCTAAGAGATAAACTGTGCTTGCGCTGTCCACATTAGCCAAAAGTGTTTTAATGTTGGCCAAAAGACGTCGCAGAAAATTTCCACATATATTAGGCGACCAGTCGTGGTCCTGTTAAGCAGAAGATTTATATTAATTTATTCATAGTGCTGTAAGAGTCTTAAGAGGCTTAACTCTTCCACTCACACACTCTCGCCACAGCTCACGCACCCTTGTGTGTTTAATCTTGTGCACGTTGGCATCTTTATCGTGATAAGCTATATAAATCTTCTCAATGCCAGCTAGAAAAGATTCGACCCACCATTTGAGCACCTCATTACGATTATGTTCCGACCATTGCATGCGATTCATTGTTCCCAAACGCAATTTCAGCTCCACAAATGTTTTGGGCAAACCGGACCTACACAGAGAGGATATTATATAATTACTATATCAATAGAAAGAATACTTAATTTATATTTACTTAGTATTGGTCGAATGCTCCGCTAGAATGGGCGCATCGAAGAGCACATTGACGCCACAAATGTCTATGCAGAAGACACAATAATATTGACCATCTAATTTCGGTTCCTGAGTGCTATCCGAACTGCGGCTAACTAAAGTTGGACTTATATAGTCAGATATGTTTATCAGTTATATATGGTATTTACCTCCAGTTATTAGGCAATGTTGTCTCAATGTTCTCATCCAATGCGCCATTAATAAATCTTTCATCTGCGTATCATCCAATACTTGAAAAGGTCGCTCAGCATTTTCCACTGGGCACATGTATATCGTATTCCGATATTTGCTTACAGCTAGAGTCCAGTTATTTTTGTACTCATACGGTGCGCACATGATTAGCTGTAAAGCTTCTCGGCTGCAAACAATGTCCGCTTCTAGGTGCAGAATTCCGTCAGCGTTGCGTTTTATGAAGTTTTCGGACGAACACCGCAAAAAGTAAAATAAATTGTCCAAATACCTTGGCTTGGGTATAGAGTGTTTTGGTTCCGCATCCTTGTCCTTTGGGATTAAACAAAATGGAAGTTGGCTTGGCGCCGGTTGACTTAGAAAACAAATACGAGAAGACGAATTCTCAAAATGTCCCTCTGGAGATAAACTGTATTCGCCTACGTGCGTTGGTACTTTAACAGTGGGAAACGATCCTTTATCCTGCAGCGGAGTCGCTCGAGCATTTATATCTAACATTTTATAATTTGAATACATTTCAATAGCTTTTACAAACTTTACTTTTATTGAGTGATTTCTTCCCGGTTCTTTTGAATGATGCGCTGAAAACAGTTATATTATGTTATCTGCTTCTATTCTGGCCATTCGCCCCGAAAATGTAAACAAACCGTTGCGCGTGTAGTTAGCTTGTAGTATTTGGTATTCTTGATCAATACGGTCACATTTGAGCCGGGCACCCATTGCATTGCACGTGTTTTAAAAATTCGCATTGTTCGTTTTGAATTGGTGCGCTTAAAATTTAGTTTTAATGCAATCGAATAGTAAAATATGGATGTAAATATTAATAAGTTGCGACGCAGCGTGCAACAGCTGTTGCAGCTGATTCGGAAAGAGCAACAGAATGATGTGTTTGCATTGAATTTAAAGAAGTTCCTAAAGAAGATGGTAAGCAAAACTTTTTAGTTGATTAAAAATGTGTCAAAACGTGTTTGCTTATGTTTTTTGTTTAAGCTGTATACTGAGCAGGATGTGGAGGGCTTGTTTAATAGCCTTAGCGTACAATTAACAGTGCCAGATTACACAGTGCCTATGGCTCTAAGCTTCGAGGAGCACCTCCTGTTACTGCTGACAATGTCACTGCGTACGAATGCATCAGATCAAAAAGAAAAATATAAATTGGAATGCATTGCTTTGGCCAAGTTGTTGCAGCTATCAGTGGTTGCCAGGAGGTAAGTGGCTTATACTATTTATGTATATAATGTATATATTAACAGATATATTTCAGATTTGCCAAGAGCTACTTTCGCAATCGGGCTGCGCCATTCGATGAGGCGCTGATGCAGGTGGAGCTGCCGCTGCCCAAAAAGAAGGCTAAAATAACGCAGACAAATGGCACTATAAAACGGAAAGATCAAACATCCAATTTGGAGTTGATCAAATGTTGTTATCAGCTACTAAAAAGTGACGCAGTCTACTATAGAGAGCTCTGGGATTGGTCACAATTCCTGGCCAATTATACGACAAAACAAAAAGATTGCAAGCTAACACAGCTATACTTGAATCACATAATAGCCTTGTTAACAGATATGACCAACACTCAGCTGCATGAGCTTAATATTCGTTCAGCAATACCTAATGAGGCGGTGCTGTTATTTGAGCAGCAGCAGCAGTTGCCTACATTAGTCAACACTAACTACTTGCCCGATTTGCCAGAGAAAAAGCTTAAGATAAATCTTAATCAAGCTAATCAATTCGTGATCGATATGGAAGGCGTGTTGCTGCCCATTTTCAATGAGGATAATCAAAAGTTCTATGCTGAAACAGATGGGTGCTATGATCGCATTGTTAAAGTAGATTCAACAAGTGTAAATCTACGTAGCATTGCTCTAGGAGTTGCTGCAGCAAAGCCAATTTGCCTCTCCGGCCCAGTTGGCTGTGGCAAAACCACCTTAATTGAATACCTCGCACGTAAAACGGGACGCATTTGCCCTAAACCAAAGGAAGTGGAAATCAGTGAACGAATTAAGGAAGAGGAGAAACTCCTGAAACCCAAAAGAAAAAAAGAGACCGACAAAGACAAAAAGAGTGCGGCTGGAAAGAGGAAAGTACAAGAAGAAGAAGAACCCTTAAATAATTTAATGGTCCTGGAGGATGGTGATGGATTGGCACAGCGAAACGGTTTCCTACGCATACAGCTCGGTGACCAGACGGATAGTAAAATGCTATTAGGACAATATCGTTGTACAGATGTGCCAGGTGAATTTGTTTGGTTGCCCGGCGTGTTAACACAGGTAAGAAATGAAATCAATTGTTCAAAGTATTAATATTAATCAATTAAAATTTCAACAGGCTGTCATGCATGGCTACTGGCTGCTCTTAGAGGATTTAGACGCTGCCACACAGGATACATATACGATATTAAGCAGTCTGTTAGAGCGCAATTACCTAAGTGTACCTGGGTTTAGAGACTGCGTCAAGGTAGAGCCAGGCTTTCAACTGTTTGTAACAGTGCGGTAAGCGACGCTGAAGTTAGTAAATGTATATATAAATGAAAAATTCGATTCAACTTTTTAGCACCAACAAATCGTCCAACAATTCCAGTCAGAAATCTCTATACTCTCTGCTAGAGAAATATCTATATACCATCAATATCTTACCACTCTCGCGCAACGAGCTATGCAAAGTTGTTAGCACTAACTATTCTCAATTGGCAACAGTTGCAAATCGCATTGTGGATGTCTTCTTGACCTTCTCCAGTGGAGATCATACAGCTGCTGATAATCTGCGTCAACAGGAGAAGGGAGATAAAGCAGATACCACAGAAAAGTATTTAGCGCTGCCTTTTGAGAATGTCCAACTCTCGAGCATGCCCAACTCTGGACGTTTGGTATCAACGCGGGATCTCATTAAGCTCTGTCAGCGTTCAAATGCTCAATTTTCGGTGACAAACACTGAATGCGCTTACTTTGTCTTCCGAAATGCTATCGATGTCTTTTGCGCATACCTGCCACAGAGCAAAGAGAAGACAGCTCTGATAACAAGCATTGGCGCTAAATTGGGCATCATTAGATCGAGATGTGAACATTATGCTAATGAGTATAAACCCGACGTGGAATTTGGCAAGCAGAGTTTTAAGATCGGACGCGCCATATTGCCAACAATAAATGTAGAAGACGGGCAAACTGAAACACAAAATGGGAATAAAAGACAAAAGCTAACAATGGAAAGCAAGAAGACAATCTTTAAGTCAGTAACAAAACGTGCAACATTTTCGTTTACACGCTTGGCTAGCTGCTTATTGGAACGCATTGCAGTCTGTGTGAATCAGTCAGAGCCCGTGCTCCTGGTAGGCGAAACGGGTGTAGGCAAAACATCCTCTGTGCAGTATCTAGCAGAGCGCACCGACCATAAACTCGTGGCTATAAATATGAATAACCAATCTGATGTATCGGATCTAGTTGGTGGCTTCAAACCCGTCGAGCTGAATTATGTGCTTGCTCCGTTGCGCTATGAGTTTGAACATCTGTTTGGAGAGACCTTCAATGCGGATAAGAATCAACAATTTCTGCGCATCTTTGCCACACACTTCAACAACGGACGCCACAGTGTGATTATACGAACTATGTTGAGCGTCACGAATAATATGTTTAGCAAGCCGCAGCATACATCGAATCCATTGCTGCCGCGCTGGCAGACGTTACATGAGAAGCTACAGCGATTGCAAATGCAGCTGGACAAAAGCATAAATATATCGTTTGCCTTTATACCTGGCTCCTTGGTCAACAGTATTAGCAATGGTGATTGGGTGCTGTTGGATGAAATCAATTTGGCATCGGCGGAGACACTCGAATGCCTGTCCACCATTCTGGAGCCAGAGGGTTCGGTTGTGCTGTTGGAACGTGGCGATTTTATGCCTGTTAAGCGACATCCCGATTTTCGTATATTCGCGTGCATGAATCCTAATACGGATATTGGGAAAAAGGACTTGCCAGTGGGCATTCGCAATCGCTTCACCGAATTCTTCGTCGATGAGCTGACCACAGATGCAGATTTGGGTCTACTCGTCGGGGATTATTTGTCCAATACGGGCATCCAGCGCAAATCGGTGCATAGCATTGTCCAGCTATATAAATCACTGAGACGTCTCTCCGAGCTGCAGCTCAATGATGGACTTGGTAATCGTCCCGTCTATTCTCTCCGCACGCTCTGTCGCAGTTTGCGCATATGCGCTCGAAATTTGTGTGGCTCGATTGAGCGGAATCTGTATGAGAGCTTCTGCTTGAGTTTTCTAACTCAACTGGATCCGGAATCACATCAAATGGTGCTGTTGCTCATACGTAATGCATTGCTGCATAATCCAAAAGCTGTGCTCAATCAATCACTGCCTCAATTGGGTGAGAATTATCTACAATTCGAAGGCTATTGGATACAGCGTGGTAGCTTAGAGCCGCAGACTTGTGAGCATTATATATTGACATCAAGCGTGAAGAAGAATTTGCAGGATCTAGCGCGTATTATATCCATTGGCAAGTTGCCCATACTGCTGCAAGGACCCACCAGCGCAGGCAAAACGAGTCTCATAGACTATGTAGCCCGAAGGAGCGGCAATCGCTGCCTGCGCATCAACAATCACGAGCACACGGACTTGCAGGAGTACATTGGCACCTATGCAGCCGACCTCAATGGCAAGTTGAGCTTCCGAGAAGGTGTGCTGGTTCAAGCCATGCGACATGGTTATTGGATTATATTGGATGAGCTGAACTTGGCCTCGACTGACATTTTAGAGGCTTTGAATCGTGTGCTCGATGACAATCGTGAGCTCTACATTGCCGAGACACAAACATTGGTCAAAGCGCATCCCAATTTTATGCTCTTTGCCACCCAGAATCCACCAGGTCTCTATGGTGGTCGTAAGACCCTATCACGTGCCTTCAAGAATCGTTTCATTGAACTGCACTTTGCGGACATACCACGCTCGGAGCTTGAAATCATATTGGAGCAACGCTGCCTCATACCAGCTTCGTATGCTCGAAAGATGGTCCAGTGCATGGCACAGCTGCAGATGCATCGTAAGAATACCTCCAAGCAGGTGTTTACGCTGCGTGATCTTTTCCGCTGGGGAAATCGCTATACGCTGGCAGACAAGGCTCTGCAAGAGGATACGAAATATGATTGGAATCAACATCTGATAGAGGAGGGTTATCTGGTCTTATCGGCCAAGGTACGCACCGCCGAGGAACTGCAGCTAATTGAGCAGACCCTATATGGAAACTTTAAGAAACGCATCGACTTGGAGCTGCTCTTCGATATCAATACAAAGCGCGAGAGTTCCGCTGTTAGTCGAAAGATATTAGAAGCGATTAAGAGCTTTAAACAGCGAGGCGACATTGTCTGGACTCGGAATATGACACGCATGGCAGTGCTGACGGCCAAGGCGCTGCAATTTAATGAGCCGGTGCTTCTAGTGGGTCCCACAGGCTGTGGCAAGACCACGGTCTGTCAACTCCTGGCAAGCATTGCTCAAGTGCGTCTACGCATCCTCAATTGTCATATGCATACAGAGGGTGCAGATTTCCTGGGTGGTTTGCGCCCTTGTCGTGGTCAGGATAATAGCAGTCAAAAGCTATTCGAATGGGCAGACGGACCACTCATCTATGCCATGCAGGAGGGATCCTATTTTATGGCTGATGAAATATCACTGGCAGAGGATTCAGTGCTGGAGCGACTCAACTGCATTTTGGAGCCTGAGCGTAGCGTTTTACTGGCTGAAAAGGGAGGAGTTGTAGAAGAGCAGCTGGTAACTCCCAATGGTGATGGCGATAATAATACTAATGAGGACTTTGTGGTGCAAGCCAAGCCTGGTTTTCAGTTTTTGGCCACCATGAATCCAGGTGGAGATTTTGGCAAAAAAGAACTCTCACCTGCCTTGCGCAATCGTTTCACTGAAATCTGGTGTTTGCCCTCGGATAACAAGGACGATCTCATTGAGATTGCCTACAATTGCATGCAGCGTAGCTCGACGCCCAACTCCTTGAAGGATACCCATAAAATAGCTGAATATCTAGTGGAAATCGTGCTCTATATACGCGACTCCCATGAGAAGTTTAAGTTCTCAGTGCGTGACATACTCGCCTGGGCGAGCTACATGGTCAGCAATGTGCACCTGTCATTCGCGGAGCAGGCCATCTTTGGACTGGAGACAATCTTTCTAGATGCCCTGGAAATGTTGCCCCACGAATCACAGTCTCAAATTGAGGAGTTGAAGTCGAGGATTATTGCATATGCTATACAACAAGCAGCGGTCATCCTCTCAGAGAAGTTCGATCTCGCGGAGTTGGCCAAGAAACGTGGCCAAGAGGTGCAGCTAGATGATAAGCTCTTTGGCATACGTCCATTTTACATAGATGTCAATCCGAAGCGCCTGATGCCCGCCAACTCTACTTTCCTATTCGATGCGCCCACAACGAAGCAAAATCTATTTAGATTACTCTCAGCTCTCTCGCTGCAAAAGCCTGTCCTGTTGGAAGGTCCTCCTGGAGTTGGAAAAACCTCCATTGTAGAGAGCATCGCGCATGCCATTGGTTATCAGATAGTCCGCATTAATCTGTGCGAGCACACGGATCTGGCTGATCTGTTTGGCACAGATCTGCCAGCTGAGGATAACTTGTTGGACCGCGTCGAGGCCCAGAGTCAACTGGGTAGTTTTGTATGGCGCGATGGCCCATTGCTGTCTGCTCTCAAAACGCCCCTTACATGGATATTGCTCGATGAGTTGAATTTGGCGCCGCAATCTGTGCTAGAGGGCCTCAATGCAGTGCTGGATCATCGTGGCGAGGTCTACATACCGGAATTGAACAAGAGTTTCCAGTTGACGAGCAGTACACGCATATTTGCCTGTCAGAATCCACTGAAACAGGGAGGTGGACGCAAAGGCTTACCGCAATCGTTCCTGAATCGTTTCAACAAGGTTTATCTGCGAAAGTTGAGCACAGAAGATCTGCTGCATGTAGTCAATAAAAAGTATGGCAACTACTTTGAAGAGCTCAGACTATACTTTGCTGAACTCTTGCAAAAGGAGGAGCTGCCCGCAGATAATCCCTTTGAGCTTAATGAAGCGGAAGAAGAACCTCTTAAAGTGGAATGCGATATAGCTGTACGCATGGTGCGTTTCTCTGAGCAGCTGGACCGAGGCGTTGCCTCCATGGAATTTGGCTACAAGGGCGGTCCCTTCGAGTTTAATTTGCGTGATATATTGCGCTGGTGTGATCTGTTACACAATCCGGAGACAGGATATATAATGCAATCTACATTCAACAACTTCGATACGGCATTTGAGCAATTTCTACTCACGATGTATGAGCGCATGCAGTTGGTTTACTATCAGCGCATGCGTTGCGATCAGGATAAACTCTACATACGCAATGTTTTCGCCAGCGTCTTCAATTGCGATGTGGACCATCTGCATAACATTGCTGAGGATGTGGCTATCTATTGGACAGCGGATAAGGTTTATCTCAACGATGTGGTGCTGCAGCGTTCACAGCTGCCTCTTGGCGCTACCAGTCAACAGCGTCAGGAGCAAGCGCCACTCTTGCTGGATACACAGCGACAGCAGCTCAAACAAATTGTCGAAACGGTGCATATGGAAAAGCCTCTGCTGCTCTGTGGTGCCACGGATAGTGGCAAGACGAAGCTAATCGATGCTCTGTGTGTGCTGTCCAATAGCATTTGCAACTCGGATAATATTGATGATTCTGTAACGGGCAGCTTTCAACAGGTAAGACTGCATCTTGTACATTTAATTTTAATTATAATTATCTCTTTCTCTGTCTCTCTTTTTAGATCGATTTAAATCGTCACTTGGAGGAAATATACAAGGCTGTGCAGGGCTTGCTCTTTGTTGCAGCTCAAACGGCTTTTATGCAGCAAACGGAATATGCTTTTGTGCAGGAGCTATGGACTGCTTGGAGCAAGTACAATCATCTATTAAAACTGAACAATGGTGAGAGACACTAAACGGATGCCTATTAAAATCAATTACTATAATAAAATTGTTTTCAGAAAATACCCAACACAGCGTTGCTGAGGAGTTGCAGCTATTCGAGCGACGTTTGTCTGCCCTGGAGCAAATCATCAGTAAGCTAGATGAAACTCCACCAAAATGTCGCGTTCCACTCTTCGATCAATTGCCACAGTACAAATCTCGATTGTCTCTGCTGCAAGCGTACATCAAATCCGCTGATTCACTTAACACAGGCGGCTCCTTTGAGTGGGTGGATTCGCGTATTGTTACGTCTTTGAAGTGTGGACAATACATCTTGTTGGAGCATGTAAATTTGTGTTCTTCTGCTGTGCTGGATCGTCTGAATCCCGTTTTTGAGCCGAATGGTAGTCTACTGATTGCAGAGAAGGGCATTAGTGCACACACTAGCGCCGAGGTGGTTCGCAAAGCTCCAAACTTTCGCGCTTTTCTCACTGTGGATCCCAAGAACGGAGAGCTCTCACGTGCCATGCGCAATCGCTGCGTAGAGCTGTCGTTGAGCGCTTCAAAGGACGCCTACAGCATAGATGATATGCGTGCCATTGTCCATGGACAGGGCGTGGAGCAGATAGCAGCTATCGACTGCATGCTCAGCATACATCGTGGCATAACTCAACTGACGGAATTTAACTCGTATAGCATTTCACATCTCACTCAGTTCGCTTTCCTGAGTGCTGCCTACAAAAGGATTGGATATCAGCTAAAGAGAGCTATATACGTGGCTGCCATGGAGGTTTATGTGTATGCTGCCAGCATGGATTTAATGGGCTACGGTCTGTCCTACTATCAGAACAAACTGCGCGAAATGGTGCTAAGTCACACAGAGAAGTTCGAGGAGAGTGAAGTGCAGCAGTTCGATTATCTGAATGATGTTATACTACGCACAGATGAACTGAATGAACTAACGCTTATAAAACTGCAAGCAGCTGCCTTAAAACTGCTGTTGCAGACATCCAATGAGGATGAGCAGCTGCCCCAGGCGCAGCTCATATCACTTTTCCAGCCCATGGAAACACTTGATCTAAGTCAACTAAATCTAAAGCAGTTCAAACGATATTTTATACACATGCTATATGAAGTCAGTGCCTTTGATGAGTTGGAATTGCGACATCTTTATCTGCAACAGTGCCTGAAGGCTGATGCAGAATTGCAGCAGCTCTCGGCTAGCCTATATGAGTGTCTACTGGAGCAGGGCAAACATTTCCATAAAAATCTACCTGAACTGCCCTGGCATCGGAGACTATTTCCACGTCTGCGTGACTATGCAACGCATCCGGAAACGAAGCATGCTGGTCCAGATGCTGCCTTAGCACTCAGTGCTGCTATGTTGTCCCACCTACAGTTGGAGAAGATACCGAAGAGAGCATTGGGCAAACTTCAGCATTTGGATGCGCTGCAATATTCTCAAGCTTTGATGGACCAGAAGATCACAGACAAGTTTAGCAACGACTTTCTAAGCAGTCTCGCCGGCTTTCTTAACAGTCTGCAGCAAGTACTTCAGCAGCATTTGAGCTTTGCTCGTTTTGAGTTGGCTAAATATGTGCAGTTCTTAACTAAGCTGAAATGGTTCAATCGATTGCTGAATACAGCTCAACAAAAACTGCTGCAAAATAACGAGCTGCACACGCCGCTGATGCACAAACTTGTGCTGCACTTCAAATGGTTGCTAAAGCATCTTATATCTGCGTTAGTTGATTCCTGGCCCGAGATGCTCGATGAGTATGAAGAGATGCGTGAGAGTATGGAACAGATGATTTCCTATGTGAAGGAAACCAAGCGACCAATGAATGTTATCTGCAATATTTACGCCACACAATTTACACAATTTCAGCCTTATTATTTGGAGCAACAGGTGAGTTTGTTAAATAGTTTATGAAAGTCTATATATTTATATATATTTGTTCTCTTACAGATCACAATGCATGAACAATTGACGCAGCTGCAACAGATGTTGAACGTGGTGCCGCAGTATGGCAATATGGATAGCAAATTGTGGCTACACAAGTGGCTGGCTCTACACTCAGATGAGGCACACAAATGGCGTGCTTTTCTGAGAAGAAACATGCCCAGCTGTCAACTGAAGCAGTTTGAGCTGAAAGGCAACTGCAAGGGGAAGCTGCAGGATGCGCTGCTCAAACTGCAAATGCAGCTCAATGAGCAACAACTGCAGACATTTTCAGAAACTGAACTCCAAGTAGACATAGATCTAGCTCAAATTAAGCAGCAACTCAATGCTGGCCAGGATGAGGCGACCGATGAGCATATAGTTGACCTGAAAACGGGTGAATTGAAGTCTTACCAACTACTGCTACCAGCCATGCGAGATTTCTTTATGGAACGTGCTCTAAGCCGCACATTGCACATAGATTGTGTTGAGGAAGTGAATCAGCTATACAGCGAGCAGCTGCTTACGCTGAATGGTCAGCTATGGCAGTGCCTGAATACACTGAGTAGTCCGACACATGGCAGTGTAATGCTCGCCTGGCAAGAGCTGAAAAGTGCAGTGCAGGAGCAACAGAATAGAGAGGAGCTTAGAATGCTGCTGAAAGATCAATTGGAAGGCAGCAGTTGCTACAAGGCGCTGCGCAGCTACCAGCGTGTATATCGTCAAGCACTGCAATGCTATCAACTTGAGAATTTGGCTACGCGCTTCGATTGCGCCCAGTTGCCCAGCGAGACGGAGATGATGTGTCGGTATAGCTATCAAGGAGCGCCCTTGACGAATGCGATTTTGGCGCTGCTTTGCCAGGCCAATGGACAGCTGCTCGCAGTGCCGCTTAACGAGCTGCAGCCTTGGCGCCAAACACTGCAACAGACGCGACAGCTGCTGTGGCAGAATGGACAACTCCTAGGACGCCGACATAGTCCTGAGCTCAACAATCTAGAGCTGGTGGAAGAGAGTGGCAAACAGTTGCTCAAGGAATTGGAATATGTGCAGCATCAAGAGCAACAGGATTCGGGCTTTAAAAGCTGTGTAGAGGAATTGCAACATGTGCTGCAAGAACTGGAATCAAAGGAGGAGAAATCAGTCTTGAACCTGTCTTTCAATGCAGCTCTGGGTAATACGCTTATAGGCGCTCTGGAGTTGTACGTGCTTATTGATACACCGCTCATCGATCCCGTGGAGAAGAATCGCCTGAGAAATCTGTACGTTTCCGAGGATATAGATTGCCTGCGGCATTTGAGTGCAGGCTACGATTTCATGAAGATCATCATGAAGTACAAGCACTTTGGCCAAGAGACCTACGAGGAGCTACAGAAACAACTGAAAAAGCTTCTCCAGCAGCAACAACAGCTCAACCAGAAGTTGGCCTTGCGCCCTGAGCAGTGTTTGTTTGCCAGCTTGGTGCAGGACTTGCTGCACTTCTTGAAATCCAATTGCGATAGTCTTGCACTGTATACATTAGTAATTGCAATCAAGGAGAACTGGTCGCACTTTGTGGGCCCTCAGGCGGCCAATGAGATACAGCTGCGTCGCGGCGCGGAGCTGTTGAACAAACTTGATCTTTGGCTGGCAAATGCGCAACGCTTTGTGCATCATACGCTGCTGCGTTATGATGCCTACTACCAGGACTTTGTGCAGCCCATCAAATGTGCAGTGAATCAGCTGCGTTTCGGGCTGGAGCAGCTGAAGCAGCTCTTCAGTCGTGTGCTGTTGGCTGGCAGTGCTGCAGAGGCACTCAAGCTGGAGCAGACAGTCGTACAGATGGTGGAGTTCCCAGCGCAGCGGCCGTTGGCCATCAGAAATAGCCATGTCTATGGGCTGTTGGCCAAGCTGCCGCACAGCGAGCACGAATACTTCCGCTTGCTCAAAGCCAAGCTGTGCGAGCTGCGCAACTTCATCTCTATTGCCTCGAGCATTGATGAAACAATTTTCATAGCGTACGACGATGCATTAAGCATTTGCAATCGCACCTTCCAGCAGGAGGAGCAGCGTCGCAAGGATCAACGCGCCGAGGAGGAGAGTCTGTATAAAACGAAAACTCTGGGTGGCATAGAGGATGAGGAACTTATGGAGCTGCAGGAGATTGAGCAGAATTTCCCAACCAACCTGGACGAGGACTATGCCGACTTTGTGGATCAGCCGACGCTCGAGCAGGTGCTCAAGCTGGATAAAAAGGCGAGCACCAAGGCGAAGCTAGCGCAAATAGTAAACGAACAAGATTATGTATTCCTCGCACGCAATTTCATCGAAGTAATGAGCAAGCACACAACTGTCAAGTACGAGGATCAGGAGCAACAGCAACGGGAGCAGAAGCAGCTGCAGCTCATAGAACCCTACCAGGCACGTCTTCAGGTCTTTGTGCAATTGCATGGACATTATAAGACTGCGTTGGGCGCCTCACTTGATGGCAGCGTATATAATGCGCTCACTTTTGCGCTGGCACTGCAGCAGAGGCAATTGAAGGATCTGGAGCTGGAGGAGCAACACTCGTCGCCTGCTGCCTATGATTACTACAAGGACTCCAACATATCTGAGGTGAATGGCTGCCTCAGTGTCATGGAGCGCATAGATCAGCGTGTACAGGCACAGCTCGAGCTCTATCCGGAGCATGCAGGCCTGGCAGACATCAAGCTGGTCATCGCGCGCATACGAAAGCTGCCTGCAAATGCATCCGTAGTGCGCTTCAATACAGGCTTCCAGCTGCTGCGCCAGAAGGTTGCGCTGTGGAACGAGGTGGCCCATAAGAATAACAATTTGGTTAACGAGGAGATCGAGGTGGCGGAGTTTGTGCAGCGCTGGACCAAGCTCGAGCTGCAGCATTGGCGCAATTGCCTCAATCAAACTGCCAAGCAGGTGGAGCTGCAAGGCTATCGCTATTGGTTCTTCATCTACAACCTGTTGCAGACAGAAGTAGAGCTGCCAGAGCTAATACGAACTCTGCGCCAGTTCGTGGAGGCCGCTTGCTATGGCGATTTTCATGTCCGTTTGCAACTCCTCCATGGCTTCGAGATGTACTTGCATAATCTAGAGCGTGTGGGCAAGCGCATGAATCTGCAGCCTCTGATTGCAGCTCTGCACAATTTACAGTTGTACTTTGAGCAGTTCACACAGGAGGTGGCTGAGACTATGAAGGCCCGTCGTGCTCCCATTGAAAAGAAGCTCAAGGATTTTGTCAAGATACAGAGCTACAACAAAGATCTGAGCTACTTCAGCATGCGCAACAATGTGGCCAATGTGCATCGCAATCTGAACAAGTTCCTCAAAGAATATCGTCTGCTGCTCGAGCAGAAGATCAGCGAGGTGTTCCAGCCCAAAGATGCGACCGTCAAGGACTACAGCATGGATAAGGGCAAAGTGATGAAGAAGACAATGCCCTATTCAATGGATGTTCAGCAGTTTGTAGCGCCAGAGCAGCTGAGGGTGAAGTACCAAGTGAAGGATATGGCAGATGATGCCCTGCCATTACTTCAACAGCTGGGCAAACACTTTGGAACTGCTCGTAATATAGTCAAACAGACGCTCAGTCAGGCCGGATATGGCACACTTCTGGAGGAACTGGATGAGGTGGTGGATCAGCAGCTGGAACGCTGCGAGCATCTGCGCAATCTCAACGTAGATCGCAGCAAGGAGCGACCACAGCAAAAGCTGCAAGCCAAGCAAATACTGCAGCAGAAACGCAAAGCTCTAATCGATCTATTCAAGCTGCTCGCCAGACTGGGTTTGAGCTATAGGAGTGGCCTAATGGAGCTCACGCTGCGCGGGGAGTTTGAGAACTTCCAATTGGCGCCGTTCAGCATTAAGGCCATGTTGCCTCAGCTGCATGGCAGCTGGCGACAGCTCAACCAGCATCTGGATCTGTATTACATGAAGAGCGTATTCAAGCTGAAGCTGCTGCAGAATATTATGTTGACGCCTCTGTCGGAGCTTGGACCACCCAACATTGAACGCATCAAGGGCTTCGCTGTGGATCTCTTCCTTCACGTGCAGCACCAACGCGAGCAGTTATCCAGCTCCACCAATCAGTTGCACGAGCTGCGCAATTCATTGCAACAACTGCAGCAGGTGGCGCAGATCGTGCTACCCGAGCAGGTGGACATTGAGCAGCTGAGCTTCGGCCCCAAGGCGGATGAGTGTGTGCAACTAAAGCATAAACTCTGTCAAATACAATATGTACTCCAGCAATGGCAGCTATTGCTTAACTGTGCCCCTCTTCAGCCGCTCAGCGAGCACAGTGTTCTGCTGCACAGCAAGCCAGTGCAGCAATCCGAGCTATTGGAGCTGTGCGGCTTAGCTCTGCGTGGCAGTCAAGCGCTGCTGCAGGAACTCGAGCACTCTCACACTGAGTTCCTGGATAGCCAGAAGCTCCTTAACTATCAGCGCAACTATCAGAAGATTGTGAACTATATTAAACAGGCGCTGGAACAGTTGGATGCGGGACACGAGGAGCATTTGCCTCTGGCACAGCCGTTACTCGCGCTGCTCAAGTATCTAGAGGGCAGTTCATTCCCCTCCGAACTCAAAGCAGAGTCTGTAGACCTAAATAATGTAGATGCGGAGCTGGCTAACATTGCACATAGCGTTCTGCTAGCACTGCAGAAGATCTACAAGGAGCATGGCAAGCAACCAGAGCAGCAGGAAGTCGAACAGCAAGAAGCACTCAAGGAGCAGCATCTAAAGCAATATTTGACAGGGCAACTGAATGCCAATTGGGAACTTTTAAGCTTACCTCGCACTCTGTCCAAGCTATCAACTGTGCTGCTAGTGCTGAAGCACGCCAATCCCAGCCAGGAGAAGTTGGTTTTCTTGCGCCGAGCTGTGTCTTTGCTGCCCATACTTCAGCAATATCAATTGCTGGCGGATTACATGCTGCTGCAGCAGCTAGGCACGCATAGAATCTCCGCTAAGATGTTGTCCATAATGCTTACCGTTTTCGTGGAAATTGCTAGCAAAGGGTTCTGTGTGCCGCCAGATCTTATGCAAGACGAGGAGGGGCAGTCCAAACAGGACTCAAAGAATGGAGAAGGCTTTGGCCTAGAGGATGGCACCGGCGAGAATGATGCGTCGGATAAAATCGAATCTGAAGATCAGTTAGATGATGCCAAGAGGCCAGAGGATCGGAAAGACGAGGGCGACAAGGAGGAGCCCGACAATAAGGAAGAGAAGGGCATCGAAATGAGTGATGATTTCGATGCAAAAATGCAGGACGTGGACAAGCCAGAGAATGAGGAAGATGACAGTGGCGAGTCCGAGGATGAAGAGGAACTCAACAAGGAAATGGGTGAAACGGAAGAAGGTGCTGAGAAGCTGGACGATCAGATCTGGGGCGATGATGAGGAAAAACAGCCCGAGGAGGAAGAACAAGATTTGAATGAAGAGGATCAGGGCAAAGGCAGCAAAGATGAAAAGGATGAGCACAATGATCTAGACGCTAAAAACGATGCGGCCAAAGAGGATGGCAAGGATGAGCATGAAAATGAAGGCCTAGATGCAACAAACGAGCCAAGTGGCGATGATAAACGCAAGGAACAAGCCAAGGATATTGAAGATATGAAAGAGCCTGAGCTCGATGAAGAGCAGACCAATGCCATGCACAACGAACTGGAAGAGCCACCAGAGCCAGAGGAAATGGATTTGGGTGATATGAACAACGTGGACGAAGGCCATGATAACGAAGCTGATGAGCCGAATGATGAAAATCCCTTCGATATAGACACCATGAAAGAAAACATGCAGCCAGCTGATGAAACAGAAGAGAATGAAGTTGAGGAGGAGAAGAAAGAGGAAGAAGCCATGTCGGATGACAGCGATTCCGAAGCTGAAGAGGGTGGTACAGAAAAAGAGCAACCACCAAAGGGTAAAGACGAAGTGGAAGAGGATGCGGATGCTGAAGAGGAGCAAGAAAACACAGAACCAGAAACGCAAACACGTGGTGAACTTGATAAAGAAGAGGAGCAGCCAGAGGAAACACCCGCAGAGCCAGAGGCTCGCGAGGAGAAACCTGAGCAGCACTCGCAATCCAAGGATAAATCAAGCAAGGAAGACAATGTGCAATCTGTGCCAGATACCGAGCAGAATAGCTCAGCCGATCAGGTGCAACAGCAGCAGCAAGAAGATGATATTAAGCAGGATCAGAAAATGGATGAGCAGGAGACGGGCGAAGAAAAGGATGGCGTGGGTCAGGCTGAAGATGATGTAAGTTGTCGAATATTTTGAATAACTAAAAAAAATAAAAATTTATTATTTTTCTTACAGACGAATGATGGTGGTCATCAGGGCATAGCCGAGACCAAGGAAACTGTCTCCCAGGAAGAGCGCAAGAATGAGAAGCAAACGCAAGAGAAGCGCAAGCAAGGGCGTACCAATGAGGAACGATCGCTAGGTAAATTAATAAATTAATTTTAAAATATAAAAAAGCAGTCAACTTATATTTTCCTTCATTCCACCAGGTGAAGCTGAGCAAAATAAATTAAAACAGCTGAAAACTATTGATCAAATGAAAGAATCGAAGCAAAATGAAACCGAACAGCAAGATCAAATGGATGAAAATGTAGAAGCGGAGGAATATCAGCACGTCAAGGAACCCAAGAATAGCGATAAAACAACTTTGGATAATGCCACAGAGGAGCAATCGAAGCAAATCAAACATCAAGAGGATGAAGAGCCCAAAGACGAGGCAGATGCCGAAAATGCAGATGAGCTAAAAGCAGATGAGGATGTGCCAGCAGCTCAAGAGCAGGATGATACCCAACTGGAGCAGCTGAGCTCCGAAAAAACCGATCAGAAATCAGATAAACCCTCCAAGACCGAGCATGCAAAGGAACGTGTGGAAGAGCCACAGCAAATGGAAATCGAGGGTGACGTGGTGGCCACAATGACTGTGCCGCGCAGCGCTGAGACCACAGCGCACAGCAAGTAATGCCATTAAGAATACATTATTCGAAATTGATATACTAAATTTATAATATAATTTGTTTGCAGCACGGAGCTACTGCTGGAGAAGAGTTTGCAAGCCCAGGAGCTGAGTACAGCTGAACAAATTGAGCTCAGGCAAATGTATCAAAAGCAATTGACCAGCACGAATCCCGTAAGAAATATCCATAATCCTATATGATCAATTGTCTAACTCGCTTTCTTTTGTCCCATAGATTTTGCCACATCATGAGGATTATGAGAGCTGGTCAAGCATTTCTAATCGCATGACGCAAAATGCTCGCGAGCTATGCGAACAGTTGCGACTCATCTTGGAGCCGACAAAGTGCACACGTCTTAAGGGTGACTATCGCACGGGTCGACGCATTAACATGAAAAAGATAATTCCATACATAGCTTCACAATTCCGTAAAGACAAAATCTGGTTGCGTCGCACAAAACCCGCCCAGCGTGATTATAAAATAACTATAGCCATTGACGATTCCAAGTCGATGCACCACAACAATTCCAAGACATTGACTCTAGAGGCTATCTCGTTGGTGTCGCAGGCTTTGACACTGCTCGAAAGCGGTCGTCTGAGCATTGTATCCTTTGGCGAAGCGCCGAAAATTATCCTCAATCATACGGAACAGTTTGATGGACCGCGTTTGGTTAGCTCTCTCAATTTCGATCAGGACAAAACGAAAATCGCGGGTCTACTGGACTTTATACGCACCGTTAATATCGAAGAGAGCGGCCTAGGTGGCGATAATGGTCTTTTTGAAAATCTGTTGCTTGTATTGAGCGATGGACGGAATATATTCAGCGAGGGCAATCAGAAAGTAAAGAATGCCATCAAGCTAGCTAGGCTGCAGCGCATATTCCTTGTATACATTATCATCGACAATCCTGACAATAAGGTAAGTTGTATAATTATTATGTATAAAAGCGTTGTTTCTAACTCTTTATTTTTACAGAATTCAATACTGGACATACAACACGTGGAGATCAATGCCGATGGCTCAGTGAAAATCAATTCATATTTGGATAGTTTTCCATTTCCATATTATGTTATTGTCCGAGACCTTAATCAATTGCCTCTAGTGCTCAGCGAAGCCATGAGGCAGTGGTTCGAATTAGTCAATAGTGAGTAGTAGTATATTGTATATAGCAGACAACAACGAGAAATGAATTTTTTTTACCTTAAAACAATTGATTATTTTATATTATATTTTTTCTAAATAAATCATATATATATTGTAAAGTTATTTTTTATTTCCTGTATGTAATTTTATAGAAATAAATAAAATGAATTAAATTCACCAAATTAAAATGTTCTTTTTTTTTTTTTTTGTTTGCTTTGACTAGCAAAAAATATTTCACTCAAATACCAGGCGCATAGAAACAAACGACTAGCAAGAAATTAAATTTAGCTCAATTTGCAAAACTAAAATGATATTAATTTTTTTTGTTTATTACCTACCTATAATTTATTTATATTTTTTCTATCACCAAGGTAGCCGCAAAATTATAGTAAAATTCGTCAGAATTACCAGGCGAACAGCAATGAGCAGTAAGACGCTGCAAATCATGAGAATTATCTCTTTTTTGTGGAATAGCTTCAAGGTCGTCAATTGCTGCTGTGCTGCGGCTTATTTGCGATGACTAGCAGAATATTCCACTCAACTACCAGGCGAACAGAAGCAAGCAGTGAACGTCTGTATTTAACATTTTTGATGACCTTGACTGTTAATTAACAGTATTCTGTTAACACTATGTTAACTAACAGTGTAGTGTGTGAGCCACTAAAGTCGCTGATTCAATTCAATATAATTTTTGAGTGAAATGCTGCCCGAATACCAGGCGAACAGAAATGAACAGCAAGCAGCTTGAGTAAAATTAAGAAAATAATTATTTTAATGTATGCCCGAAAGTACGCAATGCTTTTAATTAAATTTTTTTTTATTTAATAAATATGCCCAAAAGTATACCCCTTCACAAATAGATAAATAAGTAGTCAGCTGTCAACCAAATACTTTATTTTAAAATCATACAAGCACGAGTTTTGTTCCAGCTATTGCAGGCTTACGCCCCCTTGCATAAATATATAATCTGTTTGATTTATTTACAATAGATTTTGGAATTGTTCGCTGCTGCTCTTTGTTAATGCAATACCACTTGCAAGTCAAATGGATATTCCCTGGAGTTAAGGCTTTGTCTAAATAGTTGAGTATGTTGCCAAGCGACGTCGCCTTTGCCGCCGCTTAGCTTGGCAGCAATTTGAAATACTGTGGCGTTCTCAATGCATCTATTGCCATCGCTCGTCTCCACGTTCACATCGATTTTGCCGTCTCCAAAGGTTTTCGTTTCGAATGTGAGTTTATAGGATTTTACTCGAAGATTAGATTTGTTCAAATTGAATTTCCAAATAATTTCAGCGCTGTCCGTGTCCTCTGTAAGTAATTATATAAATAAATTTACCAAATCATAATGAAAAATGTTAATGGAGCTTACCTAGCCTGGCCAAATAGGCCATTTTCCAATCTCGTTCCACCTTGCGAAAAATGTTCTTCGAGGCGAATTGCGCACTTTGCCAAGTCTTGTAGGTTTCGAGTATATTGAAATGGTCGCCTTCTAGAAATTAAAGAAAGTAATCGGTCATGAACATAATTGATAAGATTCCTTCTATAGAAGCACTCTATTTATCAAACCTTTCGTATATCTTTCGTACGTATCGCTGGCGCAATTGTAGCGCAAATTGAATTGTCGCAGTTCCCGCTCGGTCTCATTTGGCGTAAATACAAAAATCTGCAATAGAATAATGCATGAGAGATTGTGTGTTTGTAGGACAAAGACAATTAATGATCAATCTAATGACTCACATCTGTGAATGTGTGCTCGCCACGCGACTGACGCCACGATAAGCTGCCCGAACTTCTGCCTTTCAGCTCGCTTTCGGTAGGAGTGCTGCGTAGTTTATATGAAAAAATGTCGAGAACAGCTTTAATTACAACAATAACAAGTTGCAATGCTGCAGTCGAGAGCCACCGACTGCATAATGCTCGCTAAGGTTTCAAATTTTCAAATCTACATTTGATCATTATTGACTGACTTACTCTAGTACCTGAGGCTTGGCAGATATGTAAAGGTAAATTTATACTTTTTATGTTAATCTATTTGCCAAGCCCCAGTTACTTAAGCAAGCCAATATTGATCGATCTGCAATGTTCAGATCTGCTGATTAATCTACAGCAAAAATTAGCCAGACAGGCATTGTGCAAAACCAATATACTCCTAATCATAGTCAATGAATACTTTTCTAATACATACCGTTCCACGGTCATCTCAATGACCTCGCACATGTTGCGCTGACTGAGGAATTTTTTGCGTTCTGGGCTCGTGAACTGCTGCCGCTTAGCCCTAATCACATTGAGGGTTTCGATGAGCTCCTTCTCTGAGCACAGCTTGCGCTGCTTCAATATTTGCTGATGATTGTTCGTATATCGCCAAGTGACATCTTGTGCATCATCTCGCGAATAGCCAAAGACGTAATCAATATTCCGCTTCCAGCCGTGCTGGTACATCAGTGGCGAGTCGACCACATTGTCGGAGGGATCGACATGTAGCCAGCGCATTTGCTTCTCCGAAAACACTTCGGTCCACACATGATCGAAATGGGAATGCACTAAGCGGGCATCGTAGTCCAGACATCTGCACAGGAATGTAAAGCAATTGGCGAACTCGCCACAGCGACCCTTGCGCGACACCAACAATTGGGAGATGTCATTGTAGCGATGGAACTTGGTCTCTTGGCCACAACAAACTGTGACTTCGACTCGCACATCGCCCTCGGTTTGAGTGCGACGCAGTTTGCCATCTTCACTGCCGCATACGCGGCATGGTATGTTGTTGACCCACTCGAAGAACTCGGTGTTAAACCAATTGACCAACTCAACGAGCAGGAGATCTCGTATGCAGGGTTCCTTCTCTTCGCACTTGCCAGCCGAAATTAATTCCTGCATTTCAATTAATTTGCTGCTGGCATTCGTTGTAAGCTCATCGATGGGTATGAGGCTTCGTCCGCTGGCCAGCAACGCGTCGTCCTCATACTGCATAACCGCATCGCTGTAGAGCTCCAGGGACTGCAGAAACCGATTAGGAGTGCGCTGCAAATAGAAATTCCATTTAGTCTATTCAATTATATTATTCTTTTTATACCCACCAGCATGCGCGGAAAGGTAATACGTTGTCGATAGGGCACAGAAGGTTGTATAAACAAAGGCGTTGCGCACGTAACTGGCATTTCTCTTACAGTTGTCGCCTGGACTGGCTCTAAAGCAAATACATTGAATTTCAATTAACAGTTAACAGTTAACTTGGCTGTATTATATCTACTTACTCTTTGTACCATTCAGCCACGCCTCCCGCCTCTTGCTTAGCACGTCTCTGTATTTCTTTATTTGCTGTAACGGTACCTCGCTGGGCAATGTGTACTCATTGGAGCTGGGCAAGCGTTTGAACCCAATTGCGTTCAGCAATCGTTCGCTGCCCTCCAGTGAGAGCAGCTTTTCCTTGATTGCTTTATTCTCCGCACGAATGGTGCGATACTTCTGGTTATTTGGCTGACTAAGCACATTCTCGAGCAGCACGAGCAAGATGCGCGCTGCCTCTAAATATTGCTCTTGCTGTTTCTGCGTTGATTTCGCTGGCTGAGGCTCGATCAATTGCACGCACTCCAAATTAATGTCAACCATGTTGTCAAAATACGCGGCGCTATCAAAATAAGTCACAAAGCCGCTATCGTGAATACCGTGGGGTGGGTGGGTGAATGTCTAGCTGCTAGACTAGAGATGTGCGATGTTTATCACAATATATTTGTATATATCGAATGTAGTAGCTTATTGACTAAATTAATTGATTAAATTACGTATTTATTGCACTTGAGAAAACAACAAAGGAGTAAGGAACAAACGCTTAGCGGCAAAAGCAGCTGTTGACCAGTTGTGTTATCGCTAATCGATAAGTCAAGTATTTTTTAGGAATTTTCCGTTTTGGTATTATTGTTAGGTTTTTTGTAAGAGTGGCAGCACGGCCGGCTCGGCGAAATTCAACCACTTTTGAAAAAAGTAGGCGTCGTTTCAATTGTGAAGCGTCAGTCATTGTGCAAAGTTTGGGCAGCGGATAATTCAGAGTAACTGAAAACAAAAAAACTTCATTCGTCTCTTATATTTCCTTAAAAGGTAATAAAATTAGTCTTCCTTTGTTCGGTTCGTGTGCCTTTGAGTCTTTGTCGCAGGCTCAAACTGTCGAGCGGCTTTCGGTTTCGAGCAGTGTGTACACACAAAATCATTTGAATCGCCTATTTTTTTTTTCTTTTCTCATTCAATTGCAGCAAGTTAAACTACAATCCATATAGCAAAAATGTGTGACGAAGAGGTTGCCGCTTTGGTTGTCGATAACGGCTCCGGCATGTGCAAAGCCGGCTTTGCCGGTGATGACGCACCACGCGCAGTTTTTCCATCGATTGTCGGACGTCCCCGCCACCAGGGCGTTATGGTTGGCATGGGCCAAAAGGACTCGTATGTGGGCGATGAGGCCCAGTCGAAGCGTGGCATTCTGACTCTGAAATATCCCATTGAACACGGCATCGTGACTAACTGGGATGACATGGAGAAGATCTGGCATCACACCTTCTACAATGAGTTGCGTGTGGCACCCGAGGAGCATCCAGTTCTCCTCACTGAGGCGCCCTTGAATCCCAAGGCCAACCGCGAGAAGATGACTCAGATCATGTTCGAGACATTCAATACTCCGGCCATGTATGTGGCCATCCAAGCTGTATTGTCCCTATACGCCTCTGGTCGTACCACTGGCATTGTCTTGGATTCTGGTGATGGTGTCACCCACACTGTGCCCATCTATGAGGGTTATGCTCTGCCACATGCCATCCTTCGTCTGGATTTGGCTGGTCGCGATTTGACCGACTACTTGATGAAGATCCTCACCGAGCGTGGCTACTCCTTTACCACCACGGCTGAGCGTGAAATTGTCCGCGACATTAAGGAGAAGCTGTGCTATGTCGCCCTGGACTTTGAGCAGGAGATGGCAACAGCTGCCTCCAGCTCCTCGCTGGAGAAATCGTACGAACTGCCCGACGGACAGGTCATCACAATTGGCAATGAGCGTTTCCGTTGCCCCGAATCTCTGTTCCAGCCCTCGTTCCTGGGCATGGAGGCCTGTGGCATCCATGAGACCACCTACAACTCGATCATGAAGTGCGATGTCGATATTCGTAAGGATCTGTATGCCAACACTGTGCTGTCCGGCGGTACCACCATGTATCCAGGCATCGCTGATCGTATGCAAAAGGAGATTACAGCTCTGGCTCCATCCACAATGAAGATCAAGATTGTGGCGCCACCAGAGCGTAAATATTCCGTCTGGATTGGTGGCTCCATTCTGGCCTCGCTGTCTACATTCCAACAGATGTGGATTTCCAAGCAGGAGTACGATGAGTCTGGCCCATCCATTGTGCACCGCAAATGCTTCTAAGCGCAATACCAGAAAAAACAGCAATAACGACACCAAAAACAACAAAAACATCAGAAAACAACAACTGCGGCTGCGGCTGGGCGTGGTCCTGTCTGTGCCTGTGTCTCACGCAGACACTCGAAAAAAGAAGATATATATATTTTCCTATTCTTTTCGTATTTAGGATAGGGTAGATAAAACAAAGAAGATGAAAATACGGAGCTGCAGATATTTAACAAAGACAGGCACATTGTTCCAGCAACAGCAACAGAGACAAAAACAAAGATAAACTACCAACCAATTTTTTTTATATATCTATAACAATTTTATACGAAGTCATCTACCACATAGGTACACACCTACACACACATCCACACATACTTATTACACATAAGTAATTAGCATATATTTTTGTGTTCCATCGAAATTCACGAGTTCATGCGCACATATTGGTATTTAAAGAAAATAATAATATATTATATTATATTATATATATATTCATATTCGGCATTAAACATTATCCAAGCATTCTTTACATATATCTAATATTATGTATTACACTTAACCAAAAGAAGACAAAAACAAACATAAAATCAAAACTAAAAAGTATTTGTAACCGCTACCAAGAAAAAAATTAAATAAAAAGCGATGAAGAACTGAATGTGGCTATAAACGACTTATTAATAATGGGGTATTTTATTTTCCGTCATGACTCACAATCTTATGGATATGGAGATTTGTCAGAGCACGCGATAAGCCGATTACTAATGAATGCTTTCCAAACATGTTTGATTTCTGTCTAAAAAAAATAAAAACAAAGGCTTTGCTCATTTTTTCGCAGGAAGTGTTTGATAAGAAAAATAATAGCATTTCTCATATAGTTAGAAGAAATTTGTTAAGCATTTCTCATTATTTTTAGCTGCTGTTGTGGCAAATGCGGGCCATGAGTCGCAGTGGCTTATCAGCGTGACGGACAAAGCCGTGAATTTCTCATACCCCCCTCGCTAATTGATTACACCGCAAAACAGCTGTAGCAGCGCCGTTTACCTTATAAGGCAGCAATATTACAGTCTATGTACACATGTGCATGTCTCATGTGCTTTTCACTGGCAATAGTTTATGCCCGAATTAATCAACAACAACAAAACAATTGACTGAGTCAGCGAGCAAGCATTGGAAATCGGCATCAGCAGCGGAATCGTCATCAATTCATTGCTTGACCACTTACGGTTACACACACATACAATGCCATGGCTGCAGACGGGGTAGAGAGAAAGAGAGCGGCAGAGCTGACTATAATAGCAGACGACAAATTGATTGGTGGAGGGGAGCAGGGAGACGAAGAGGAATGTATAGTAGAAGAACTAAAGACACAAAGGCATGACAGCAAGTGCAGAGAGTGAGTGTAACTGAACTAAATCATCACTCACACACACACAGGGCAGCAGAGGGGCGAGAGTAAAAGTAACAGAATTTAAAGCACATAGAAGCCAGGGCGACAGAGGGGGAGAGTGAGACATTCAGCAGCGTATAGTAACAGGTGTGGCAGAGTGTGATGGGGCGAGAAGCACATAGTAGACGACATTTTAGGCAGGGCTTTCAATGCGTTTTTTGTTTTGGTTCACAAACTCGCATTGACCAAAAACTCAATCAACTTATTTATTTATTTTTGTTTTTTGGTAGTAAACAATCACACCCATATGTGGATTGATCAAAAGCGTTCGACTTTTTAGAAACACACATTTAGATCTACGTATATGTCTGTATTTATCAAGGTTATGCACCGATTAGGCTTAAACCCGGAATATTTTTATAGACTTTCAACTATGAACTGACTTTACTTTTAGCATAAGCCAAAATGATTTATATGAATTAAAAACTCATAAATTAACAAATTATTAATATAAAATTATATTTATATACATATTAATGTATATTTATAAATAAAATATAATAGAAATGTCTTAAATTATAATTTATTTAAATGTTATTTAAATGTTAAAGTAAAAAAAATTAGCATTAATAATTAATGAAAGTATAAAATTTCAGTTCATTTTTCATAGAACCAGATATTTTTGATTATATATTATTTATTATTTTAAGTAAAACACTTTTTTTATACGACAAATTAAGATTTATTCCATTTTTATTATTCATCAAAATTTCAAGTATATTTTAATTTTTTATACATTTTCATAGAGCTATAAAGGGTTTTACATATATATACGTATATCATTTTCTTTATAGAAATTATTTTTATTGCAATCGTTATACATATGTTTTCTCTCTCTATATATATATTTGACACGCCATCAAAATTTGTTTTGTATGACAAGATTGTTTTTACTAATTACAAATGCAAAAAATGATTCCAGCATAGAGAAATTTGTATAAATCAATAAGAGAAAATTGTGACTAAATAATTTCCAGTTTTTATTTTTCCCCGTTTTCTTTTGATTACAGCTGCTTTGAAATGTGTTTTAAAAAAAATATGTTTTGTGCATTGGGTAAATCATTTGAATTACATATTAACTAGATAAGAACACAGATGTATGTACTAAGGTTAGCTTTATAAAATCAGCCTTTAATTCATGCTTTCTAGGTTTAGATGTACGTAGATTAGAGTTTTGCAAATACGTGAAATCTCTCTATTTATTGCACTTGTTTTCAAAATCAAATGAAAATGTGAGCACTTCAAAAAGCCAAAAGAAAAAGTAATATATGTAGTTAGCAAAATAAATGAGAGGATTCTAGTCGGTTTTATCCGACTAGCGAATACCCTGAATACAGCATGGAGTAGCTTGCCCTTTACCTTTGAATCACAAAGTGAGAAATGTATTATGAAAACTAAATCTGAAAATCTGTTTAAACATTGTAGAGGCTTGCATATCTTAAAAGTTATCCCCAGCATCAATAGTCTTTAAGTTATGTCTTCAATTAATTATGTAAAATTATCGATTTTGATCGATAATAAGCAAGTGGGAGAAAATATTGGATAAAATGGTAAGCTTAGTCTGCAAATTTCAAGTACACATTTTACAGTTTACTAGTTTTCAGTATTTAGTAATCAGATCTGATCACACTACTATATATGCTGTCACAAGCTCAAGTATGTAATTCTCGCTATGTTCAGGGTATACTAAAGCTTGAAACAATACTCACCAAAAAAATAATAAAAAGCAGAAATAAATTATAAGCTATGCATATTTCTGTTATACATGAAAGGTTTTTTTTTTTTTTTTTTTTGTATAAATTACGATAATAAATTTTATTTTGACGTTTTTGTTCACTAAATGTACATGGATTTGTGTATATATGTGTGTGTGTGTGTGGTGTATAATTTTAAATACATAATTTAATGGTTAAAAATTACAATTAAAATGTATAACATTAATAATATGGAGTTTACTTTATTGCATTATGTTTTGCATATATTTTGCATATATTTTGCATTCTAGCACGTTTCTTCTGTTTTTTTTTGTTTATGATTATACGATAAAGATAAAGCATATATATGTCGTTGATAATGTTGAGTGAATATATAAGGTAAGACACGTAATGTTTGTTTTTTTTTATTTGTGTTTAACTAAAAGCATAAATATATATGTATTTAAATATCGTTTATATAATGGCTATATAACTAAAAAGAGAAAATATATATGAAGATCCTATATATAAACTGTGACTTTATGCATTTCGTGTGTACATCTATATATATATATATATATATTATGATACAGCGTTCAATAATAGCGCCAGATTGCAAAACAAATTAATATAAATCATATCGATATACACAATGTGATTTAATCTATATATATATGCATATTCATATGATTAATGCGGTAAGTGAAAACAAAGAAAACTGTTTTGTAATCAAAAATACAAATATTTAGATTGTACACATATGTATATATATATATATGAATATATAGATATATTCTCCATTTTAGCACACTGCAATGCTTCCTAAATACTAAACTTTGCCTGCCTTAAATGCTAATAACATGTATATTGATACCTAGACGTACACTCAGCTCCATGTTGAGAGCATGGGATTACTCTTCTTTTGCTTTGCTTTGCTTTTCTTTTCTTTACTATTTTTGTTTCGTACTTTAGAAAATCTGTGCAAAAATTGAAATAAGTAACTAAATAAGAATTGTCCGTGTTGGTTAGCTTTATGCTTCGGTCTTGTTGTTGCTGTTGCTGTTGATGTTGCTGCTGCTATTGTTGCTCTGGTCCGCTTGGCTGACTGCTGCTGGTCCGGGTGCTACCCTGTTGCAGCTGCCACGCTTGCCAGCGGGCGCGTAAAGCATTTATCAGTAAGCCTGCGCCTCCTTATAATCACTCTGATCGGATGTATAGAAATCCTCGAGCTTCCATTGCAACGTTTCGAATGTGGGTCTACGCATCGGATCCTTGTGCCAGCACTCCAACATTATCTCATACAGACGCTGCTCACAATTCGGTGGCATGGGCATGCGATATCCATGCTCCACCTGGGTTAATACTTCAGCGTTGGTCATGCCTATTGAGAGATATAAATATTTAGTAATGCTTCTTTTTTTTTGGCAATATAGCACGGACGCACCTGGATAGGGTATACGTCCGTAGGTGACCAGCTCGGTGAGTAAAATGCCAAAACTCCACACATCCGACTTAATGGAGAATTTACTGTAATTGGCCGCCTCAGGTGCTGTCCATTTGATGGGGAAGCGTGCACCGACGCGTGCCTCGTATTCATCCTCCTTAATGAGTCTGTAAATTGGGTAGATAGAAAACGTATTAGAGAATCTTCTTTAGCTATTATATATATAGCTTTCACTTACCGTGCCAGACCAAAATCGGCTATCTTTACGATATTGCCATCGCCGACGAGCACATTACGCGCTGCCAAATCTCTGTGTATATAGTTTTGTGATTCCAAATATGCCATGCCAGCGGCTATTTGGGCAGCCATATCGATAAGCGTTTGCATTTTGATACTACGACATTTGCCTGCAATTGCTAAAAGATATTAAAAACACATACATCAGATTTTAATAATGGCACGATAATGAAGTTGAAGTTAAATGAGCGAACGATGATCATGAAACAAATGCAGCAAGGTTAATGTACAAATGATTTAAATGCTATTCCATGGCGTACCTTGCAGATACTCCAATAGGGAGCCATGCTTCATCAGCTCTGTTATAATATAGATGGGCTCTTCGACGGTACAGACCGCATATAGCTGAATCAGCTTGGTATGGCGCAGCTTCTTCATGATTTGTGCCTCAGCCAAAAAGTCCTTGGGATCCATTGTGCCTGGAGAATGATAAAAGAAACAGATTAGTTATATTGTAATATACTAAATTGGGTATGGGGAATATGTAAGACGTATTTATAAGAAATATATCCTAAACAATTTTCCATGTTGAGTTATTGTATAAAACTGATCTCAAGCAACTAAGAAGGGGAGAGATCTGTTCTTTCCAGTATTCTTCAATTGTTTTATCCTTAATCTAAAATATTTGATCCTCCCATTCATTAATAACTTGTACTTCTCATATTACATCCACATATTCCTTCACAATATTTTCATTCAACTTACCCGACTTGAGAGTTTTGATGGCCACGGGCGTGGTATTATTCCACAGACCCTCCCAGACATCGCCAAACTGGCCGGAGCCCAATTTGCGTACGAATTTCAATGAAGTTCTGTCAATTTCCCACTGATCGCGAGTTCGATGCGATAGCCCCTCGGTGACAGGTTTCTCAATCTGTGTGTGTAGTGAAAACAAAATCAAATTAGTGAATGTCATTTAGTAAATAATTCAATTCAATTCAATTGGTAATATGGTGTGTGCTTTTAGGCTCGTTTTGAATGAAGGTGCCAATTGGATAGAGCTGATGGCTAAAGATGTGACAACTGTGGCATACACTTAGGCATTATGTACAATTATTTGTTTGCTTAGAAGTAGAGCGGAGCTGGTTAAAGTTGTAAGTTTTTGGGTTTTTTTTTTTTTATGTTGTGTTTTTTGGGCTTTTAGTCTGTCTGGCCTTTTGGGTCAAAGTCAAAGTGCAACTAATCTGCGGCTAGTTAATTAGATTTACTATTGTTTTTAGCTTGTTTTATTTGGTTTGCAGATTTTTTTGTTTTTAGTTTAACCAAGTTGCTTAGTCACACTGCAAATTTGAAAGTGCATTGGTTGAAATTTTTTTGCATGCCCTTCGCAGAGTTTTTTCATGTTTGCATAAGTTGTACACGCGATTTGGCCGTTGCACCAAATACTATATATAGATATATGTAGCAATATTTAATTAAAAAGTTAAGCTTATAATATAGAGTATAGTATAGTTAGATATATATATACAACGTCTGCTACAATTATTCGTTATTTATGCTTGGAATTTGCGAGAAATATTTGCAAGGCTAGGCTAAAAGGCATTTTTACAGCGTTTGTAATTCTCAACTGGTTTTTGGCTAGCAATAATAATTAAAGACTTTAAATATGCTATAGATACTAAATATATTATATAAGATGTATACTTTCTGACTAAACTCTAAAATGACTGGCATAAATTTTAATATAATTAATTTTTTTGGGGATTTTTATTTGGTTTTTTTTAACGCTTAATTGCACTTTGTACTTTGACTAAATTTATGAATTAAGTGAAATGAATGGTTTGTTTATTTAGTATTATTTGTTTATGGTTTATTTTTTTGGCATGATGCTGGCACACACACATAGAATAACGTTAATGTTTAGAGTTACAAAATCCTACCTCAAAAATACCCGAAAATGAATTTGTCTTTTATTTGTTTGTTAGTATTTATATAATAATTTTCGTTAGTATTTTTAAAGGAATACAAAAACAAATATATATATAAATCATTTTAAAATCGTTGTTTTTTTAAGTATACGTAAATAATGGCAAAAATCATAATGAAAATGTTAAATGCAAAATGTAAAATGTTTTATATTGAGTAATGCCATGTTAAATGCGCGACAAGAGTACATTAAATGTTAAATGGCATGTCAAGTGCATGTCAAATGCATAAAACAATAATTAAATACCATGAATTAATAGAAATTCATATAGGTTTAAAGTGGAGAATGTTGCCTACCTGTACACAGGGCTTGCAGAGATTAACGCACAGGCCATCCGAATCCTTGGAATAGTGCTCGACCAGCTCTTGTAGGGTTCTGTTATGGTTAAAGAAAAGGAATGAGTTAACATAATGTAAACATGTTTATGTTAAAATTTATTTATATTTACCTGAATGTTGTGCGTCTGGCAATGAAGAAGCCGCCTTCATCCAATTGTCTGATGCGGTAATGTTTAACCGTATCGCCATCGCGCACTGTAAATGTAAATACAATATTACAATCGATTCATTTCGATGATTTCAAAATGCATTTCATATTCATTATTCATTGTTGAATATTGAAGTTGACATTAGTTACAGCCATTTACAGCACCCACCTGATAGCGAATAGTCATTGTGACGGCTTTCGGAATCGCGTATTAAAAACGCGCCGTGCTCGTTCTCTGGCAGTAGTAATTTTTTCTCAGCCTCAATGCGTTTGATTTTGCGGAAGTACCAACTGCAATTACAATCAACAGAAAAGGAAATTGTCGTTAGCGAAATATGTAAATGCATTAAAAAGTCAATAGTTTTTGTTTTTTTTATTTTGTTGCACAGATTGTCATAAAATTGTGTTTTTTATTAAGGAAACTGATAGAAGCGAGGCTGCAAATATAATAAAAGTCAAACACAAAACCTTTCAATCAGGAGGCACGTTCGTGGGCGTGTTGCTTCACACACAATCACAAATGCATATATATATATACATATGCTTTACTCAATCGGTCACGCTCTCCATACTCAGTCTCAGTCTACTTGACTTGGAGACTATTTATATACATTCTACACACACACAATCTTCACTATGTCTTTTATATAGAGTTTATACATATTCTTCACTCTTCACTTATGCCTATAGTCTATGCACACAATCTCTACATACACATATTCTCCACTTACCTAAGCTCTACACAAATATTCTCCACACACTCTAAACACAACCGCCACACACAGCCTTCTCTCTTGCAGTCTCTGCTTACAACCTCCACATATAGTCTACACATATACTCTACACATAAACTCTCCACGTCTATAGGAGAGAATTTGTCATACATATTACCTACTACCTACCTACAACCTACTCTCCACATATATTCTTTATACGCACTGTCCTCTGACTATCTCCACTTCACACCAGACACTCTCCAATTACATAATCTCCACTCTACTCTCCGCGTACTCTACTTTTACATGCACAATCACATTAGTCAACCGAAAATTCTACACACGCGCTCTCCACACAATTCACCTTCTACTCACACATTCTACACACCATCCACTCCCCCCTCCCACTCTACACACTCTCCACACTTTGACTAATTTTCTTCATTTTGAACAACTATATCAACATTTCAATTTTGGAACGTGTTTTTTGTTCTATTTATAAATCAATTTTGTTCAGGTGCATTTCTAGTTGTTTGCGTTTGTAATTAAATTATTATGCAATTATTTTTTTTATTTATAATCTAAAAACGTGCACAATTTGTTGAAATTATCCTGCTTTTCAATTATTTACCAATTTCTGTCTATGTGTGTGTGTGTGTTTGCAAATTGCAAATGTTTTGTAATTTATGCAACAATTTTTTCTCCGCTCTTCTTCTTTCTCAGTTTTTGCTCTCTCATTTTGTTGTTTTAGCGACAAATGTATTATATTTATGCATTTTATGAGCGTTTTAAATTCAACTTTAATTGCGCTTCCGAATCGAAAATTGCGGAACTTGGCTGAAAGTTTTATTTTTTTGCTTTTGTTTTAAATATAAATTTATGTGCGCTGCTGTATAGATAGTTGCGTGTTGTTTGTGTATGTGACATTATCTAGTTGAATTTATTTGAAAATTAAGCTAAATTGTTTGAGAGTTCCATTTTGTATATTGCGATATATTTACTATTAGCAAATTGTATTTTTTTTTTCTCTTTTAGAGTTTTATATAGTTAAAGAGCCTAAAAATGATTTTAGATATAAAATCTACATATACGGATGTAAAAAAAATATTTTAAGGGGCTTTTGAATGACCTATTGACTAAATCTGAGTTGGATGTTCCTCAATATCTCACATACTTTAAATATAAATTACTTGTAAAATATAATTAAAAGATTGATTATTATATGTTATTTTCATATTAAATTTCACTCCAAGTTTTTTGAATATAATTTCTAATATTCATACAAGCTATAGCTTTTAAATGCCTAACAGTCTTCTATAATCTGCTCTAACATGCATGTTAAAGTAGCTGTCAATTGTAGCTTGGGCTGGCATTAACATTGACCTTAATAAAGTAACAAACAGTGAAAGAAAAATAAAGAAAAAATGAACAGCTATTGTCAATTTCTCTTCACCTCTCTCTCTCACTCTCTATTCGAGCAACTGTTGTTACAATTAAAGAGATTTCTATTATATAATCGAACCGCAAACGAAACCAATTCACATTTTTTTTTGAAGTTCGTGACAGAGAAAAAGATGACAAAATCTTAAACAACCAAAATCTTTGTGACATATCATAAAAAAATGCATGTAAAATGTGTTGTAAAACTGAGAGAGTGTGAGATATTAACAGTTGCAGTGTAATAATTGAGACACACACACAGAGAAAGAGATAGATAGATAGTTACATTTGCATATACTTAACACACATCTATAGATATATAGATAGTCAGCTTTTATGTGGGTTATGTAGAAACGAAGCCATTTGCGATCTTTTGTCTAAGCATTGAAATGCGGTTTTATTATGCGCCCCTTACGATTCGCTTGATGCTGGCCTCAATGCTATAAAGGAAACTCTCATCAACAGCAGCAACAGCAGCCGAGAAATACATTTTCCGGACGTACAAAACTTTTCATTTCAATAGCTGCGTTAGACCAAAAAACAAGAACTGTAGCAGGAGGAGCGGAGCAGTAGCAGGAGGACGGGCGTGTTAAGTCTTGAAACGTGGCGCAAACAAAAAAAAAAGTGAAAATAAAAATTGTTGTGCACAAGGACATGCCATGCCTGCTCAGTGAGTATATGTGAGCGCACACACACACATATATATTCACACATACATATACATATCTATAGCCAGCCAGCACTTCTTTGGGGCTCTTGTGCATGCACAGGAATAACCAAATAGCCTGGAATGCCCAAACCACACAGCCAAAGCCACAAACCATTTGCATAAAAAAGAACTTCAGCTACAGACATCAGCAGCAGCAGCAGCAGCAGCAGCAGCAGCAGCAGCAGCAGCAGCAGCAGCAGCAGCAGTAGAAGCAGCAGCCACAGCCACAGCCTCAGCTACAACCTTTGTGCACCTGGGGAGCTCAAACTACGACTTGTCTGTGTGTCTGTATGTGAGGTCAGATTGCTCTAGCTGGCAGCGCCAGCAGCATAGCAATTCAATGAAAATGCAGAAGAGTGAGAGTTAAATGGAATGTGTTTAAAAATAGTCTATTAATAGCTAATCAAGACAAACAGCAGCTATTTTTATATATTTAAATAACGATAGCTTCAGCTTCAATAATTTTGTTAGCTTTAAATGGCTCAGAGTTTCTGTCAAGCATAATTTAAGAAAATAGAATCATAACAGAAGAAAACCAACAGTGCTGGCAATATTTGCATACATCACAGCAGCATAACTAGGTAAGGCAATCGATAATTTAGAGTATAGAGCATACATGAATAAATTGCAGTTATCGATACAATCTACGACCAGCAATTGGCTATAAAACCTGTGCTCACAGCTCATAAAATGCGACACGATATGCCTAAGCCGAGCATGATAATATTATGGCCCATTGGCAACGGTAAATTAATTTTAATTAGTTAGCCTAACTATGGGCATATAGCCTCCATACAGATAAAGCACAGTTAAGTGGTATAGCCAAAACAGAGCTGAGAGCTGTGCATGCACAGCAATTGGCAAGACTGGCTGTAGTGGCTGTGAGGATGTGATTCTAGATGGGCTACACAACAACGGCGCATGGCCAATGCCATTTGCCAGTTCTATTGAATTTCACTTTGGCTCAGAATGCAAACGAAGAAGAGTGAGCCAGAGAGAGAGAGAGAGAGAGAGAGAGAGAGAGGGTAGATAGCGCTAGCTGAAACGAGTTGGAGTGCGTGTTTTTATTCCATTTCCATTTTTCTTCTGCTTGCCTGAAGCGATTCAGTTAGCTGGAATTCAAGCGGGCAAAACTGCAAGTAATCTGATTGCGCAAAAACCATTTAAAGCTATTATTAAAAGAACTTGCGGACTAGCTGAAACTCTCGGACTCGATTTCAACTCTCAGGCTCTCAGACGCTTAACGCTCAACTCTTTTAACTTGGCTGGCACTTTTAATTGGCTGTCTGCTGCGTTAGGGGAGTTGGATTTAATTCTGTTGTTGTTGTTTCATTTTGTTTTTCATTTATGCCCTGTAATGACATAGCAAGGGTATGATGCGTATGTATGATTGTGTTTTTAACTTGCATGAGAAGTTGATTTCATATATACATATATATATATATATATATCTCATATGTATATCTCTCTCATACATACACACATTTGCATATTTCTATTCAATAATCTAAAACTTTTATTCAGATAAAGTGCAACCAGAATATTTGCTATAGTTGCCCAACTGTATACAAAAGTAAAGAAGAAGTATAAAAGCTTTGCATTTAATTACTGGGTATCTTCTAGTCGTGCAATGTCAACTTTTACAAGTCACATTGTTGCTCTGTTGATTAGCACATGCTGCTGCAGTTGTCATCGGGCGGCAGGCAAACGGTTGGCAGACAATGCCTACCTCATCAACAAAGCCAGCAATTTGCTCGTCAACAGGCACAGGTAAAAGTCAGGTAAGACAGGACAAGGCAAGGCAAGGCAAGGCAAGGCAAGGTATGGCAGGCAAGCCAACTTGTCAGGATGACATGTTTAGAGCTTCATCCTTTTGTGAATGGCATTTGATTGATCAATCAATCATAACAATATTAATGTGTGTATGCCACAGTGTGTAGCACGTGTCTATTATGCCAATGAGCATTTATTAGACGCCATTAAAGCCAACTTTTTTTGCTTAGCCCAGCCCAGTCCGGTCCCGGCCAGCATTTAACCTGGCCATAATAACATTTAGCCTATTTATAGATCATCACATCGATAGCCAGTCGCTGGCATGTGCATGCATGACTTTCATAAATATGCAACACTTTAATTGCACATGCGCATGCGCATCCTTTGCAGCTCAACTGCAGCTGCAGTTGCTGCTCTCCCCATGGCAACTTGTTTACGTTAGGCGGCTAATGTGAAATGAAGCTGCAAACCATTGCAATGCTGCCTTTGCCTATGCCAATGGACAGCTTGAAGCTGCATCTTGACTTTGGAATTTGAATCTTTTTTCTTCTTCTTTTTTTTTGTATTCTTCTTTTTAGTTCAATAGAGTCTAAGCACGCAGGACTTGACCATGAGAGAGTTGTACACTTGCAGAAAATTGTGCACAATTTATGGCATTTATTTTGAGATTTTTTAGTTGATTCTATAGAAGAAATTTGCGATTTTTAATTGAACTGCATTTAAGATTTATACTATTTTGGGATTTTTTAGTTGATTTTATATAAGAATTTAGAGTATAAAAAATGCAAATTTACTTTTTATTTTTTATACATTCTTTTCTCGTAAATTCGAAAAAGTATTTCAATCCATTTCCAGTTTAAACTCAGCAAAATACAAGTTTATGCAAATTAGTATTTGACAGTATTTTTAGTATTTTACATGATTTGATGCATGCATTTATTATATTAATTGAAAGTAATATTGTATAATATTATAGATTGTTGATTGTATTATATAAAATTTATAGATATCAAATAATATTGATTGAATGTATTTCTTATATATGTGATAGTTTTTTGTTTATATAAATTTTTATGGATTTTTTTTTTATATTTGCAAGAATTTTATCTCCTATTCATTGACATTTTATGAGCCTATGCAAATATTGACAAATATATTTACAAATATAATCAGTAGAATAGTAGAGTTTAAATAAAAAAAAAAACAGTGTCTATTAACAGCGAGATTATTTATGAGAATATTCATATATTTAAGAGTATTTTTTTAGACATACACAGAGTAAACAACTATTAAAAGAGTATTACTAATAGTACTAACTGCTTTCTAGAGCATTCCAATCTCTCTTTCTCTCTATTAGAATCGACTGTAACTAACTCATTTCATATGCAAGTGTTTTTTGCCAGTGCAAAAGTAGATGCGAAATATTTACGATCATTTAGATATCTCTCTGTAGAGAGAGCAAACATTGCGCGTGTCTTGTTCAATGTTCAAGTGCCAATTGTGCTCAGATCTTTTAGAGTTCAAACTCGCTGCCAGACATATCAATATCAATATCAATATCAATATATTTATGGCTCATAGAGAAGGCGATTGCGGCGCAGCGCTGTAACATGAAAAATTGTTCTAGAAGAAAAAAGCTGAGCGCTATTTATAGCTTGGACTATGGCTAGTTACTGGCCAAAGCCAAAATCAAATGCGTAGTTGATGTTGTTGCTGTTGCTGTTGCAGTCTTTGCCTTAGTTGCAGCAGCTTCGCTTACAACAACTTTTTCATTTGGGCTGGGGCGCAACTATTTTTAAACAACGCAAACGCAACGTAATGTCTAAAAATATACACACACGAGTTGCAGTTGCACAGTTGTTGTTGTTGTTGTTGCTGCTGCTGCTGCAAGCCAAAGATACTTGCTACATGTTTTGGCTTTTTGTTAACAATTTATATATATAGATATATATAAAAATGTGTGTGCTTTTTTTTTTCTTACAAGTTTTTGGCCATGGTTAGTGGAACGATGCGACTTTTTTTTTGTTAAGTTGCTTTGGGCCAACATGTTTGGCTTGTTTTTGGCTGTTAACTTAATTGCCAGGCAAGCAGGCAGGCAGGCAGGCAGACAAACAAGGCGCTTTTCAAGTTAAAATTAGATTAGATGCAACAAGTGAACTGCAGCCAGTTGCAGCTACATACACACACACATATGCATATATGTATGTGTGTATCTATTGGCTTGGCTTATGGCATGTCGCTCACATCTTCATTTGGGCCTCGCTGCTCCAATTTGCTAGGCCAACACTTGACGTGCCCACTGGATGTGATTGACACACACACACATATATATACACACTTACGGCGCTCTCTGTATTTTCACCGTGCCCAATTCTAGACAATTGAGCCACAAATTGTGCCACTAACTAACTCTCTGACAACCACAGCAACAATTGACAACAAATCGTATCGCATTGAATCCAAATCCATGCAACGGTTCGAACGTTCCGAACGTTCCACTGTCAATTGTTAGGGGAAACGCAGCTGCCCCAATTGCCAATTGGCAGCAACAGCAGCAGCAGCAATTGGGACTTGGGCTTGGGGGATTTATTGAAGCAGGTCATGATGTTTTGTATTTTGCATTATTTGTGCAATTAGCCAGGTATGCATACACGTATCTGTTTACAGATATTTATGTCTATATGCATATATACTTATGTGCACATATATGCACATGTAATTTGTACGTCTGTCTGGCAAACGGGTTTTACATTTCATTTTTTTTTTTTGTTTTTTGATCACATTCATATTTTGTTAAGAAACGTCACGCATGATTCAGAGGCGTGTGTGAATTAACTGTGGATTACGGCAGACGATTATTTTATGCTTGTTCAGGAAGTTGAAGAGAGTATATTGGTTGTGTGTTTGTGAGAGACTTTGGAAGGTGTGGAGAGGGAAAGCTCTACATATTAGTTAGAGAATACAAAATCTAATATGCAGAGTTATGCTTAGATTCTTTCAATGAAGTTTTAAGATTTTGGAACATATAGAATATGTTTCAATCGAGGAATCTCGGCGGGCAGTTCAATTGGAAAAATACTTTGTAAGTATGGAATTGAAACACTCTTATATTTTCTACAGTTTTTAGATATAGGAACATAAGGAGTCAGTGTTAGTTGACTTTCTTCTATATATGCCTATATATAAAGTTTTGGAACCATTTAGAGTAAGTGATAGTTGACTTAATACATGATCCTAAAACTATATGCGAGTGTATATAGACCATAGCATCCTCACTTCTCATACTCCTTCTCTGCAGTTGAATCACTTTTGACATTATCTTTAGATCAATCTATCTCTCAAGTATCACATTTGAATATATAATTTCTTTTGAGCTCTAAATGGGTATTAAGCAGTCGAATATGCACGATTGCAATGTTCTTAATTGATTTTGAATGCTGTAAGATATGTAATAACAGCAGCTAAGCTTATGGGGCGTTTGTGTGTATCTGTTTGTTTGTGTGTGTGTGTTTTGGGCCAGACCAAAAAGAGCGCTGGCCATAAATTTACAGCTGTTCATTTTGGCTAAATTATAAAAAAAAAAAAAAAAAAAAAAAAAAAAAAACAATAAAACTTTCTTCGAACACGAGGCCGATTTGTTTATTGTGTTTTGAATATGTACAAATATATACCATATATCTGTATATATATATATATATATATATATATATATATATATATATATATATGTGTGCACTTTAATTCCTGATTTGGTTTTCCACTTGCGCATATTAATTGGAGTATGTGGCTTGTAGCTTGTTATTTTGTTGCTTTTTTTTTCAGTGCATTCGCTGTCACTTTCTCTATAATTGTTGTCTTGGTCATGTTTTGATTTTATTTATATTTATTTGCGGTTGTTTTTTGCCTGTTCCGATATCCGCTGACACATGCACATATATATACAGATATATATATTGTGCATATTTATTTTTAAATATTTAATTAGAAACATTTATAAAACCGAACAGCGAGACGCTCTGGTGTCATATATGAAGCTAATAAAAGCGCTATACGTGCGCACAATGCGTCGTATGCGTAATCTGAGCATGAAGCATACGTCAAAATGAAATAGGCATAAAAAATATATTTTTAAATATTATACTTAGCCAAAATGAGATTTCAATTAGCCAGCGCCAACTTACCTGTAAAGAAAAGTATAAAAAAATGTAATTAGTTATTAAAAAAAATTCCATCAACAACAAAATTAATTAATTAGTTGAAGCTGTAAGCACTTTTGACACGCGACAATTGAAACAATGAAATGAGAAAGAAAAAAAAAAAATTCAAAATTTCTGTCTAATGAATAATTTATTTAAACATTAATAACAGTCCAATTCAAGTCTCGCTCTCGCTCTCTCCCTCTCTCTCTATATATATATTATAGTTAGATATATCTATCAATGCACAGCAGACAATATGCAAAGTGCAGCTGGCAAATGTTTGAATGAATGAACTTGTAACTGGTCCAACAGCTATGCAAATACCCTAGAAAACTGCACTTGAAATTGATGTGCATATTTAATTAGGGCAAATTGTATGCACATATATTGATATATATATATATGCATGTATATAGTTAGCAAAAGGGGGGAAAGTGCCCACTGAATGCAGTTCATTAAGGTCGTCTATATGCCCAAGCTATTTGTCTAATAAATGTTATTAACATATGTGGAATTGACATACTTGAACTGCTCTGTGTGTTGTGCATTTCTTTAAAAATGCAGCTGTAATAGAGTATGCCGACTAGTAAATACCCTAACTGACAGTTCAATGAGAATGCTGCAACTTGAATCTTATGACTGTATATAATATTAACTTAGAGTATATACAAAGTGTAAGAGACATATGAAGTCTATATAACATGCATGTCTGCTATTAAAACTAATGAATTCTAGAGGATATAGGAACATATAGAATTGATAGGGCTGGGGAATATATTATATAGAATTTTTATGTTGGTTATTATTAAATTTACATGAGAGAGAGAGAGAGAGAGAGAGAGACACAAAGAGAGAGAGAGAGAATAATGTTATCAGTTCCGACAGATCTTGGGTTACTAATAGATCTTTAGAAAAAGTTATATCTTTACTTCAAGCTGACTTGGCCTTCAATTGCTTTAAGTCTGAACTTCTGAACTGTTTCTGTTTCTTCATATAAACTAAGTTTCAAACTATTAATCTTAAGCAGAAATTTGCAAAAAATGTTTAAGCAAAATCTTAAGCAGAGTTTTATATTCATATAGAGCCTCAAGCATAAACAAAGGCTTTTTGACACAAATTTTGTCTCTTAGCAGTTTAAATCATATCAAACACAATATATTGAGAAAGCTCAATGATTGAGAAGCTCAATGAAAAGGAGCAGCTGAGAACGCTTATGAAAGTTCTTGGAGGATTGGAATATTATATGATATTGTTAAATTTGAAAGTGACAAAATATATGTTAAATTTTTTGAGAAAAATCTACATTAAAGACTCTTTATGAACTGAGCTCTTATGCTAAGTTTATGTGTTTTATATAAACATAAAATATTTATAAAAATTAATTGTTTTTCGTATTCACTTATGAAATTGGGTCAGTTTTGTTTGCATAGCTTATAGTTTAAACAATTGTTGTGCTTATGCAATTGTTGTTCGAGCAGCTGTGCAAAAAAAAATTAAAAACTTGATTTCACTATAAAAGCAAAAACTTGTATTCTTGAAGAGAGAGAGAGAGATAGGCCTGCAGCAAATGCTGGCTAAATCAAATGCTACAATTGGATTCGTTTTATTTCCTGCATTTGCTGTCAATCACACAGACAGAGAGATAGTGAGAGACAGAGAGAGAGAGACGCAGCTAAATGACAGTTGTGGAACAACCACAATGGCAACAGGCTAACCAGGCAATATCTATTTTTATATAAAAACCAAACCAAACCAAACCGAGCCAAAGATAATTGTTGCTGGCGCCAATTGAGGAGCAGCTAAAAGTAGCTTGGGGCTAAGAAAGAAAAGAAAAATGGAATAATAACATAAACTGGCCAATGGACAATGCTGTTTAGCTAGTTGCTGTTAGCTGCACACGAGCAACAGCAACAGCAACAGCAACAGTTGCCGGCGTTTATTTAATTATTGTTTAGCCAGAGAGCATCCTGTACGCTGCCTAACACGACTAACAAACGACATTTATTTATTTTAGCAGCACGTTAAAGGCGAACACAGCCAGAGGCGCGCGTTGAGCCTGTTCGTGGGCGTGGCTAAAGCCTATTGCAGTTCGTGCGAAACAAATTTGAAATCAATGCAGACGAACGAACATAATGGCCAAGAGTGGCTCTGGAATAGCAGCTAAAAATAGCGCCAATAGCCAATAGCCAACTGGCATTTACAGCATGCCATGTTGCTCAGGTTGTCCAGGTTGTCCAGGTTGCTCAGGTTGCATGTTGCATGTTGCATATTGCATACGTATACATATATGGGTATCTGGCCACAATTTTATGCAGAAATAATTTGTTAATGCCAGGCTTTCGATTTGCTGCTAATGCGATGGACAAACATTTTTTTCTTTCTTTTTTTTTTCAGTAAAAAAAAAAAAAATAGTTTTCTTCTCGTTTGTTGTTAAGAATCTGTTGCACGTTGCACGCTGCACGCGTTGCCATTTTAGCAGTGAAAATGTGCAAATAGAAACGGCCACTGGCCATAAAATGCATTGTAAGTAAATGGCCAACACAGCTCTCTAGACGGAGTTGCAGTTGGAGTCACCGTCGCCGTCGCCGTTGCCGTTGCCTAGCGCCAAGCAAATTATCAAGTTCCGGCAACGTGCAACATTTGCTGAACATTTTCTAATGCGTTGGAAGCTAAACAACAACAAAAAATGCACTTTCCAGATATGATCACAAAAATCGAAAAAAAAGCAAGACTTCTCTCTCTCTCTCCCTCTCTATCTATCTGTCACTCTCTCTCTTGGCACGCAAATGCAATTGTAGCTTTGATAATTTGACTAGCAAAAAATTATGGAGAATATTAGCTAAAATATTTTAGACAAGCAATTTGTGTAACTATCCATCTATATATATATATATTTAGGTATTTTTCCATATATATCTATATATATGTACATTTGAAATCAGATCCAAGCTGCATGCAGTTCAATGCCAAATGCATTGTCTAGCTTTTCATATAGAAAGCTAAAGCAGAAATCATGAGTTTATTATTGTATTTATCTGCATAGTATCTACGTATCTCACTCTCTCTCTCTCTCTCTCTTTCTATCTCCCTCTATCTCTGAGTTTATTGTTCTGTGCTTGTAAACAACTGTAAACAATGGCAATTACTTGCATTAAAGCTTGCTAATTGTTCAGATACTCTGCAGTTGCGTTTTCAAATATATTCGAGAATGAACTAAAGAATTAGTTGTGAGGGTGGTTGAAAATTTCCATTTACACTACTAGTTGCTTGGTTGATCAAAGGTTAATCATTCATATTTTATCTATGATAGTTCAGTATATATATTATAAGATTCAAGTCAAAGGCTTCAGTAACCAATGCTTCAGCTGGTTAGTTTTATTTATTCTTGATCACGAGTTTGTTATAGAAAATCGATAACTAATTCTGTTTCAAAGTTATCGATTGAAAGCCGTTTAGCGAGAATCAGTTATAAAATTTTATCTAGTTTTCTATATACATATATTTATGGAAAACCTAACTATTCTTCTCTTAATAATTGATAGAGTATATATTATACACCCATTTGTACTCCATTTAAGAATCTATCTATTGATTGTTTCTGTTGAAACATGACTAAGCCATTGGGTTACCTTGACGAATATCGTGAATCAAAACTCAAACCCAAAAGCTCATGCAAATGTGGCCTGGGGGGAGGGGGCGACTGCTATGAATCTATCCATTAAAAAGTAACGCTTGAATGCAGTTCGCAAATAAATGTCAGCTATTAGATATATGTATGTGTATATGACACTGCCTTATATTTAATGAATCGAATGGAATTGAATTAAACACGTGCTGCACGTTGCATTTAGTGTTTCATTTATATAATAATCCCCAATCCGAAAGCAGACACAGAAAGCTAATGATTAGCCGCAGTGGGCGTTACAGTCCGAATGCTTAGTTTGGTGGGACGACTAAGTCACACACACATACACACACGCACACTCACAGGCACACACGCACGCACACTCACTCAAGACAATGACATTTGAGCCGCACCCCAACAATTTGCAGTCATTGCAAATTAAACGTTTCGATATATAGAAGAAACCCATAGAGAAAACTACAATAGATATATATATATAGATATATATTTGTTGATTACGTAGATGAGCGCATAAGCCTGCGAAAAACATGTCAACGATAATAAACTCGACTAGCTGCAATTTTCAGCAATAAAATTCTCTTCAATTAGCTTCTAATGCCTTTTTAATATGCGACCTAGAAGTCAGCATGTGGGTGGGCTTAAGTCATTTAGTAATTGTTACTTTGGTTAAGTATGAGTAAACGAGAGATCAAGAAATTTTATCACTCTAACATGTGCAAAGTCCAACAATATCTATAATACATTTCAAACAAATATTTACATATTCGTTTATTAATTATAAGCTCTATCTAAAATTTTCGTCAATTTAATTTCATAGTTTCCGCTTCTTTGTTAACTTTTTGGATATATCAAGTCCAATTTGAAATCTTTGCCCTCGTTTAAATTGCATAAAGTCCATCTGTCATTCAATAATAATCTTCAACTATTCTTTGGCAATAGCTATATATTGGCATTTATCATTATTATGCAGATATTTCTTGCAGATGATGCATATACAAAGGCTGCTCTAATACTTGTCAAACAAATTGAATTCACGTCAACTTCAAGGCCAAAACATTTCAAATTGGTTCAGTCCCTCAATTTGCATTTGAATACGAAATTGTTCAGAAAAAAAATATATACAAAGTGTTTTTTTTTTTGGGTACTTGGGCTACACGTGTTCGGCAAAAACCCGAAAAAAAGACGAGGAGCGAATGGTGGACAAACAAATGCAAACTTGTTGATAACTCAAAGAAAACGAAGCGAATGTAACACTTGACACAAAACCACGACTAGACAAAACAAAAATAACCAAAACCAAAAATCAAAAAACAACAAAATTTGAAATGTGTCGAGCCATGTTTGTTTAGCGCTTAATTAAAGTCTGTCTCGAAAATTGTCACGATTTTGTTTTTTTTTTTTTTGTTTGTTTCTTGTTTTGTTTTAGGGGCATGGCAACAGCTGAAAGACGGGAGGTGTACGAAAAAAAACGGTACTACAAATACCCCAAGGTATAAAATGAGGAGTAGCTGCTGACGCGTACCTGACTGATTTTTGATAGTCAAATAATTGGCAGGTTAATAACATAAAGACGTGACGTTTACCGTGATTACAACATGGAAGCGAAAGATCGCAACAAAGTGAAAGAGAGCGAGAGAGAGCGAAAGAGCGCTAGAAAGAGAGGCAGAGCGAGGCAATAGCCTTAAATAGATAAAGAGACACACTGGCATAGTTTTTATAGGAGCCAAAAAAGAGTATATTGGTTTTTTTTTGCAATGTTTGTCTGCCTATCCTTACGCTAGCTGTTCAAATTTCACAATTGCTGAAGTTTCTAGAGACTTGAATATTCGTTAAACGCATCTAATATTGTTAAGCTCATCACCCAGTGAATGTACTCTTATCTATATAAGGTATTTAAGACTTTGATATTTATATATATATTTACGTTCATTTACGCCCCATGTTGTCGCCCTATATCAACATTCTTACAAGCTTTGCTTCCACATCACTTGGTTTCTTCCCCGTCACTTGCATATTTCCCATCTACTTGTAAAGCAAACATCATAGAGTCTGGGTCTGGCTCTGGCTCTGGGTGTGACGTTTGTCATTCATTAATAATTATTTTCAATTTGCAATTATTGGTTTTTCTCTTTATTTACTATTTATCTATGGTCAAGTGCTTTGTTATTGCCAATAGCATTATCATTAGTCATTCAGTTGTGATTTTTTTTCAAACAATCTTCAACTGATTTGCTACAGAATGAGAGTCATATCATGTACTGCTAAATGTTTTGCATACGTTTTTTGCCCTACTACACAGACATTTGTTGACTATGAGCAAATATATAGAAAAATATTGGAAAAAAAAACAACACACACACAAAATTAGCTGACAGCTGTGTCTGGGATCTCGCACAATCAGTGAAGTGTCCAGCGATTGGCTATGACGGCTATTTTGCATAATAAATCTTACAAAATATTTGACGTACAAATGCACTACAAATGACGTCATTTTCAGACCTTTATTGGGAAAGAATATATAGTCTATTTACATTGAGAGTAAGTTAATATTATGATCTAGCAAGTGAATCTATAGATGCTTTATATGACCTTCTCTTCTGTTTCATCCTAAATCTCTCTCCCCCTCTTGCTTTCTCTCTAGGATGTTTAATATTTTGTCTTGTATTTATCTCTCTTTATTTTTCTTTCTATGAAGTTTTATCATGTTTGCTTTTCTCTCTCTGCTTCTTAGTCTATCTCTTTCTTACTCACTTTTTGGGACCTCTTATATTAATTTCTCTCTCTTGCGGAGACCTATCTATCTCTATCTCTATCTCTATCTCTATCTCTATCTCTATCTCTATCTCTATCTCTTATTTGCCATATCTCTCTCCAATCAATAACCTTATACACCACATGATTTCCTATTCCGTTTTGTTCTCTAAAAGGTATCGAGCTTCCATATCGTATAGCTCCATAAATAGAGTTGTACTTCTATATCATATTACTCTATATACATAATATGACCTACAAATCATATAGCTCTAACGAATCGAATTTCTCTTTATGGGATAGCTCTCGGAAACGTATCAGACTTTAATTGTATATAGAAGTCATGTTTTTATGGGACTACCATAGCAAAAAGAAAGAACGATTTAGTTATTATATGAATTGATCTATATCAAATAACATCTATAAATCTGTATTTTCTATACATTCTATACTTTTCATAGGTATTTTCTTTCATTTTCCTATTGCAAATTTCTAAAGGACTCTAAAAAATAATATATGTATATATATTTATTATTTTTTTTCTTTTGCCTTAAAAAATCCAAATGAATTACTGAATGAATTCAAATCGCAAGGCAACAAAGTTAATCATTAAGCCGCAAAAACGTATCAAAATGTTATTGTCAATAGTATAATCATAAGTTAATGGATACAAATATAGCGGGCAGTTGGGCAGTTGGGTGTGTGTGTGTGTGGTGGGGAGGAGGTTGAGGGCATGAGGGGCGAGGGGCGAGGGAGGGCGAAACTTACGATTTTTCATTTAAAAATTCACCACGCGTAAATTCCGAAAGTCGACGCGATTTGCCTTTCTTGACTGTCAACGTTGTTAGTTGTGTTGTTGTTGCTAATGTTGTAGTTTGTGTTGTTGTTGTTGCTGCTGCTGCTGCTGCTGCTGTTGTTGATTTGCTGTTAGACTTGGCCGCCGCATCGGCGCAACCGGCAGCGGCGGCCATTAAATTAACACACGTATGCGAACAGGCAGCGGGCAGCGAGCGGCACTTCTCAATGACAGACAATGCATTGAAGGCGGAGGACGCTGATGGCGGCGGCGGCGGCGGCTGCGGGGGCGGGGGCGTTGGGCAAGTGCAATGGCTATTGTTATTACTATGGCTATGACTATGGCTATGGCAATGCCTGGGCTCTTCGAGCGTGTGGCAGGTGCATTTGAGCAGCGTTTGATTCGACCAGCGACGCGTCTGCGGCTGCAACATCTTGGGCGCTGTTGGGCAATTATCAAGCGAATGTTTTTTCATAAGCGGCGGCAGCAGCAACAGTTGCTGTTGCTGTTGTTGTTGTTGTTGCAGGCATTTGTGTTGCTTGAGACTGCGACGTGGGCGCGGTGGCGAGGGCGTGGCAGGTGGCGAAATCGCCACAGACATTGAAATCGCATCCAGAGAATTTGATTTGATAAGCGACATGTGACAATCAACATCGCTGTTATTATTGCTGCCGCTGCTGCTGCTGCTGTTGTTGTTGTTGTTGCTGCTGCAGCCAGCATTGCGTCGCTGCTGCGCTATGATGCGCGTATAAAGCTCTTCGGAGTCAAGCGGCAGCAACAAATTGCTAACACCAACGCGACGTTTAGCCTGACTACGTTTCGACGGCACCAACTGTTGCTGTTGCGACTGCTGTTGCTGTTGCTGCTGCTGTTCGCTGCTGTTGTCGATCTCCTGTGGCGCAGCATTATTGTTGCCTGATTTGTTGTAGCTTAGAATATTGGACAAGCGTCGCATTTTACTGCATTTCGTGTCGGCAGTCACATTTCTGTTGCTGTTGCTGTTGTCGTGCTGCTGTTCATCCACATGGCTGACCACAAAACGCGTTGTGGCAGCAGCAACTGGTTTTGTGTTGCTGTTGCTGCTGTTGTTGTGGTTGTTGTTGTTGTTGCCTGTCTCCTCGCTGGTTTCCAATTTCTCTCCTTGTAGGATGTCATAAATTGTGCCATATTTGTGCGTGACATGCGTGCCCAAATTTGTGCTGTTGTCTGCAGTTGTTTCAGCTGCTGCTGCTGCTGTTGCTGCTGCTGCTGCCGCATCCTGTTGCAACAATTGTTGCTGCTGCTGGCGTTCCTTTTCGCGCTTTTGCTGCTGCTTTTGTATTATATCATAAATCACATCATTTGATTTATGCATTTCCATTGCTGTTGCTGTCGCATTTGCTGCTGCTGCTGCTGCTGTTGGATATGTTGCTGTCGCCGCCGCCGTGTCGCGTTCTAGTATTGCGCTTAAACTTTTTCGCTGCCATTTATCGCCGCTGCCTGTTGTCAGCGAGCTGCTGCCCTGCATTGGCGTCGCCTTGCGATGCAATATCTCATAGATGGTGCCGTAAGTCATGTATTTATCATACTTTTGATAGGTCAACTGATAGATATCATTCTTACGCTGTATTATATCATAGATGGTGCCATACACTAGCTTATCATAGATTTTAAAATTACGCTTATATGTGGCACTGGAGCTAACGGAGCTGGCGCTGCAACTATTATTCCTGCTGGCCATTTTCGCATATGCCTGCAACTGTTGCTGCTGTTGCTCTGTCTCCTGCAGCTCAATTTGCTCAGTCTTTGGCTCTTTGGTTGCCGAGTTGCGTCGCGGCAAAAAGAGGGAGGCAAAACTTTTACGTTGACGCGAATTCTGACGCTTAAGCGGCGATGTTGCTGTTGTTGTTGCTGTTGCTGCTGCTGCTGTTGTTGTGGGTGTGTCCAGCTGCTGACATTCCTGCGTTTGCTGCTCCATGTCGCTGCTGGCATCAATTTCGCGTACAAGCCGCTTGAACTCCTCATACGATGTGCGTCGCTTGTGCGCTTTGGCACGTTGCTCCTCCTTGGCCGCCAATTGCTGATCAAGTATTTGCGATAGAAAATCTGAATTCTTGCGCATTGCTTCTGTGGTGGCGGCAGAGTTGACAATTGTCGTCGTTGTTGTTGTTGTTGTTGTTAGATCGTCGCCGATATCCATTTCATCCGCAAACTCGTTTTCAGAATCCGGTTTACTATTGTTGTTGCTGTTGTTGTTGTTGTTGTTGTTGCTTGTGGTTTCTTGTTCTGATATTGAGGCGAGCGTTGTCATCACAGTGTTGCTGCTGTTTGTAGTAGTTGTTGTTCCTGCTGCTGCTTGCTGCTGCTGCTGACGTTGCGTCATCTGTCGCCATGAGCAGCTCAGCGGCCTCAGCACCCACTTGTTGCTGCTGCTGCTGCTGCTGCTCCTGCATTGCGCCGCTGCGTCGTCGCGTGAGCCGTGCCAATGCTTCCGGCTGTGCTGTCTCAGCAAACATGGCCTTAAACTCTTCATAGGATTTGCGACGATTGCGCGACTGCGTCAAGCATTCCTTATAGTTGCGTCTGGCTATCTTTTCACCCGATGTTGTTGCCGTTGCTGCGGCTGCCACAGCTGCTGCTGCGGCTAGTGCATCCAATTTGTTTTGCATTTCCATAAAGCCCGAATCCAATGAGCTAATCGTGCAGGTAGAATCAAAGCTGGTCTTGCGACTTGAATTATTTGAGCCAGGTGAACTTGGCTTGGGCGGTGTTGGTGGCGGTGTACAGAGCAGCGAAAGCGACAATAAATTCCCATCCTCGGCAATGTCGTTGGGACCGCACAATAAATCCACTTGATTATCACAGTTGTTGTTGCTGTTAGTTGTTGTTGTTGCTCCATGAGCTAAACTGTCATTTGTTTGTTGCTGTTCAACAATATCGTCATCCTCAAAACTGATTAGATCTTTAACCGTAGCACTAACGCTAGGCTCCTCTGGCACGGCAGCTAACATAATGTTGTTTAAATAATTATTGTTGTTATTGCTGCTGTTGCTGTTACTGTTATTGTTGCTGTTACTGTTGCTGTTACTGTTGTTCTTTTCATAGTTCGCGTCACGCTTTTTGCTCACAATCGCATAGAGCGGCGTTACGCTGGGCAGCTGTGTTGTTGACAGCGCCGCTGTCACCGTTAAACTGCCCGAGTCAACTCTAGCTGGCATTGCTATTGCCGTTGTTGTTAGCCGACTGTCACTGGGAATTGTAGTCGCCGTCGCCGTCGCCGTCGCCATCGTCGTCGTCGTTGTCGCCACGCCCACGCTCATGGTGCACGCGCCGTTGAGCGTAGTGTAACTGCTGCGATTATGAAAGATTTTCACACTGTGCATGGGTAATTTGCCATGATGACGACCATTGGACCGATGATTACGTGCAATGCCCATCGAGATGGTCGACAGCTGTTTGTGACGCAGCTGCTGTTGACGTCTTGCATATTTGCTAGCAATGCTGCACACAGGATCTAGATCAATCAATGGTTCATTGAACTGTTGCAGCTCATTGTTGTTGCTGTTGCTGCTGCTGTTGCCGCTGTTGCTGTTGCTGCTGCTGTTGTTGTTGTTGCAATGCCTTAGGAAACGCTGTAAACGTCGATTGCCACAAGTGCCGTTATGCCCGATAGTACGCTGCTCGTTCATGCACTTGGCACAGCATAAAAACTCGTACAATATCTCATCGGTTGTTTCATTGTCCGCCGTCATCTGGGAACTGGGCGTCGTGCTGGGCGGCGGCGTTAATATTGAATATTTTGGTTCCAACAGAAATTCCAATTGTGCTGCGGCCGCAGCAATCGCTGCCGGCGTGCATTGTCCAACTGTTGTTGTTGTTGTTGCTGCTGCTGCTCCTCCTCCACCGCCTCCTGCTGCTGCTGCTGCTGTGGCTATTCCTTCGGCTGTTGCATTCTTATTGCTCACCGGCATCAATATATACGTATTCTTTGCATTCTTGGGCGCATCCAGCTGACTGCTCTCATTGGCCGTCTGCTTGCTGCCTGCCAATATGGAGCTCTCGATGCTCAGGCCACTATCGAGCAGCATAAACGTACCATCCGAGGGCAGTATCAAACGTCCCTCGGCCGCTGCATTCACCAGCTCGCGCAATGCATTCACCTGCTTCTCGGTCACATTGCCCTGCAGCTGTATGCCATGCAGAGCAAAGGCCGTTGGCTTGTTGTTCACCGAATTGGGATCGGTGCACCAGACCACGGGCATGGTGGTCATCTTGTTCGATTATACAACAACCAACAACCAACACCAATACCTACATACAACACCAACACAAACACAATACTAGTTCAATGTACGCTCTGCACAAAGTGTTTTTTATTTGTATTTTTTGTCAATCTCCCTTTTTTTGCTGGAGACTGTGCGAGCGAGCGGGCAACAAACTGTTAGAAAAAGAAAATAAAACACTTCAATATATAAGAAAAACGGTTTTTTTTCCTTCTTTCTTGCTGTTATTGTTGTTATTGTTGTTGCTGTCGTCGTTGTTTAACTTTCTTTGAACTTTACTGTGTTTTTCCTACAATTGTTTCGTAGTGCTTTTACTTGTTTACAATTTTCAATTTACTGTTTACTGTTTTCAATTTTCGATTTCCTATTTACAAGTTTTAGTTTCATTTCAAAATACATTTTCCGCTCTTTAATATTCATAGGCAGTATCTTAATTAGTCTACTCCACTATTGAGTCTAAGCAGAAGCTAGTTCTAGAGTCGTACTCTAAGATACTCTGTAAGTATCATCAAATTTTATATCAAATAAAAAGCAAAGTTGTTGCAAAAGGAATTTCAGCCAAAAACTTTTGATTTACTCTACAAAAGTTTTCACAACTTTGTCATGTCAGCACATTTATTTAGCATTTCAATTGCTGCAGTCTACATTAGATTTTTTCTTCTTCTAAACCTACATAAAAATATTGAAAATTACGAAAAATTCGGAATTTTATATTTCGCTAAAGTAGTTCATTTTGTTTTTAGCGTTTGAGCTTACTCATTTAGATCAAAAACTAAAAAGATTTGCATTACCTTGGAAAGGGTAAAATTTATTTTTTTACATTACTACAAATTCATCAAAATTTCATTCTTATTTGCGATAAAGGTTATCTTTCTTTTTGCGCTGTCAGACATTGTTTAAAGATACACAGCTTTGTCAAACATTTCAAAAGATAAATTTCGCATTTACATTTACAGATTTTCAATCAGTAAATATTGATTTGATTTCATTCGAAATTGCATATGCACATTCTCTAACATTCATCAAAAAATGGTTACATTGAAATCAGTCACATAATATACCCTCACTGAGTATCAATATGCACGCACAGGGTATGCAAATGGCTTAGCTCATCTGCTGATAAAATAAAGTGCGATTCTGAAACTTTGCAGCCTTACAGACTTTTAATTTTATGCAACATTTTTGCTAAGACTAAATTGTAGTAATTCTCATAGAGCGCGAGGGAGTAAGAGAGAGATATAGGCAGAGAGAAAGAGAGACAACCTTGAAAGAAATAACAAAAAGCAATTGCAGTGACTGCACAAGATAAACGAATACATTTCACATTTAATGACAACATTTTGTATATCTATTTTGTATTTTATACGCTTTGGCACATAAATAGAAACAATAACAAAATTTTCGCGTCGTGTGGTTGTCATTCAAACTGACGGCGCTCTTGTCAATTTTGGAATGTTTTATGCGATTTGCATGTGATGGAATTGGATTTTGCCATAAAATGTCCAAGTTTATAGTGAATTTATATACATATACATGTATATAGGGAGTACACACAATTTGACAATTTGATTTGGTCAATCGCCAGAGCTAAATTCATTCAAAAACAATTTGAGAAACAAGGGGAAAAAAACTTTAAAAGTATTTGAATACATTGACAGCTTCTGTCTATAACAGCAAATATTGTCGAACTCTTTAATTATCAAAAGAGTGCATAAGAAAACACAAATATTGAGAGATAAGAAACAATTTAAAAATTATTTGCCTAACATATGTTAAACATTACATGACATCTAAGATAACATAAAAAGTATTTTACGTGCGCATACAACTCTGTTAACAGCTTATACAGAACATATGTTAAATTACATAAAAATGTTAATAGCGGCTCCCCACTACTGTTAAGCGGATAAGAGAATAAGGAACATTTGAGAACTAAACCATAAATGTTATGGCTATACTGTAATTTAAACAAATGATAGATTACTGTTAAGTGAATCATTACATGATAATATAAACAGAAATCAAAGTATCTGAAACAAGCTTAACAGCTGATACATATTTACGCACTATGATATTATAGAAATTGAACGACTAGTAGACATTATAGCAGCTAAGACTTTTCAGGAATTTCAATATAGCCTTTCTTATTTCATCTCACCTTAAACATTTATTTCCACAATAAAAGAAGTTAATTAAGCTGCAGTTAAAAGAATTTAACAAAGAAAGAACAAAATAGAAAAATAAATATGTTTTCCAATGAATTGAGCTAAACAAAAATATTTGTTATTTATATAACATACAATGTTATTTATCGCAGAATTCTATGGAATTGTTTATAATTGACCACATGTTAGTTGTGGCAATTAGTTAAAGACACGAATAATATCTACATATACATATATATATATATAATTTGGTACCAGTTGAAAGATGGTTCGAGTATTTGATTTCTACAAATTACGAACTATGCATTCGGACAGCTGTACAAACAAGTTATATAAGCTTATTTATGATTATGATGGCTAAAAGTTCTAATTTATAACTAAGTAAATATGATATAAAGATTTTGTGGACCAAAGACTAATGAACGACGAGTCGTTGAGTGACAACTTTTGGTAAAATTCCATGAAAAATTAAGTCTTTTTTTATTTTTTGGTAGTGGGCTGTATGAGCTTGAAATAATTGGTAACAATTATGACAGAGACGCAGCTTAATGCGGCCAATAACCACAACGACAACAACAACAACAACAACAACATCGAAAACAGCAACTGAAGGTGGGCTTCATTAGCTGACCAATGAACTTTTTTTTTGTATGCCATGTAAGTGCATGAGAGTACGCATGTGTGTGTGTGCATGCGTGTGTGTGTGTGTGTATGTAAATAAGTGTGACTTCAAGGCTGCATTGCCGCAAATGGAAATGGAAACAACTTGGACAGCAGTAGTCGCAGAGCAGTTCAAGTTTACGGTGACTGACTAACTGACAACAACATGCCGACAAAGCAAACAGCACACCAGAAGGGGCGGGGGCGCGGCTAAAAAGAGGCGGGCACTTGAGACGAAAAGCGATTTAGCGATGCTCAGAAGCGAACAGCCTAGGCAAGCATTGAAGTGAACATCCTGGGAGACAGACTGGAGACAAATGGCTTTAGTTACACACAAAACACAATAAACGAGCGAACGAAGCTGATGATCATAAAAATAAAAAAACAGCAACGACAGCAACAGTAAGAACAGTGGAGGCCGCAACAGCAGCAGCACCTGCATCAGCAGCATCAATATTTACTACAGTAGCAGCAGCAGCAGCAGCAATATCAACTGCAGCAGTGGCTATTGAAACAACAGCAGCAAAAATAGCAGAAGCTACATCAGCTGCAGCTGCAATAACAGCAGCAATATCTGCTTAAGCATCATGAGCAACTGCATCAACAGCAACAATAGCAGCCAAAACAGTATTAACAACATCTATAGCTACAGCAGCAGCAATATCTGCTACAGCAACTACAACAGCAGCAACATCAGCTACAGTAACAGCAGCAGGATCAGGCACAACAGTAGCAATATCAATCACAGCAGCAATATACAGCAACAGCAACTTCAATATCTGCTAAAAGCAGCAACAGCAGCAGCAATATCAACTAAAACATCAAACCCAGCAGTTACAGCTACGACAGCAGCAACAGCGGTGACAGCAGCAATATTAAGTCCAACAGCAGCAACATTAACTGCAGAAGCAATATCAGCTACAGCTACAGCAGCAACAGCAACAGCAACTACATCTACAACAGCAGCAATATCAGCTACAGCAGCAGCAGCAACTTCAGCTACAGCAGCAACAGCAACAGCAACTACATCTACAACAGCAGCAATATCACCTACAACAGCATCAGCAAATGTCAATGTCAGCCCACAAAAGAAATCGAAAACAGAAAACAATCCAAAAAAAAAAAAAAAAAACAAAGACAACAAAACTGCATCAAGGCTTTTTTCATAAATTGAGAAACGCTTTAAAATTCAATATCCAATATCAAAAATTTAAGAATGCAAAAAGTTAACTAAAATTTAATGTTTAACACTTAAGCGAACAATTATTTTTGTAGATTTAAATAAAACAGATGGACAATATTAAAGTATTTTGCTTTTAACAAATGCTCAATTTACAATTTTATCGAAACGTTGACAGAGTAATCTGCTTAAAAAAAATTTCTCACTTTATAAATTTATACGATTTCAAAAAGTAAACAAAATTGTATTTAAGGCATTTAAAATTTTACTTAATGCTTATTTACGTAGCCATCAATTGGCAAACTCTTTTAAATTCAAGAACCAAAATCCAAAATTCAAGAATGCATCGAGCTAATTATGTTTTAATTTTTGGCACATGTACGAATAATTATTTCTATCGAGTGATCAAGATTCAAATCAGAAATTCTTTAGGGGCTCAGACGAAAAGATACAAATATTGCATTAAGCTGTTTCGATTGCTATAAATTAAAAGAACAGTCTGAAATACAACATTCAATTAACAAATTTACATTTAAGAATGTAAGAAATTAACTAAATTTTTATGTCTCACACATGTGCGAATAAATCCACAAAAGAACAAAACTTTTATATGGATAAGGCAAAATATAGAAGTATTTTTTGTTTAGAAGATCTTATATACGATTTACGAAGTATCTATATCATATAAGTTTCAGTCAGCTTCACAACAATGCCTAGCTTATAGCTCTATTTATAAATTCTCTATTTTAAAACAAATTTTTCTTTTTCTCTCTCTCTCTCTCATTTCTCTTATAAGACACTCCCGCATTATACGCAATCTTTAGAATATCTATCTCTGTAGACAATCCCAGCTTACATACCATTTTAATGGCAATCCCCTTTGATGTGTGAACTTAAGTTTTATCTATAAGATCTTCAAAAACCTTTCCATTATGCATCTCAAATACGCTTATAAAGAATTTCTATTACGAGATGCCGCGGCAGCTAAAGATGACCGAGTTAGATATGAGCGCTGCATATACTATTAAATATATTTCCATTCTCGCTTGATCTTTCTTCCAGTTCTTATACAACATCTAAGCATTCTAAATGCTGTAAGTTGTAAAACACTTAATAAATAAATACAAGTTTTAAATATACATAAATCTTGTACGATCTGTGTGGTCTAAGCTAACGAATTGTTTAACTTTATTCATTTTGTAATTTATTTAAAGATTTTTGCTCTTGTGATTTCGCCGTCAACAAATTTTTGATGAATAGCTGTAGTAATTTATCGAAATGTATATCATTTTTATCGATTAATAAATCAATTTGCTTTAAGTCAAAAAATGTTGTTTACCAATGAATTTGATTGATAAATTTGAACAGTTTTCTATGACTAAGTCAATAAATCGTTAAATTAGTTTGTTTTTTTGTTTGTCGATTATGAAATGTGATTGATCGATTATTGGATATAAGTGAGTGTAGTGTAGATGACCCAATTGTTCTACTCTGTTTGTTTTTAATTCATATATAGACTTTCCTTCTCTTTTTTTTCCAGAATTCTATTAAACACAGTCTGCTTAAATTGTCGAGAAATCGAATATATTTATAGTTTTTATTTACTCTTTTTCATTTCACTTTTCAGGGTTAACCTTATCAGAAACGAACGATCTAAATTTCTGTTGAAATCCTTCTAAAGTATTCAATATTTCTTCTCACAGTGTATAATACCGCATTGTAGTCACATGAATCCATTGTTTCTTTTAAGCAGAATAAAAAAAAAACAGCTGTGCTTCAAAACAAAAAACAACAAATACGAAAGAAACAAAAATCTATATAACGCATATATAAAGGCACGCATTAAACCTGTTCGACCAGAACCAGCGACGAAAGTGGTTGTAGATAAGAAAAGATATATGTTTATGAATAAATTCATATACTATATTTTAATTAGCTGGATGTTGTCAGAAGGAATAGTCAAGCTTTGTTTTTTAACAAAAATACAACGAAGTGGAAATTATGCGCTTTGATCTAAACAGAAAATGTGAAAAAAAAGAACTAATAAATTAAATTTAAAAAAAAATGATTATCAATGCAAAAAAAGAGTCACAAATTGGAAGGCTAACACTAGTAGTCAGTCTGACTGTGAGAGCGCTGTGAGTATGCAAAATTCCAAATGTTCACTAATAGATGTTTATTAAACGTTTTTTTGATTTCTAGGTTTTGCGACGATTTGTCAATGGAATGCCAAAGCTTGCGGCATTAGAACTAGCAAGGTTAATAGCGGAAGGTAATGGCACTGCCACGCCTACCCGCCAAGACTTCTGCAAGACTGACCTATGCTAACCGAATTCGAAATACGTTACAAAATCAAGGTGTAGGCGGTGCAAAAGGTTTTTTTTTTTCATTCAGGCTTGGCTCTGGGCTGGTTTGTGGAGCGCGTGCCAAGAAAACTGAAATAAGACCAACATAATAACACAGGCATAATGAGTGAAGTGTTAACCATTGTTAAAGTGTTTTTGCTGCTGCTGCTGCTGCTGCTGCTGCTCAAAGGTAACAATTGCACTCAAAAGTACTACGACCCAATTTGAACCGGTTTGTATTTTCCATTTTTGCTCATTGTCTTTACCTCTCCATATGTGTGCGTGTGTGTGTGTGGATTAGTCAAGCGTTTGGCTGCTTGGTTAGCAACAATGCTGTCAAATGTTTGCTGGCTGCCGCAACATTGTTGCCAAGCATTTGTTGCCAGGCAAATTATGAAATGCGACGTCGCCGCCATCGGCGCTGCTGCCACGCCCCACACACACACACACACACACGCAACAAATTATTAATAATCAACTAATTTGAAGCCATGGCAATTCGAACTAAAACTTTAATATACGAGCACACACATACTTTCTCCATGCGAACAAAAACAGCCCAGAGCGCAGCTTCCATTTTATGTGCAAATTAAAACAACGTTTAAAAATGGTCAAAACAAAAAAAAAAAACTTTGGTTGGCTCATACAGACACAAAAAAAAAACGTAGGCAAAAAACAGACGAAAAATAAGCTTGGCTTTGATTTGGGTCATTGCACAATGGTAACGAGAGCGTCGACTAAATTTAGTAGCGCCAAATAACATTGAACACGAAGAGTTCAGCAGCCCCCAACAAGAGCGCACCCAAAATAACAACAACTAGAAAAAAAAACCCAAAAAAAACTCAATTTTTGAGCAACTTTGGATGTAATTATTATATATGGCCTGGAAACTGTTCAGGCTAGAGCTTAAATAACTTCCCAAAATAACAACAACAACAAAAATACCTAAACGAAACGAAGCAGAAAACAAGCAAGAGTGCTCTAGTGGGGAGTGTTAGACTAGAAGATATGCAGGGAAAACATTACTGATATGAAAATGAAAAGGAAGAGAAGCTGTAGAAGGAACTGAATAAAAAAGTTAACAATATATTCAATCTATGCTCAGATACGGAAGTTCAATATCTATTTTATAGCACTTTGTATTATAGCTTGAGTTTGGAGTGTTTCACAAAAGAGCACTACAAAAACATTCTTCATTTAAGTCTTTAGCTCTTCAATCAAACTGTCAACTGTCGGACTATACTCTAGCTATGCCTACCTCTACCTATTACATTTGCCTTTAACTAAATCAATCTACCCTTTTTCCATGCCATATTTAGGGTATCAAAAAGAAGATCGAAAGCTGTGTGTGTTTAGCTTGAAGTATGTACATATAAAAAATAAGAGTGAAGCTCCTTCGACAACCAGTTTCGATTTGTGGACTTTAAGCATGAAATAACCCCAACGAAAAAACGAAGAAAAAAACTTTTTATTTCTTGGTATTAAATTTCAAGAAGTCTACGTCATTGTGGGAAATTTCCATCACTCAAAATTCGCACAAATTTTGTTTCGCATAACAGTCAATTTAGCATTTTTTATCTACAAGTGAATGCATAAGGCGCTAATGCATAAGGTCACGCAGCTATATAATGCATATATGATTAAACATTTGCTGGGAATTCCTTTAAATTTGCGTTGTATTAAGTTGTGTCCAAGAAATATTTGGAAACATTTACTTGGAAATTTTTGTTTTATTTTTTGTATAATCATTTTCATTCTTGTTATAATGAATATGAAAATATGTAAAAATTTGAATTTTATTCGTAATTAAAACTTTACTTTCCAGTGATAGTATATTGTATATAATTCGATGTTCTATATACATATGTATACATTTAAATAAATTTAATTGCAGCATAATAAACTGGAAAGTGTCACGACACTTCAAAGGCAGGAAGTTGCTTTTAGGTTCCAAGCTGAACCAAAGACAACTTTTTATTAGCTTGCACGATTTGATTAAATGTTAATGCAATTAAAAGATATATATATATATATATATATATATATATATAGATATAAATAAATACATAAATATATATTACAGTGTGAATTGAATTAAGATTGATAAAACTAATAGAGCAAGAACCGCTTTAGGTAGTAAACATAAGGTAAACATAAAGTAAATAGATCTATCATTTGATATATAACAGAAAATTGAATCAAACTTAGATTATATTGTTTTTTTTACGTCAATTACATATTCTTTGTTACATTTCTTTAAGCCAATATATTCGTTTTTCTTCATTCTTCATTCATAATCATTTCGCTTCCTCTCTTCAAGCCAATTAAAAGTACTTCAATAGCTTGCTGTAAAAACTTACGTATTGCAAAAAGCTGTCTATAGCTTATCACAATGACCTTATTGTTGCATTAAGTTCTGTTTCAATGCAAGCTCAGTTCTCTTGCTGCAACTGTAAAAAGCTGTATAACATTTACTGTGCACAGATAAAAACTGTCAGTTCGACAGACAACAAAACAAAACAAAATTAAAAAACAATTGATCTGCTTTTTCGCTGCCTTTGTTTTGCTTCGTTTTTATTTACTTTTTTAATTTTTTTCTTTTACCCTTTGCGCCCTTTTGTAAGCAATTTTCATGTATATGCAAGTGAAATACATGTATGTGAATGTGAATTGTGCGTATGTATCTGTATCTTTATCGTTTTTGCTGCTGACGACCGTCGACTGACTGACGACCGTATGACTCATGGACAGGAAATTTATGGCTCAAACAGAAGAGACAACAGCAACAGCAGCAGCAGCCACACGCCAACTGTGACGCAAAATGTCTACAGAAAACAGAGCCACAAAATAAAGATAGTGGCAGGAGTGTGTGGGAATATACATACATATGTACATCCGTTCAGCACACGCCACAAAATCAAACACATCAAATGTGTTTACAGCAGATAAAAAAAAACTTAACTAAGGTATACCCTAGCTAAAGATGAAGTGAAGCATTTTGATCAAAGGTTAATAGAGGTAGTAGAGAGAGAGAGAGAGAGATGGATGTAAAAATCTGTCACTCTAGACAATAAGCAGAAGATAGAGAGAGGGAGAGAGAATGATAGACAGAAAGTGTGAGATAGAGGTAGGCAAAGAGAGAGATCTATTAACATAGAGACCTCTTATAAACAGAGAGAGAGAGAGAGAGACTTTGATATATAGCTAGAACTTGCATCTTTACAAATCCTTCTAGTGAGACATAAAGTGACGGATATAGAGACAGAAATCTTCTTAGATGTATATTAACAAGAAGAAAGAGATAGAGAGAGAGTTTGAGAGAGTCTGAGACATAGATAGACAATTAAATAAACCTTTCATCTTTACATATCTGTCAAGAGAGCTGTTAGATCTTTTGATTCTACGAGCATTTTCAAACTGCAAACAGTCCAAATATATTTTATTTTTTATTGACAGCTATATTTTAAAATAATATTTAAAACTTGTATAACACATACCGTATATTATATATAGTTTTTAATACTCAATGTATTTGATTTTTGAAACCATTTAAAAATCATTTCAGACTTTTGCCTTCTCTAAAAAACCCTCTTTCAATTTATGGTAGTGAAAAGTTTCCTATTTTGTTGCTATACACAAAAATAAACAAAAAACTTCAACTTCCATAAAGCGTCTAGAAATCATAGCTTTAAAGAAAAAAACCGTCGTCACATGTCGCATGAATAGCGATAAGAGAAAACGCGCTTAAATGACGTCCAAGAATTATAAAAGTAGAAAAGAAAAAAAAAATATATATATGTATAAGACAGTAAGACATGGAAACTGAGTTGTGGAGCCCGCTATAAACTATACCAAGATGCCATTATATGCATGCATGTATGTGTCTTATATATACATGCATAGATATGTATGTGTATGTAGGCATGTATGTGCAAAATAATGCAATTTGTTCAAGTCACGTAAGTTCAAAATTGATAATAGCTGAGCAGCAAAGAAAAAGAAAAATAATAATAATAAACTAAACCAATTCGAAAAGTCGAGTAAAGTATGCTACTATATAAACTATACTATACTATATATATATACATGCATATATATAATCGACATGTGGCCAAGTGTCATTAACTAACCGCGCTTATATCGCCCGTTAAGAGGTTTTTTTTTTCCACTATATAAAAGTTTTTTTTTTTTATAATATTTTGCACATTTTTTGCAGGCAACTTTTGCTGCTGCAAAAACTTACAGAAACTGACCACAAAATATGCACATTGAAGCACATAGTCCCAGATAAGTGTAGAGGATGTAAATGCAGTGCGTTTCACAATTGACGTATTTGGCCAATATTTTTGGGCATTACGTAAATGTAGGTGGCAAAGAACCAACTTAATCAGCTACAAATTATGCTCAACAGGCACAAAAAATTCTTATGAAATTCATTCATTGAAATTCTAACAAGCTAAAGATATATATGTATACACATATATACCTATACCTATATATATATATATATATATATGTATGTCTAGTTTGTATCGGAGTAAGGTTTAGCTCTATAGCCATAAAAAAGCACGGCACGAAACAGAAACAGCAAAGAAAATAGAAAGTTCTGCGCAAGCGGCAAAACAGATAACAACAACAACAATAATAATAACAACAACAACAAACAAACAACAGCAGCAACAATCAACAAACAACAACAAACAAGTATAATAAACATTGTTGCTGCTGCTGCTGCTGTTGTTGTTGTTGCTTGCAGCTAAATTTCATCTCTACCTTTTAGTCGTATGCTGCAGCAACATGTAGCTAAGCTAAGAAATGTTGCAAAGACGCGTGCGGCTGCTGCTCCATATCACATTGTAAGTGCACTTAAACACATACACACGCGCGCGTTACACACACACATTTATATACACACACATACGAATAGATATAGAGACGAACGTTGTTTAGAGCCACTGTTGAACAAAGAAAAACAGTTGCAGCTATAAGTATGCCAACATGCCGCGCACGCGTGCAACAAAGTTTGTACTGTAATTCGGAATAAAACGCGATTTTTTAAAAAATTGAATTGTATTGAATTTCCTATATATATAAATTTATAATATATATATATAAATTTTATGCTTCATAAAACACACGTTATTTTTTATTGGACTTGATATATAAATATGTATTTCTTTTGATTTATTTTTGTTTAAATATCGCTTTGCCACCTTCCGTTCGACGTCTGTTTTGTGCACCGCTTCGCAGACAACTGATACGTTTATGAAATTTTTATAGAAAGGTTTTAAACGCGACGAAAACGACGCAGCGGTACGTCTTACACACACACACATGCACTCAACGCTGTATAAGTGTGTCTATGTGCGTTTCGAGCGCCATTTGAGCCCAGCTTTGTGTGCGTTTGTGTGTGTGTATAAGTGCGCTCTTTTCTTCTCTTATACGCCAAGAGCTTTGCAGCAAGCAGAAGACGCTGACTCCGCAATGGCCATGCTCTCTATAAGATCTGTCCAAGCTGCAACAGCTGATTTGATGCAATGCTCTTCTAAAATAGAAAGAGATAGCAACAGCACAAAATAAAAACTCTCTTTATCATTAGCCTTTGGCTCTCTGCCTTTGTTCTGTTCTGTTCTCTCACTCTCTGTATGTCTCTTAACACAGGTGCTGACAAGATAAACGAGCTTCATTTACGTGTGTAATTAGTCATAAAGTGCGTTTGATTGTAAAGATCAGCTTAATATAATTAACTTGTTGCGCTTATTTGTTGTTTGACATTTTGTCAGACTTAAAAGCAAAAGCGAAACAGAAAAAAAAAACAAATAAAATGTAAAAACAAAATAATAAATAAAACAATACGTTTAAATTCAAATTATGCGCTTTAAATGCCAACTGTTGAGTTCTTGTGAACGCTATTGAACTCGTAATTGTTAAAGAATGCTAAAAAAGAAAAAACAACAAAACCAAAAACAAAAATAAAGCTCGTGCTTAGTCCGTTTCGAGCATATTAAATTGATACACGTTTGCTTCAAAATTTATGTTAAACACAGCTTCAGGCTCAAAGTGCATAAAAACCTAGTCTTTATAAATAAATATATATTTATTTAGATGTATAATTAAATATATATTTAAATCATTTAATTATCAAAGTTTCATACAAAAATATATATGTATATAGCTTTAGTTACCCATTTATAAATATGCGTCATCAAAAGTGCTCCAGATCTCATTTAAATAATTTTATTTAAAAACTTTGTATTTTACTTACCTAAAAAGAGAATAAAACAAAGATAAGATTAGTTTGCGGGCATCAATGTATTAACTTATAGTTATCAGCACTTTTAATCAATTCATATAAATCTTATTCAAGCTATATCAATTTATGAATCTTTGCTGAGCTTTAGTTTTGCCAGCATATGGCCAAAATGCCACATAGCATTATATCGATAGTTTCTTTCTGCTCAGCTATCGATATTTTAAAACTTTTTTTGCTGTATTCATAACTTATTAGCTAACATATCAGCCTGGCTTTCAACAAGATTGTGAATGGCTTTCATTTCAAATTTGACTACATAATACATTATATAATTCTTATCGATACCATCAAACACAAGTCTCGATATCTTGGATGATAATATAAACGATAATATTAATTTATAGCTAGACAGACTTTGAATTTATTGATGATACATATAAAATAATGCATACAATATATTTTTACGTCAATACTGCATTGAAAACTAAAGATAATGTATATGTAGTCTTATAGTTAAATGTCACTGCATTAATTAATAATCAATTACTTCCTTTAAAACTTTACTAATATCTAGACTTCAATTGTAGTCAGTTATAGCATTACGTCTGTAATTCCTCTATTAAACTAATTATGCAATTGCAATAATGCGTAATCTTAGAATATCCCTAGAATAAATTACATAACAACTCGAGATAACAGTTGTGTGTGAGTAATGCTAAGATATGCATTTGGAATTTATGACTCAGTTAGCCATAGTTAAATTGATTTAAAAAAAAAATACAGTTAGTTAACATATATACCTATTACCTTACAATATTATCGGAAATCGTGTAAAGGCCATCAGGAAAGCAATAAAAAAGCGAATTAAATGCCAAAACTTAATGCAAATTCTGCTCGACGAATGCATATACAAAAAAAATGTAAAAAAATCAAAACCTCGAAGTAAATAAAAAAACAAACAAAAACAAAATTGTATTTTTAACTGTAACATCCAAACAATCGACAAATTAGACAGCTCAATTCAATCTGAGCAGCTCATAAAATCAATGAATTGAGCTTTTTAATTAGCCTGACTGTCATCTAATGTGACAAGCTAATTTCATGTTTTTTTTTTCAATTACTCAGTACTCATTGAAGTAATATTTAGAGTGGGTATACGGATTGTGTTACAATATATGAAACAGGCAGAAAGAGACGTGAATAGAAGCCAAGTATAAAATGTATTGAGAGTAGAAGAGATTAAAGACTACAGAGATGTATAAGAGCCAAGACTCTCAGACGAACGTGTATGAGAAGAGCTGATCTAGTCCTTTCTATGTAAATATAAGAGCGAAGTTAGCTAGCTTCAGCTAGAGTTGAGTCAATTCAGGTCTAATCGTCTTTATGAAAGACTAAGAGAGCAAGAGAAGAGTTAGGTTTTAAAAACGTCTACAACCTACAGTAAATCAAGGTATTTGCTAGTCGAGCATATGTACGCTAGAATTTGAGCTTGTTTTATTTTTTTAATAATATTATTTTGTATTTACCCCATTTTCCAGCTTCCTGTGCTACTTCCACTTAATTTATTAATAAACGCAAAAAATTCCCCAATACAAATTGTAAATTTATAAATAAATTTGTATTATTTTTTGTTAAAGTTGCTTAAAATATGCATAAATATAATATATAAATACATAAAACATTATATTTGACCTCCTTGCCGAGCATTGCCCGCTGTGTTATGTATCTTCTGCTATGGCTGACAAATTTATTTAAACAATTGATTGTTGAATGTTGGTTTTTGTTTTTTTTTTTTTTTTCTCTTTTCCTTTTATTAATTTGCTGTTTTTTTTTTTGTATTCTATTGAATTGCTGTTAACATGAACACTTCGAAACGTCATCAACGTTTTTGAATACACAACATGAATTGAAAGAAGCCGAAAATTGAATTAAAACGTATCTATATACATTCATATATCTTCATATATGTATACTCGTAGTTCGTTGGTATATTGAAAATATGAAAGGCAGACACGCAATCCATATTGGAGCCAAATAACAACAACAACAACAACAATCGCTTCACAGCAGTTCGATGACATTTTGTTTCATGTTCAATAACAACAATTGCAATGGACACAACAAACGACAAAAATTGTAAACAAATCATAATGCACATAATGAAATAAACAACATTTATGCATTTGATTTATTAATGAAAACGTTTCTTCAATTGAACAAGGCAATTATTATGTCTTTATATCAAGAGATCGATTTAAAAGGGATCAAGCTGATTTCTTTATGAATTTCCTTTGCTAAATTTCCTTTTTTGAGAATTCTTGTTGGAATTGCTTTAGAGTTCTTTCTGTTTTGCTATTTATATAAATTCCTATTTCCCTTTTCCTTACATGTATCTAAAGGGATATTCAATTAGTAATATCCCTTCTTCCCTTTTCCTTTTTCCTATACAAATCTAAAGCGATATTTAAATAAAATTTCCCTTCAAATATTATCTTACGAATTTTCTTGTTACATTTTCGCTTTTCTTAAGATATTGGAAGATTATTCAATAATTTTTCTTAATCATTTTCGCATCGCATTTTCCTTGAGTCCATTTCGAAACTTCGCTACTGATAAATATTTAAATAATTTCCTTCTTAAATTTCCTTTGCTATCGTTTTTTCCCTTTTTAGGGATTTTTGCTTATTTTCTTGTACTGAAACTATTCAAAAGACTTGTATTTTTTAATCATTCTAGATTCTTCTTCTAACAAGTTAATTTCCCATATAAATACTCAAAGTGCTTTCCAATTTCCCACAAATATCGTAGCAGAAAAATCGAAAACAACTAAGCTATGAGTAATATCTATTAGCATATTCACCTTCATTAAAGCTACTAATTAGCCGATATATATGTGCGAAAACTATATATATATATAGTGAATGTGGAGTAGGCTAGCATACGTAAGCTCAGTTGGAACGATTAGGTTTTATAAGATTACCTATAAAGTGAACGATTATATTTGTCACAGAGACTTACTTAAATGCAATTTAAATGGATTGAAGCAATTAAATAAAACCATTAATATGCACATGAGATTCGAGTGCCACTGACATTGAAATTTGGCTAACAGCAAAATTTCGCTGCGACAATTTTAAAGCAAAATGAAAAATATAAATAGGGGAAAAAAAAAGTTTACAAAAAAAAAAAAAAAAAAAAAAAAAAAACAGTTGCGTCTGGCGTCGCCTTCCGTGTCGGAAGATGAGGTTCGTTAACAAATATAATATAAATAATATTAAAAAAATATATATATATATATGATGTATATATGTATCATTGGATTATTTAACCAGTCAGCTAACACATAAAATAATGCAAAAAAACAGCAAGAATATTGCGAGTGAGTTTGAGTGACTGTATGATACTCGTTCACATTCTTAACTATAAATAATTGCATTACAAAATTGTAATTTTCCGAGTTATTATATTATATATTAGCTTATCTGTAAAGCAGATCAATATTGAAGTAAAACTTCATCACTGAAGAATCTAAGTTCGAAGGAGAAGCAGAACAAGATTTTATGCATTGCTGCTTGAGGATCTTAACTTGAAAGCGAATAAGAGAGCAAGATTTGCAGTTAAGCTGTAGAATCAATACTTTGCAATCTTTATCAGCAGATTCTATATATGGTTTATAGATTTCAGATGTTGAGAAACAAATAGACAAATAAGCATACATAACACGATTATGCTCTCCAAATACTTCCTGAACGAGTATCAAAATAAAAACGAAAAGCAGAATACAAACAAAAAGCCAATATACTCGCTTAAACACTTCCTGAACGAGCAACAATAGTTGTGAATTTTAGACTTGCATTTGCGTAAGTTTCGCATTTCAATTGAAACGCTCGCAGCTTACTAAATCAGCTCAAATATATATATAGAGAATATATCTTCTACAATATAATATATATACCATCTAGAATATTGTGCTAGAGTGATTTATGAGCTGTTGCGTGTTGATAATATAGTTATATATCTAGTTATATCTCTATAATTTTTAACTAGATATAAATTTTTTATAGGTTTGTGGGTTTGTTTTATAATTTTTTTTTGTCAACAAAATAGAGTTCAATGCGCCGTAGAACTTCCGATTTTTACGTTTGGTTGCGCCTCCTGCACACCATCGACTCATTGACAGTCAGCGGGAATGGCGCATTATTAGCGATTTATGTGGTCAGATAATGGCAATTTGTGAATTTACGGCTTTAACGCACAGCCAATTGCCAAATAGTAGTTGTAGTTAGTAGTTTTTGTTTTCGCAGTTTTTTTTCTTTTTGCCTTATCAACGGAAGTCAATTCATATATAAATAAAACGAAAGCGCATTCAATTAACGTAGTACCAGGTATTTCCCCCAAACCAACAAATAACTGACGAGAGGCACTGAAAATTCATTGGAATTGTGATTTTAATTTTGTTTCTTTTTTTTTCGTGTTTTTAGCCTCGACTGGTCCAACTCAGCTGTTGAAGTCGTCAGTTCGAATTTGCTGACGTCATCAGGCAGTTCAATGTCTCTCTCTCTCTCTCTCCCTCTCTCTTTCGTATTCCCAACTCCATCTCTGCTGACCTACATAGGCAACACTTGCTAAGCTCTGTATCGGCTCTGCAGCAGGTCAAAAAAAGCTTCCAATCATCGGCTTCATATCTAACGCCACAACGACAACGACTGCATACGAACTATTGCTGCCAATTGGCTGTTGACATGAACCTGTTCCATGGCCACGCCCTCATCCATGGGCATTATATGACATGATATGGTGGCTTAGGCCAAAGGTGGGTCCATTTAAATTAATAGTCTAGGAAAAATATTTATGACTTGAGCGAATGCTGGTTTGGAGCTGAACTTAAGCTTATGCTGTTTGATTAATCATATGCATTATCAATCAAATGTGGACAGTATTATGTAGATATCATTCTTAAATTCTTATTATGGTATTTCTCATGTTTCGCTCTCTTAGTCTTAGTTTACCTTTTTCTCTCTCTCTCATTGGCATTTTTCAACTGCAACTTTTGTATGATTTCTCTGTGGTTTTAAAGTTTCTCTCTGTAATGATCATTCCCAAGCTTCTCTCTTTGTTTCTTAATATCTAGCTTCTCTAATACTGATTTAAAAATTCCCTTATTCATTCCCTTTCTTTCCCAACTGCATTCTTAGTTTCTAACGTAGCTTCTCTCTGTGATTCTCATAAACAAGTTTCAGTCAGCATTTCTTACAATCAAGCTTTTAAACGTAATTTTCAAAAGTTACAAAATCTTTCTCTTCCATACCTTGGCATTCCTTGGCTTCTTTCTTTGTCTGCATAACAGTCTCAATCACTTTTGCTCTTTCTTTTCTGTTCTGCGGCCCAAGAACTCGTTTTACCTTTATTGAATTAACGTTTTCTTCATTCTTAAATGTTTTGCTTTCTTCAACATTTTAATTCTTATATTATTATTAATCCCAATTTTTCTTTGGTCTCTTCTAATGCTTAATAATTCTCCTCGAACATTGCAACAGTCTAAAATATTTATTCAAAGTGATGAAAATGTCCAAATTTAAAGTATTTCAATTTTTTTTTTAACTCAATATCTTTACGACTTTCTTTTATGACAGTTACAAATAAGAAAATATATGCATAATTTGAAAGAGTTTCGGGGTTTTCCCCTGGATTTTCATGCAATAGATTTCCAAATGCAGCCAATCAATATGCATAGATCCAGTTATCAGAGTTATAGTTGACAAAAACCAAATATCTTTTGACTTGACGGAAGTAGAGCCCAAATCAACATTTGCATGAAGCTTGTTGCACCACAAAATCCAATCGAACAACGAAATTAATGTCAACGAGAGCTTAAATTATGCAATGACAATGCATGACAATAAGAAATAAGAGGCACACTTCTCAGAAGTTGCTCTTAAGGTAAATTTTTGCTAAAGAAAAAAAATTGACCAGAGAAAAGGAGAGAAAAGAAATTGCGCAGAAGAAATCTCTGGATGCTGTCGCCTGTTTACGGTTAAATGCAATTTATTGCAAGAAATTTCGCAGTCGTAATGCTGAGTTATGCATACAATTAAACGCTGACAACAACAACAACAACAGCAAGGCGAACCGACGAAAAGCCAGCAACAATTGGCCACAAATTAGGCCAAAATAATATTGGCAACCAGTTTCGAGTGCTTGTTAGTTTTTTTTTTTTTTTTTGTTGGCCTTGAAAATATGGCTTGAGAAATGCTACATGAAATGCATAAAACTAATAATGCACTGTGAACTGCGGCGAGCATTCCCAGCTTAAGAGCGCTGCGAGATTAGGGGTATTCCTGAATGTTGCAAAAACAATTCAAAAAATCAACATTGTCAAGTATTTGTTTGTCATTAAAATGCAAGTGGCTCGCGGCGCAAGAAAGGAAGAGAAGATAAAGAGAAAGAGGTAGCAAGAAGAAGCGATTGCGCGAGGGCAGGTCTCTCTTGTCTCTCCAGTAGATTTACCGTTATGCACAAACACGAGATAAATTTAATTAATGAGACGATTTTTGGTGTTGTGTTGTGTATTTTGGTTCGATTTACCGGTTTTCTGAACTTTTCCCTACAGACTCACGCCCAGACAGCCACTTATTAAGATAAATATGTATTTGTATATATGTATGTATGTGTGTGTATGTATATGTGCATTGCTGTCATTTTCTATATTATATATCGATCTCATTTTCGATTAATTTATGCAGCTCTCTTTGTTGTTTTCATCGTTTCATTTCGTTTTCGATTTACAGTTGTTATACCCTGAAGCTATTTAAAACACTTTAAACAGGGTATCATGAACTTTGTAAACATGCGAAAACAAAAACAGACAGAAGGAAGTTTATCAGAGTATATATACATACTTGATCAATAGATAATAGAGATTGTCAAGCCTTGTCTATGCTATGCTATGTGCTAAGGCATAAGAGCTAGGGAGTTAGCTAAGACACAAGAGCTGGGGAGTTAGGTAGTTAGGTAGCTAGTATAAGAGCTAGAGAGCATGAGCGCAGTAGATGAGCTATCTCATATAGAGAGCATGAGTGCAATAGATGAGCTAGCTAGCTAATATAAGAGATATATGAGTCTATGAAGCCTGCTTGACTCTGTATAGATATGACAGACTGCATGAGAGCTAGAGAGAAGGAGTAGGAGCATCAGAGCATTCGAGCATCTGAGAGTCCAGAGTATAAGACTAGCTGCTTAGTATAAGAGATGGAGAAAATACATTTTATAAGTAGATCAGACTGCACGATAAATTTACTCCTACTGAAGGAATTAAAACTAAGTAAAACAGCTAAATCGAACGATTGCACTTTTTGGGATACCCTTCGCTATTCCTGGCCCAATCTTAAGAGAGAATGCAACATTTAAATTAAAATTACTCTTACTAATGGAATAAAAACTAATTAAAATTGATAAATAGAACGATTTAGGAGTTAGAACTTCCCCTTTCTTCTCCAGAATCAACCTAAGAGAGCATGCTAAATTTTTAATAAGATTTATTTGAGCTTTACTTATACTAAGAATATTTCATTTAGATCAAGCAAAAATTATAAGTTCAATGACCCCATTAATCATTTATTTTAGATATAAGCTCTTAACTAAAATAGTTAGGGTATATTCCAGTCATGCACTGCTGACTCAAAATGCACAATGAATTGGTATTTGCATTTCTCTTGCCCGACTGCACACACACACTTCATCCCGCCTCATCAGGCCAAGGAAAATGTGTGTCAAAAATGCTCCACATTTAATCCTTAAAGCATTTGCTCATCATTTAAGGGCTTTTGAACGAAGGCGCGCTGTGTAACTGGGTCAAGTCTATACTTTATTTTTATATGGGCTTTTGTCGTTAATAGTCATTTACACTTGACACTGACACGCTCGTTCGATTTAATTGCCACCAGGCAGAACGTTTGAGCATTTGAGTCGAGGAATCAAAACACTGAACAAAAGTACTTAAAATAATAAATTCAATTTTTTTTTTTTTCAGAGACGTTCGACTGTTTAAGCTGTAATCGAAGAGCGTGTTTACAATTTGGCTAAAGAAACAAAATAAACAATTGATATGTAACCAGCTGCCTGACCATAAATAAAGGTTGACTATCAAATCTTAATTGCTTCGGCCGGCATACTAATGCCACGCGGCAGGCGGCGAGGGAAGGTCGAGAAGTATTCGAAATTAATTAGATTGAATGGGAATTGATTTCTGCTCGGCAATAGAGACATGAGCAAAGGAGAGGATAGAAAAGAAAATCAATTTTAACTGTTAAATAGGTTAAAGATATAATTTGTATAAAAGCCTTTTTATGGCATTTTAACTATCGCACATTAGCATCTAGAGAATCTATATATTTTAAAAGCTATAGAAACTAGTTTATGGGAATAGTGAGGTGGAGGAAGACAGCTGAATGTATTTTATATAAATAAATATATTACTTATTTTTTCTTTTACAATTTCTTTTTAAATAAAATTAACATTTAAATAGGTGTGCTTGGGAGAACAAAAATATAATAAAAATTAAATATATTACATATTTTTTTATCTCAAAAATGTTTTGCTTTTGCAGACAAAAATAAAAATCATTCAAATTGCAGTCAATAAAATTAAACTGCGTCTATTGTGTACAAAGCTACTAAAATAGTTTTTTCTTCGTCTCATATTTGGTTTTTGCTTTTGTTAAAGGAAATCTCGGCATTTAAATTCCATCAAATATCAAAACTAACCAACAGCAGCAGCAGCTGTCGTGCCAGTTATTTTTTATGATTTTTAGTTTGATATGAATATGCATGCCATATACAAAAATGTCGATATATATATAGTATATTCATATACATACGAAAACAAGCTAACATAAACGCCAGCCACACGCACATCATTTGTTGTTATAGCAACAAATAAAAAAATATAAACATTTGCCAATTGCCCGGCAGCAGCATAAATAACAAACAACATAAATGAATGCAAATTGTATAACAAGAAAAAAAAATAAAAAAAAAATTTATATGCAAATTAAACGATTGAAAGAGCGTTGCATACTTTCAGGCAGTGCGGAATTTTAGCCCAGACACTAACCTCCTCGACAACGTGGAGTTTGGTTGTTGTACAGGCTAAATGGAGGCAAAGAATTTGGTGATTTCTGGTTGATATATTTTTATATTGTTATTGTTATTCTGCAAACAATATATTAATGTAATAATTTTGTAAACAAGACATATTTAATATTTTTCTTTTTATTTATTTAAATATGACTATGTCAAGAGCTATTATCTGCTACAACTGAATTGAGCAATAGAACTTCCTAAGAACTTTCAGCTTCTATATTAAAAATGTCTTAAAAAACTTTACATTAACCTCAGTTAATGTTATTTAATTATGATTTTGTTGAAGATTTTCAGTTTCTATATTTAATTATTATATTTGATATGAATACTTACGGTTCTGCTTCGATAGATTTCAATTTGGCCACATAATTGGAAGGTATATAACCCTCTTGACGGGTCTTCTTGCTGCGCGCCAGCCACCAGTCACCCTGTAAATGTAAGCGAACAAATATATCAATACAAATTGAATAGAATATTAGATAGGCATAGATGGATTGATAAACCTAATTGTAAATACTATATAATGTGAAAAAATAAACAATAAATCAAATCAAATAGCTAAGTGCCTAGTTATCAAGGGAATTGCAATTTATATAATTGTGTGAGATTAACGTCAATACAATATATATTTTGAGCGATACAACTGCGAGACATGGGAATAAAAAACTGAGTCATATACTAAGAGATATGGCAAGCACTTGACGTATAGAATTACTTAGATTAATAATTTATATTTATACATATATTCTATGTATATTTATAGCATAAAGTTTATGTAGAAGAGAAGACTTTATAGTGAAACATAATTTATCATAATATCATTTTTGTTTTACTCCCAAATTATTTCACAAGAAAACGTTGCAATTTAGCTATTTTGTGATTAATTAATAAACAACTCCTCTAGCTGCCGGGTTGTTTTGATTGCTTGTTTGTTGCCTGTTTGTTGTTGCATTAAACAACTCAACAGTTCACACACATACACATACAGGGGCACACGAAACAGCTTAAACTATAATTAATTTAGCTGTCGTCAAGAGTGAAATAAAAGCGAAATCCAAATGTATTAAGATTCGTACAATTTCATTTCGTTTTATTGTGTTGAAAATCTCGCTAATGCGAAACGTGTTTTGCAGTCATTCGATCGAGCCAACAACAAAACTGAACTATGGAGAGTTATGTCGCTATAGACGCCTATATATATATATATAATGTTTTGACTATCAACTTGGGCCACTTGTCCACTTTGCAGCGCTGAGTAGTTGAACATAGTTTTCATATTTGTTTGGGTGGGCAATAAAATTGTTTATTATACAATTGTTGTTGTTCGATTATCAATTAAGAGTGGGTGCTGAGAGGGGGCCAAGAAAGAAAATGAAAAAGGCAGAGAGAGAGAGAGAGAAATCACACACTCACGCAACCAGACGGCAATAACAGTCAACGGCAGCCACGAGGTGGCAGACACGCCAAGCCACAGTTGATATTTGTGTTTGCAATACCCTGCATAAAGCACTGAGTACAGCGGGTATATAAACACCATGCATATTATAACTAATATAGTCAATAGAAAGCAGCAAGCTTATACTGGATCAGTTCAATACACCAATAGGGTATACTTACTGAAATTAGATATATAGGCTTCTTCATAAAAAATATGATTACTTTCCATTATGACTACAAACAAGAAGCAAATAATATGCATTCATATTTATATACTCAGTTGAAGAAAGTATCTAAATTTGATTTACAGAGTATTCTGCAGTCGCATATGATATGGATTCGATAAACATAATACGATAAATATTGATAAATGCCTGTAGCTATTTGTGATAAGAAAATAAATTTCATTTAAGACGCTTTGTTATAAAAATGAAGCACTAAAGTCTATTTATGGATGAATGTAAAGAAATGACTGAAGTAAACACATTTCTTATAGATTCTTAATCTTTCTTCTCTTTTCTTTTTGAGAGGAAAACCTGTTTGATTCGAGCAGAGCAGTGAGTGTAAGCAGACATTATATTGATGACTAAATTTTGTTTAGCAATCAGATTAAGAAGATTTAAGAAGACTAAAGAAATTTTTATTAACTTGTGTATTTGCTATTTGATATCTAATATCTGATATTATATTATTTATTAAATATATATTTTTTTATTTTAAATTTTAGAGTTTATGTTGCATATATTTTTTAAATATTTTTTTTTTTATTATTTATATTTTATATTTTTTATTATTTATAATTTTTATATTTTTCATTATTTTTATATTTTTCATTATTTTAATTTTTTATATTTTTATTTTTTTGTATTTTTATTTTGTTGTATTTTTTATAATTTATATTTTTTATTTGTTATATTTTTCCTTAAATTTATATTTAGACTCATATTTTATTTATTAAATTTTATATATTGTATACATTTATAAAATTATTTTTTATTTTTATTTAAATATATTTTTTGTCTTAAATTCTATATATTTTTAAAAAAATTTTATGCATACAAAATGTTTTACCTTGATTATATATAATATTCTATATCCTGCCTTAATGAATTATATATTTATTTATTTATTTTTGCTAATACAGGGTAACATCTAGTTCTTTTCCATCTCTTTTACTATGCTTTTATTCATTTGCTTTTCAGTTTTTTTTTTCTTTTCTTTTCGCTTTGCAATTTTTATTACATATTGTGTTTTATATTCGTGCAATTTACCATTCACGCATTCGCTTTGCTTCGTTACAGAAGAGAAACAAAAAAAAAAGTTGCTCGAAAATAACGAAAATTAAATTAAAAACTTTATACAATCGCATTGTGGGTTTTGTTTGCTTACGCGCTTTCCATAAAGCGCAACAACAACAATAACCACTACAACAACATTTAAGCCAAAACTGGCTTTTGCCAAATTTGTGCAACGCTTTGGCTCGCTTAAAGAAGAAGAAAAACAGTTAGCTATTCATAGGCAACTAGACATTCATAGGCAACTGTTTAGAGCTCTAAATGAATGAGTAATAATAAATTGCAATTGAATTTTGGATGAGTTTTGCCTTAGGTCGTTATGGCCTGCTTCGCTGCCACGCCCACAACAACAACTGACCCCAACTGGAAGTCAAGTGGCTTTTGCTATCATTAGCCAGGGCGGCACACGATAAACTCTGTGGAAAGGTCAATGAACAACGTACAGATTTTGTTTTCTTTTTTTTTTTAGGGTTCATTGTTTATTTGTTGTTTGCTTTGATTTTATTTCTGCTCCCGCTCTCTACCTACCTCTCCCTCTCTCTCTCTCTCTCTATCTGCCTTTCTGCTTGGCTATCTCTGTTTTGCCTTGTGGCTTTACAAGTGCATTTCATAATCGCGTGTTTGTTGCCTTTTGGTAGCAACTGTTGTAAAGTATATACAAAGTATATATGTATATATATATAGTAATGTACACAGAGCTGTCGTTATGCGCGCCTCGTTTCCATTGAAAATTAAAGTGATTTTTATTCTTAGATACGCTTTGAAAGTGAAATAGTATTCGGCTTCTCTTTTGTTGTCAGCTTCAGAAAGCATTTCAGTCGCTTTCAAGATTTATATTAATGATTGCTGTTCTATTTAGTTTAAGTCGAGAATTTTTACAGCTAGCCATTGACCCAAAACTTGGACATTCACTCTATTTACATACAGTTGGGCACAGCTCTAAGATTTTTTTTTTGATTAAAAAATATAATTATTCTTATTTTATGTAAAATTCTTAAAGAATTTGTTAAGAAATATTCAGAGTTATTTTTCTTTGAGTGTTATTCAGTTTATGTTTAGCCAAATATCTACCAAGATTTGATCATCTTTATCCTTGTTAAAATGCTATTGTTATTAAAGTTAGATTATAACAACAATTTCAAACTTTTATACAGAACAACTTGTCCCACATACATTCTTCTGCATCTGAAGCCCTAACTTGTATTTTTTATTTATAGAACTAAAAGTCTATACATAAACTCTCTGTGACTAAGAGACTGCAACAGCAGCAGCAAACAAAGGCAGGCTGTAAAGGCGTCTAATCGTTCCAACTCTTTCTCTCGCCCACTCTCTCTCTCTCTGCCTGCAACTCTAGCTATCTCTGTCTGTTGCTCTATAAAGTTGGTTATCCTTGAAGGGTTTCACTTAGCTTCCTGTTGAGCCCAAAAGCGATTGCTGTGCTTCAACATATGAAAGCAACTCACTTTTATTATATTTTCCTCTTTCTCTTCCTCTTCTTCTTCTTCTTCATCTTCGTCTTGTACACGCAGAGAATTTGCAATGTGCAAGCGACAAAAGCTGCAGAGCTGTGTGTGTGTAAGTCTCTGAGTGTGTGTGTGTGTCTGTGTGTGTGATGAGTGTCCCTTGTGTGTGTGTTTGTTGTGCTGGGTGTTTATGCTTTGCTTCTCGGCAAAATGACAATGAACGAACAGAAGACGACGCTGACGCCGCAGCCGACGCAGACGCCGACTGTGGGGCACACCCATAAAATACTTTAACATACAATTTTGATTTCTATGCATGACGTTGAGCCAGGCAAAAAAAAAAAAAAAAAAAACAGTTTACAAAAGGAAGCCGTGCTGCTTTTTGCATACCCATTACGTTCGATTAGAAAGGGTTTATGGCAACGGTAAAAAGAATAACTTCATAAATATCAAATCAAATAAGCAAAATATGTCTATAAAGATAACAGTTCAAAATATCATAATAATCATATATATGCAAATATGTAACGAGATGAGAGAAGAACAGAACAGAACATGTTCGCTGTGAATGTTGATTAAACTTCGATATTAATGGACTTTCAGATTGATTTGCATAAGCATACATCTTACATTCACAGGGTATCTCACAAACAAAAATATTTCAGCAATATCTTTTTCGCCTTTTCGACTGTTTGCTAAGTTTTATGTTTTCTTAAAGTCATGTTCATGTTTTGGTTATAAATATGACCCTGAAGCAAGTATCAATATGTACCAAATGTCTTTTAAATACAGATAAGAATATAGATATATATACAGATTATAGCTGCTTACAGGGTATCTGCTAAACAAACACAAATGCTGTGAGTGCATTACTTTAGCTTTTTTTTTTGGTGTTTGTTGTTTGCTAAGTTTAATGCCGTTTGCTTGTCTGCTCTGCTGTTGTTGTTGTTGGGCCAACAACAATTGCTGCTGCTGCTGATGTTGTTGTTGTAGCATAAGTAGTTATATTTGTTGCTGTTGCAGTTGCACGTTAATTAAACGCCGCTGCATGCCGCACAGCAACCGGAAATAGCAGCAGCAGCAGCAGCAGCGAGCTACTGTCTGATGAGTTTACTCGCTGCTTGACAGCTGTCAGAGTGAGAGAGAGAGAGTGCTAGACAGAGAGATCTGTGCGCGCTCTGTCCATTTCTCTTTAGAGTGAAATGTTGATGGCTTCAATTATGAGGGCCTCTCTGCGAGAAATTACTGCATATTATATACATAGCTCAAACGGTTGGACATTCCGCTGCGAATGCGCAACTCTTGGCCAGCTGCCAAAATGTGTGTTGGATGACGACGTCATCGCCTTTAGGCGCCGCCACTTGTCTGGGCAGTCAGCGAGGCGACCGCAATTGGCCAACAGCCACGCCCCCTTTGCCCCCCCGGTTGCAACCTGGTCAACAGATCAGCCCGTAAGGTGGTCAGGGCTGCTGACGTAAACGCTTTAAATATGCATGCCACAATATTTATCTCCGCGTGTGTGTTTGCGCGTCTTTGCCAAAGAGTTGAATGCGCCTTATGTCACAATAGCAGCAGAGAAGCCACCCAAAAGATGGGTGGGTGGTTGAGTGGGCGGAAATGCTCTATGGCTCTGGTGCTGCGACCTCCAAGCAACTACTCATAGGCTAGCATATATATCTTTTCTTTTTTTTTTTGTATACCAAAAAATATGTCAGCTATTAGCATTTTATTCTGGTTTCTCTCTATTTGCTGTCTGGCAGCTGTTAGCAATTGTCTACTGCATTTTTTTCAAGTGCTGGCCGAATATATACATTATATTAAATGCAAATTTATATTATATAAAATGTCAAACAATAGCAATAGTTGTATTCATCGAGTTGACTATAGCTTTTCAAGCATAAAAATCCAAAGATTTCTTAGTACTTATATTGAGTTAACATAATCATGCTGCTGAGTTCTCCTTTAAATTAGTTAAAAGACATATAATAACTATATATACAAGATACAAATTGGTACATCAGAAAACTCAGCTATTTTACACAACTTAACAGGTTTTTAGATCTTTTAGATCATGCTCGATCTTATTTATAGTTAGATGCTTCAGCTATAGAGTACATCTACTAGTTCTGGAAATTTTCAAATAACTATTAGCTACATCTAAGTTTGTAAACTAGTTAATACTAGAATACAGTCACAATTTCTATTTCTCTATTTCATTTACTTATATATATTATATAATCTTTTGAGTTGAGCTGTAAGTCATTTAAGCTAAGCTAATACATTCCAAGCAGTCTATAAATAATTCGTTATTAACTCATTTAAGCAACTGTGCGCTTTCTATAAATAGTTACATAAGAGTAGAGCTATTAATTGTATTACTAACGCCTACTATTTGTATTGCTTAATTCTGTGAGCTATTCAGCTATTTTTATGGTAACTAAAAATTAAATGAAATTAAATTATATTATTCTTAAAAGTAATAAAATCAGCATTTATTGTTGCATTAGAACTTTTTTAGAATTTATTAAATACATTTATAATCTTTCTCGTTAGTTTGAAGCTCTTCTTTTAACTTCTGAGATGTTTTTAGAAAACTCTAGAAGAAATTGTAAAACATAATTCTTACATTTATCTTTAAATAAGCGAATCTCTGGTTTATAGTGATTCTACTCAACTCTAAGCTAATAGTTAGCTAATAGATACATATTGTTTTCTTATATAATCTCAACTATATAATGTAGTTACACATTCAATGCTAAACTAGTAACGACTCTCTCAGCTAGGGTATATGCATACTAAATACATATATGTATAACAAAAACCAGACAGGCCTCGTTGCATTTAAAAAAAAATGCAGTCTGTAGTATTACAAGATGGAATTTTAGAGTTTGGGTTTTTGTTGCTGGCTGGTTTTATGAGTTGGTTCAAGTGGCGAGTGGCATGTGGCAAGTGGCGGCCACAATTATAGCGTCTGGTTTTCTACCAAACTCCCCACCTCCCCCCTTCGCACTGCTCCACAAAACAGAAAGAGTATAAAAAGAAACCAATTGACATTGAAACAAAAAGCGTAGGAAAATCCAAAATAAACCAAGTAAAAAGTTGCAAATTATAGCTGAGTTTGTTTTTTTTTTTTTTTCTGTTTAGTTTTTGCTTTTTGGCTAGCTGCCTTACATGACGCATTGCTTAAAACTGTAGACTATTGAGAGAAAATATAGTAATTTAAAACGAAAAACAGCTCGCAGTAAAACGAGACTTCAAATTGTGATAAGTAAATAAATAAATATAATTGTTATCGTTCAGGAAGTATTTGAAAGCTGGGAATGCAAAGCAAAGTGAGAGTGGGAAATAAAAACATTTCATTTGATGCAAGTCTGTTTTATTAGACATAAATATAAGTGTATTTATATTTATATAGTTTACATAGGTTGTATATTTATTCAGAAAATATATTAGAATTATAGGAATTTTAATTTCTCTATTTTTATATATTTTAATAGCTATAGAAACGTTTTAAAACTAATTTCTTAGATTTATTATAATTTAACTATTTATTTTGATTATCTGTTAATTAGTAATTATTTTTTAATATAGTTTTCTTTTGTATTTGAATTATATATTATTTAAATTGCATTTATTAGTTTGATTTTATTATTTACTAATTGCCATTTCTCTTTTTATGTACTATTTATTTTGTAATATTTAACATTTATAACAATTTCATAGTTTTTAATAACAAATTCTGCCAAGAACTATATCCAATAAACAAATAAGGCCAAGCCAGAGCGATAAACATCTATGACGTATATACAAAATATATGTATATACATCTATATATACAGATATATGTATATAAAAAAACTCTTAACATGGCATTTGCATGACTAAAAGCCAAATAACTGTTCATGATTAAACATGAAAAATTGCATGCAGAGCGCTGGGCGCGCAGCGCGCATTGGCTCCAACGAATCGAATAATTAAAGCTTTCACAAACTTTTAAATTAACTACAAAATTTATGCATAGTTACAAAAACGAAGTTCGAGCGAATCCTAATGGGTGAATGTTTTTTTAATGGAATCAATGTATTTCCATTATATTTCATTTGATAAGATATTTGACTAAATAAGTGTTATCTGTAAATACCCCACTCACACGCACACTCTTTCTCTCTTTCGCTCCCTCTCAAACATTTTTGATTGTGATTCACTCACCTGTGTGTCATTCAATATCTCCAAATGTTCACCCTTGCGGAAGCTCAAGTCCTCGTCTGTGCGTGCATCATAATCGTAGAGGGCCACAAATATTTTTGCATTCGCATTGGCCGCATCGCTCTCTGGTATTTGGGGTACCGGACGTATTTGCTCTGCCGGCTGTCCGGGCATGGGCATTGCTATTTGCGGTACGCCCACACCGACCCCGACCACGCCAATGCTGGCGCCGGGATCGTCGAGCGGATTGCGTACATCGCCAGCATGCGGTTTATCGTTGTCCGGTTTCTGTGTGCGTAGACAGTTGCCCATTTTGTGTGTGTGTGTTTAGAGAGAAGATGGTACAGAAGTTCAAGTTGGAGCACAATTTGTGACGTATTAAATGCAATGAATGGAAGCCAAGTTGTTGTTATTTGTGTTGTGGAGTAACAGTTACTTTCACTCACACACACACATGCAAACACAGCTGAATGCACGCCAATTACAATTGAATTGCACTCGTTTGTTTATACTGAGGACGACAGACACACACGCACGCTTTTCTATATATATACATACATATATATATGTATGCACACACGCATACCAGTTTACAATTGGTTGTTGTTGTTGCTTATTTGCTCACTCGCGATCAACTGGGGTGTTGGCACTTATCTCTCTCGCTCTTTTGCCTATGCTTGCTGCGCGCTGAGCCTAGCGCGTCGTCAGTTAATTAACGTATTAATATATTGGCTGTTGTTGTTTTTGTTGCGATTTATTGTTACACGCACTGCCAGTGTTTATAGCTATTATAATTTATAGCAGCACTCTCTAACTAAATGAAATGCTTAAACATTCATACACACTCACACGGACGGCGTATGTACTTTTCTGAATTTCTGCATGTATGCGTGTGTATATATGCTGAATGTGTGTGATGCTGATGGCCAAACAACAAGACGAACGCGACCATTAAAAAAACAATTCAAAAACACTAATAAACCATTGAAGCACAAACACACATTATTATACTAATATTTTTCGATCACTTATTGCATTTATTTTACATTTTTAAGTTATTTAATTTAAGAGTTTCAGCTGCAGCGAAAATGGCTCCCCGATGAAAACCTGCGCGACAGTCGATAGCACTGCTAAAGCGATAGACTCGATTCACTTGTGCCCACAACAGACTTGTAGAACGATATGTATCTGAATGCAACTTCAAAGCGAATGATCGAATACTGTTAACTGAAATTCTGTAAAGTTGTGCTATAAACAGCTGTTATATTTAAATATTCTTCCATATATTCATATGGATTCATTTACACAAGTTTTGGCTATATTAAGTTGTATAATTATTTTCAATCCCATTTAAGGAAAATTTGCAATATATTTTGTATTATATGATTCATTTACCAAGTGTCAACATTGTAAACATTAATGTTATTAACATAACTTATCAAACGGTGTTAACGTGCTCAAATGAATCAGTGCTTTTTTTTGCCGAACTATTATCGATAACTAAATATGCTCAGAAAATCTATTCTTCATTTGGCAAGCGTTCGGGTTAGAAGGGAAGCTCGTCAGAAGTTTTAAATTAATTTCATTTTTCTGGGGATAAAAATTTGCACAAAATGGATATAAAATCATTTCTTTTTTCATATTGTGCCAAAAATCAAACAGAACCGAAGTTCGAAGTGCGTCCAATAGGTAAGTGCTTAAATAGTTCCACAAACCGGCTAGAAATTGCAAGAATTATTGATTTTTTTTTTTGTTATAAAGGACCTAAACATCGCCAGCGTTTTCTGTGCGAAGTACGCGTCGATCAGTGTAACTATGTGGCCGTTGGCAATTCCACCAACAAAAAGGACGCCGAGAAGAATGCCTCGCGTGATTTTGTAAATTATTTGGTGCGCGTTGGCAAACTGAATGCAAAAGACGTTCCGAGTGATCCAACCGCTCCGACAGTTGATAGCGGTGACGGCCATGCTGTACGCAGTGGAGGTGGTGCCCAGCAGCGTCACTTTTTCGGCGATTCGTCAGGTCCACAGGATTTGGGCGAGGCCTATCGCCCGCTCAATCATGATGGAGGTCGCGAACGCTTCAGCATCATCGACCATGTCCAAGAGCAAAAGGATATGAATGAAGCCGAGTCGATTGATGTAAATGCCGCTATTCACGGCAACTGGACTATTGAAAATGCCAAAGATCGTTTGAACATATATAAGCAATCGAATAATATAAAAGATGATTACAAGTATACGCCCGTTGGACCGGATCATGCCAGGTATGTAGCAACCAGAATACATTCTTACAAAACTCTTATCTTTTATGATTTGTATGCGTTTTTGTTGTTTTTTGTTGTTGACTTTTTTTTATGGCAAGCTGCGCACTGGATTTAGCGTTTGTTTCGTTCTAAATCTGGAGCGCAGCTCGCAGTTATCGATAATGATTGGTTTGCTGTGCGCAATTCATGAAGACAAATTGAAATTTGACTATAAATATATAATGTGCATAAACATACAACTACAGTACACGCTCGTTAAGGTGAACACAGAACGAAAATATGAAAGAGTTGTTCATATAAGATAGTTTATTGGTGCTTTGTTTGATTAATGTTCGTCATATTCATCTACAGTATGCACTCGATATGGTGCAGATGAAGGTAGTTTATTGGACTCTGTAGTTACATATAATTAATTGAAAATTACTTTTAAATACCATTTACAAAAATCTACATTTATATTTATAATACTCTAAGCATATAAATGATTTCCATATGATCTACTGATCCAAAGTGATTTTAATTCTTCATAAGTATAAGCTACTGCTATAAGAAGCTTGTCTTCCAATTTGTGGTTTAATAGCATCATTGGAAGTCCAGTTCCTTGAGGCAGTTTTAATTTAAAAATTTTCAAATTTATATATTTGCTTTACAAAAGTTTATTAATTTTTTTTTTACTTTATTTTCAATACTTTCATGTTTATATTATCAACAAAGAGTAGTTGTATTTTAAAAAAAATTGTGTGTTGCATTTATCGAGCGTGTACTGTACTTATATACTATAACTGAGACGCGGTCGGGCTTTCAGAGCGAGCTGGCGCACAACAAATACAAAACACAGAGCACAAACAAACATCAGACAATATACTCACACTACATATATATTGATTGATTGATCAAGCTTGAGATTGATCTATATATAATATATATGTGTGCACTGTCGCTCTGAAAGCTCGAGAGCAAACGAAAGAGAGAGAGAGAAAGGGAGAGAGAATGAGAAAGTTCCCATCAATTGCGCACAGCAGGGCCCAAGTTTGGATGGTAAGTGTAAAACGGAAGGAAGAAGCTGGAATTTTGAGTAAAACTTCTGAAATTGAATTGTTTAACGCATTCACCAACTATAGGAGCTTCATGGCAGAGCTATCCATATTCGTGCCGGCTCTGAAGCGCAAGGTAACCGCACGTGAAACGGGCTCCAATAAGAAATCGGCCAGCAAGTCGTGTGCCCTCTCGCTGGTGCGTCAGCTCTTCCATCTGAAGGTGATCGAGGCCTTTAGCGGCACGTTGAAGAAGAAGAAGGATGAGCAGCTTAAGCCATATCCGGTTAAGATACGAGAAGAGCTCATCAATGAGGTGGATGAGGTTATCAAGAATCTCGATTTGCCCGTGGTAAATCCACGCAATATCAAACTGGATCCCGATGGAGCTCCCATGCCACTAATAGTAAGTGTTGGCCAAGCTGAGAGCAAGATCTCTAATAATCTCTTATCTGTATCTATCTTTAGGTGTCTCAGAATCGTTTGGAAATTAACCAAGATTCGGATGCACGTCAGGAGCAAATTGCCGTCATACCCTGGTCACCGCCGCAGTCCAATTGGAATGCCTGGCACGCTTGCAACATCGATGAGGGGGAACTGGCCAGTGTCAATATCGATCAGCTGTCCTTGGAATATGAACGACAGCTGCGCGATCGTCGCCAGAACAATGCTGAATACAGACAATTTCTGGAGTTCCGTGAGAAGCTGCCCATTGCAGCAATGCGTCTAGAGATCATGGTGGCCATCAATGAGAATCCGGTGGTGATAATACGTGGCAACACGGGTTGTGGCAAGACCACTCAGATTGCTCAATATATTTTGGATGATTACATCAGCACGGGTCAGGGCGCCTATGCCAATATCTATGTGACCCAACCACGTCGTATTTCGGCCATATCTGTGGCAGAGCGCGTGTCACGCGAACGTTGCGAACAGCTGGGCGAAACTGTGGGCTATTCCGTGCGTTTTGAGTCCGTATTTCCACGACCGTACGGCGCCATACTCTTTTGCACTGTGGGCGTGTTGCTGCGCAAGCTGGAGGCCGGTCTGCGCGGCATCTCGCACATCATTGTGGATGAGATACACGAGCGCGATGTGAATAGCGACTTCTTGCTGGTCATACTGCGAGACATGGTGGCCACCTATCCGGATTTGCACAGTATGTTGACTTGGATGTGTAATTCTCCTAATCAAATTCCAAATCTCATTTTATTTTCTATGTTTTCCGCGTTTGCAGTCATCCTGATGTCTGCCACCATTGATACAACTCTCTTCTCGAAGTACTTTGGTGATTGTCCAGTGCTGGAGGTACCTGGACGCGCTTTCCCAGTGCAGCAATTCTTCATGGAGGACATCATACAGATGACAGGCTTTGTACCATCGGCAGAGTCGCGTCGCAAGCGCAAGGAGGCCGACGATGAGGAGCAGCTGATGCTCAAAGACGACCAGGAGGAGGGCGAGCAGAACTTGAATAAGGTATGCGAGGAGAAATATTCGGTGCAGACACGCAATGCCATGGCCATGCTGTCCGAATCGGATGTCAGCTTCGAGCTGCTCGAAGCACTGTTGCTGCACATCAAGTCCAAGAATATACCCGGTGCCATACTCGTCTTTCTGCCCGGCTGGAATTTGATCTTCGCTCTGATGAAGTTCCTGCAGAGCTCCACAAATTTTGGCAATTCCCAATATCGCATATTGCCGTGTCACTCGCAGATACCACGGGATGATCAGCGCAAGGTCTTCGAACCTGTGCCGGATGGCGTCACAAAGATCATCTTGTCCACGAATATTGCTGAGACCTCGATAACCATTGATGATATTGTTTTTGTTGTGGACATATGCAAGGCACGCATGAAGCTCTTCACATCGCACAACAATCTGACCAGCTATGCCACCGTGTGGGCCAGCAAAACGAATCTGGAGCAGCGCAAGGGACGTGCTGGACGCGTTCGTCCGGGCTTTTGCTTTACCTTGTGCTCGCGCGCTCGCTTTGCCCAGCTGGAGGAGAACCTGACGCCCGAGATGTTCCGCACACCCCTCCATGAGATAGCATTGACCGTGAAGCTGCTCCGTCTGGGTGCAATTCATCATTTTCTATCCAAGGCACTGGAGCCGCCGCCAGTAGATGCTGTAATCGAGGCGGAGGTGTTGCTGCGCGAGATGCGCTGCCTGGATGCTAACGATCAGTTGACGCCGCTGGGACGCCTGCTCGCCCGTCTGCCCATTGAGCCGCGGCTGGGCAAGATGTTGGTTCTGGGTGCCGTCTTTGGCTGTGCCGATTTGGTGGCAAGCATGGCGTCCTATTCCAGCACCTTCTCGGAGGTGTTTGCCCTGGATATTGGACAGCGTCGTTTGGCCGCGCATCAGAAAGCGCTGAGTGGACGCAAGTGCTCCGATCATGTGGCCATGATTGTTGCTGCACAGATGTGGCAGAGCGCCAAGAATCGTGGTGAACAGGAGGAGGCACGCTTCTGCGAATGGAAGGGCTTGCAGTTGTCCACGATGAATGTGATGTACGATGCCAAGATGCAGTTGCTCGATTTGTTGATCCAGGCAGGCTTTCCCGAGGAGTGCATGATGCCCCATAAAGTGAATGCCAATGAAAATGATCCGGAGCTGGATATATCATTAGCTCTGCTCTGCTTGGGTCTATATCCAAACATTTGTGTGCACAAGGAGAAGCGCAAGGTGCTCACCACCGAATCGAAGGCTGCGCTGCTCCACAAGACTTCAGTGAACTGCAGCAATCTGGCTGTTACTTTTCCGTATCCCTTCTTTGTGTTCGGCGAGAAGATTCGCACGCGAGCCGTATCCTGCAAGCAACTTTCCATGGTGTCGCCGTTGCAGGTCATGATCTTTGGCTGCCGTAAGATCGATCTTGCTGCCAATGGAGTGGTGCGTGTGGACAATTGGTTGAACTTTGAGATCGATCCAGAACATGCTGCAAAGATTGGTGCCTTAAAGCCCGCTCTGGAGGATCTGATTACCATCGCCTGCGATAATCCCGGTAATGTGCTCAATTTGGATGAGCCCTATGCTCGTCTGGTGCGTGTCATCCGAGATCTTTGTGTGCAAGATGCCGGAGATTATCAGCTGCAACGTGATTCGACCATGTTGGATTATATGTCACGTGGAGGCGTTAGCAGCGGAGGTGGCGGGGGACCGGCTAAGCGTGGACGTTTTGATGGCGGATCGAATTATGGCAATAGTTCGGGAAGATATGGTGGAGGCGGTGGAGGTGGTTTTGGTGGTGGTAGTGGACGTGGTTTTGGTGGTGGCTTTGGAAGCGGAAGCTTTGGTAATCGTAATGGACGCTTTAATGGAGGAGGAGGAAACTTCAATAATGAAGGAGGTAGTGGAGGGTTCAACAATGATGGTGGCTTCAATAATAATGGAGGTTTTGGAGACTTCAATAGTGGAGGAGGATATGGCGGCTTCAACAATGGAGGAGGCGGCACTAATATGGAAGCAGGTGGTGGTGGATATAATAGTGATGGTGGAAGCGGCGGTGGCGGCAACGGCTTTAATAATGGAGGAGGAGGCGGTGGCTACAACACTGGAGGAGGCAATAACTTCAACAATGGAAGAGGAGGAGGTTTTAACCGAGGAGCACGTGGACTTGGCTACAACCAAGGATCTGGAAACGGCGGCTACAATCAAGGAGGAAGCAATTTTAATAATAGATCAAACGCTGGTTATAACAACTTCCAAAGCGGCGAAGGCGGCAGCTGGGGCAGTTTTTCTAATCGGCGTTTTTAAAATGATAATTTAATATTTAAAAGCACCTTATGCTACGTATTATAATTAGAACTGTCTGATTACATTTTAAATAAATAAAATAGCTACGACTACAAACCGAATAAAGCAAATCAAAAATATGGTTTTAAATTTGTTATCGTTGTCAATAGAAGGTATATCGATGATTTTTGGCGAGCTCGAGCTTGGCCTGTTTTATAACAGTTTGACTTTTGTGAATTTTGAATGTGGGCACATTTTGTAGACATTATTTCCCCTTTTTACTATAATACAGTTTTCTGAAATATGAAATTGCTGTTTGGTAGTAGCTAATATATAATATGCATTGAAAGTGAATAACAAAATTTCAATAAATTTTGTTTACATATCAGCCGGTCATATTTTGCCGTTATATTTAAAGAATTCTGTACGACCAGGGCTGCAGTAACATGTTCTATACAGAAACTATGGCAATTTTTAATATAAATATACTAAGCATTTGTTTAAATAACTTTGTATGCTATAAATATTTGTTTTTATGCATAATATTTGAAGTATTTTTAAAATGAACTGCAAATTCAACAACTTGATAGCTCTTGTATGTAATTGTTGCAGCGTACCAGCCTAATTCTTTCATTGCTATCGATAAAAGTATCGATTGTTTACAAAACTAGCGCCGCCATTCAATTAAAATAAGCGTCGTTTGCTATTTAGTGCGCGCGATTTATATTATTAATTTTTGTTTGCATTTGATCGAAATTTTATTTACTATTAATTCAAGTGTAGTACATTAATTGAACAATGGATTTCGATAATGCCAAGGAGAACATACAGCCCTTGGCAAGTGGTCGCAACGTTAGCCTACTGCAAGCCTCGCTCTGTCAAGATGCATCACAGGAGCTCAGTGCGCAGCGCAAGCAGCTGGAGCTGGACATAAAGAACTATAATGGCGACGATCCGCTGGAGCCCTGGTATGCATACATCTGTTGGATAGAGCAAAGCTATCCAGCCGGTGGCAGCAATTCGGGACTCCAAAAGGTGATGCACAAATGCTTAACGAAATTCGAGGACGACGAACGCTACAAACAGGATCCGCGGCTGATCAAGCTGTTTATTAAATATGTAAGTGACATATATGCATGTTAATTCAGTTTGATAGCTTTTATATTTGCATACAGATGGGCAATCAGGGCGATCAGATCGAGTGCTATCAACAGATGTATAACAGCGGCATCGGCACCATGTTAGCCGACTTCTATATAGCCTGGGCATATAGCTACGATCTCAGTGGCAATATGCGTAAGGCCAATGAGATATTCCGTCTGGGCGTTGAGTGTCGCGCCGAGCCGCTGGAGGAGCTGAAGGAGGCACAACAGCATTTCGGCTATACTGTGGCCCAGCGCATGCTCTACAGCGAGGGCGAGGAGACGACGGCTGTTACACAGGAGCTGAACGATCGACGTCTCGCCTTGCGTTCGCTGCATGGGCAGAAGCGCAAGAATACCGTTACCGTGGGCAGCGTGCGCACAGGTGCAGCGATCAAGAACAATATGCCAGGGGTGGTGCAGGTGAGTAAAGAAATTTTTCCCATTTCCTTCTTGCACACTCAAGCTATTGCCTTTTCAGAACTCTGCGCCCAGCACCAGTCGCGCCAGCCGCAATGCCCATCGACAGCTGGAGGTATTCAATGATGAGAACGTGGATATGAATATGCCGCCGCCACCTCCACCTCCACCTGCAGCAGCCGAAGATGAGGCCAAGACGAGTTTGCGCTCCATTATCGATGCGGCACGCCATCAGGAGAATTTGAAGGAGCCAATTGCCTGGAGCAAGCCACACAAACACGGCAAAATCTTTGCCTCCACAGCACAACATGATCCCGCTTTTCCCATTCATGTGGATGAGAGGACATTGCCGCCCATTGTTGATCCTGCAGGCAATCAGCTGAAGCCCTTTAAGCCGCCGCCCAACTTCACAGCAAAGAACTTAAAGCAAGATCCCTGGATTACGCCCGTAACCATTGAAGATGTGCCGGATAAAAATACGCTGCCGTGCTATAACAAGTGTATGCTCTATCCACGTCCCAACATGGAGTTCTCATCGGAGGAATATCGCGCCTACTGTTGGTTCAAGCAGCGCAACGCGCAGCATCCCTTCGTGCTGCGCCATGAGTCCTGGTGGAGTAACGATTGTGCTCTGGGCGTGCGTCGCTATCCAAACTTTGCCAGCGCTGCTCAGCCGCAGCCACGCGATGAACTGGATGCGTATTATAAGCCGCCAGTGGTGCCATCTTTGGAACCATTGCTGGAGAAGATATACAACGATGTGGAGCAGCAGGAATATCAACTGGAGGAACTGCTCGTGGCCAAGTGGCGACAGAGGCGCATCACAAAGCTTGGCATCATGGATATGGAGGAGACGGTCTGCCTGCCAGGCGAACAAATGCCACGACGCAAGAGTTTCTTTCCCAATACACAGCCAGGCACGAGTCGCAAGAGTGTGATGCGTATATCGTGTGTGCTGGAGGAGGAGGAAGAAGAGGATGTGGAGAAACACAAGGAGCAGCAGCAAGCAGAACAGCCCAAAGTTGCTGAAACGCCTGCAATTCAAATATGGGAAGATGAAGCTGCAGCTCCTATTGCTGCTCCAACGTCTCTGACTGCAGCTGCAGCTGTTGCTGCCTCAGCATCTGTCTCACCTGTCGATGATAAGCTGGTGATGCCACCGCCGCCCATACGTAAAATCGAGATATACGAAGATGATGATGCCAACATGCCACCGCCAGCGCCTGCAGCTGCACTTAAGCCAACAGGCAGCGCCTTCTTCGATGCGGACGAAACATGCTCGACGCAAATGTTTAACATATTCATTAAATCTCAGGCGGTGAGCACGCCTAAAGCGACACAGAAACAGGCGCCAGCTCGTCAATTTGGCACTTTGCTCAAGGAAATATCGCCAGAAGCAACAGCTGGAGCAGCTGCACCACCACCACCACCACCATCAGCACCACCCGCTGGGTTGCCTGTTAGCGATGAGGCTGGCAGCGAGACAGCTGCCCAATCTGTTTCGCCCATGTTGCGCAAACAATTGTCAACGATATTGGAAACGTCAGAGCATGGCATGGGCGCAACCACAAAGTCCACGCTGACCAGCACCGGGTCGACCACAGCCTCCACGTCGCCCAGCTTGCAGGCAACAACGGCCTTCATGCTCAGCCACAAGTCAGAGCAGGCGATGGAGAGCACGCCGGGACCGACGCGTTTCCAGCGACAAATGATCAGCGAGCTGTCTGTGGTGGGTGAAGAGCCGACAGTTGGCAGTGGAGTTGCTGCTGCAGCTGGTGCTGGCAATTTCGAGCGTCTGGAGCTCTGGGAACCAAATGCACCAAGTGTGCCGCTGTTGAAATCTCTGCGCTTCCAGGAGGACAAAACGGAAACAGTGCCGAGGCCATTGATGGCCTGCTATCAGGAAGATAAAACCGAGACGTTGCCCAAGTTTCCAGTGGCTCAGCCGGATCTGGCGAATGCATCGAAGCTGCAGCTGCTGCAGCAGCCAGTGCCGGAGATGCCAACGTCCTACGATGAGGATGACATGTGTGGACTCTTCTCCAAGACGCCGCCTAATCCAAAGTCGTTCGGCACGCCCCTCTACGCGGGCAACTCCAAACGAATTTGCAATCAAGAAACGCCCGAAGCATTCAGTAAATCTGTCAAGCAACTGGAGCTGCCCAAGAAGAGTTCCTTTGAGATCTTCGAGGATGAAGGCTATGCGCTGCCTGTCGTTAAAGCTAAAGTCGATAAGCTAGCCGAATCCTTTATGGCAGATCTATCGTTTGTGCCGGAGACGCAGGCCCAGTCCCAACAGCTGCCAATGGAGGTCAAGAGTCAGGCAGCTGCTCAGAAGAAATTTGAAATCTTTTTGGATGAGACGATGCCGCCACCACCACTGCCGCCAGCTGTGCCGGCCATGATGAACTGCACGCTGCACGAGACGCAGTCTGATACGATTGGGCCCGCACACTTGATGGCTTCCTTTATGAAGGATTTTAGCAGTTGTCCCATGCCGCAGGCACTGCCTGGTAATGCTCAGGCTGCGCCGTCGAATTTTGAAATATTCTTGGATGAATCTTTGCCAAATATGCCACCGCCACCTCCAGCTGCAGCGCAATCACAAGGCGCTGAAGCACTGGATAAACTGGACACCATAGGACCAGCTCATCTAACCGCATCCTTTATGAAGGATTGCACTGCACTGGGCAAATGTCCAGCGACACCGGGCAACTCCTCATCCACAGCTGGTACGAGAAAGCTCAAGTTTCTGCAGGATCTGGATAAGTCCAGCACAAAGTCAACAACAGCATCAAGTGGCAAAGATTCCAATGATTTCTTTGAGCTGAATGCGGCGACGGAAATGTTTGCCAGCAACCTGAGCATGATCAAGAACTCCACGTTGTTGCCCAGCAAGGTGGGAGCAACAGCTGCCAGTTCAGCTCTCCTGCCACCTCCTACTGCATCCACCTCCTCGTCCTCCGTGGCCATACCCAAAATTGTTGTTCAGGAACCTCCGCTAGATGATGATCGCAGCATCTACTACAAGACGACACCACTGACGCCCAAGCTATCGCAGAATTTTTGGCAGGATTCGGTGGTTAGCAACTGCTCCAAGGAGATCTTTACACACCGCAAGCCCAGCATCGATGAGTCCATGCTGAATAGCACGCTCTCTAGCAAAAATGTGAATCCATTCAGTGTGGACATCATCAACTCGCTGCTGGACTCCATTGAGTTCTCGCTGTACATCGAAAAGCTGCCCAATTGCCAGCTCCAGGGACATGTAAAGCGCCTCACGCCCCAATCGACGCTGGAGGTGAATGGCGAACATTTTGAGGTGCACAAGATTATAGGTAAAGGCGCTTACGGCTGCATCTACAGTGGCATCCACAGCAAGTCGGGCAAGAAGTTGGCTTTCAAGCAGGAGCGACCCACCAACTACTGGGAGTACTATATATGCCTCGAGGTCCACTCGAGATTGGAAAATGAGAAAATGGTAATGGTAGAGCATATGCTCCATAACTTCCATATTCATATTTATAATTAATGTTCATCTCTTCCCTCTCTGTAGCTGCCCGGCTATATGAACATCGACTACGCTCTGGTGGGCAATAATAGCAGCGTCTATATCTCAGAGTTTTCGGATTATGGCTCTTTAATCTCCGTCTGCAACAAGTTCAAGAAGCATACGAATAAGAATATGGATGAATATGTTGTCATGCATCTGTGCTGTCAGCTGTTGGATATAGTCGATCATCTGCACGCTGTAGGCATTATACATGCCGATATCAAAGCAGATAACTTTTTGCTTATGCGACCGTAAGTACTACTTTTAGTTGTATAATATAATTAATAATATGAAGTATAACAGGGTATTCTCTAGTCAGTCAGCGTTGATTGATAATGTAATTAATTTATTAATTCAAATACAATTAATACAATTTTTCTACAGCTCAAATTTAATCCTTATACCCTGTAAATAGCAACTCGTTCTTACATCCAATTAAAATATTCTCTTTTTCCGTTCCAGTTTGAGCGCTGAGGCAAATGAGCTGAGTGTGCAACTAATTGACTTTGGCGTGGCCATTGACACGAAACTCTTTGCGCCGAACCAGACGTTCGACTACGTTCATAACGAGGAGGCCTTCAAGTGCATTGAGATGCGAACGGGTCGTCGTTGGACATATCAATTGGATTTATTTGGCCTGGTCGGTGTGATGCATGTGCTGTTATTTGGCCGTTACATGGAAGTAACGCAGCGACAGCCGGGCGGCATTTGGATGCCAAAAACAGCATTGCCGCGTTATTTCAGTCGTCAGACCTGGGAGTCCATATTCCGTACGCTGCTCAATGTGCGCGATTGCCGCAGCATGCCCAATTTACAGCAGCTGCGTACCATGCTCAAATCAGAGCTGGCCGAAAAGGAGAAATATGTGGAGGCGGCCATAACTAAGTTCAATTTGATTATGCAAAGACAAGGATAGAAATGTGTAACTAATTATGTGTTAGCTTAGTATCTGTATGTTTTCTAAGATATATCTTAAATTGTAGTTATCTTAAATTTTACTTTATTTACTGCTCTTGTCCACAATGAGCCTGACAGCGTTGCCACATTGTTAACAAACTTTTTAATAATGTTTTTTTTGTTTTGCACAAGTTCGGTATTTTAAAGTAGTAAATTTGTTCGTTTTGTTTCTTTAATACCAACAATATAGAGGAGTAGCTAAAATTAAATATTTAATATGTATGTTTATATCCTTTTTACCAACAATTACATGATCCTTTTAAACAACCACAATTGCACGCTTTTGTGCCGTTAGAATCGCGGTCGCTTTTTACAATTTTGCGCGTATAAACAAAATAATTTCGACCCAATTAAGCGGTTTTACGTACATTTTACAATGCGGCAGCGAGCATTAACTGAAGCGCAGCAATAACAGTTGAATCCCAACCACTGTCCCAGCCACGCCCCCTCTTGCTGACCACCTACTCAATTCGAGTGCAATGTAATTTTTGGTTGAATCAAATAATTTGGGTTATAGCATTTGGTATTTTGCGAATGTGGCGCCATTTGCATTTTACAGGCATTTTGTCGTTGTCAGACTATATACATACACATGCATACATATGTATATACACATACACATATGTATGTATATTTGGCAGATAACGTTTCCGGCAATGTCATCGCAATTGGCCCTGCGGTCTCGTGTGCGTCCATATGCACAGCATATAAATCAAAGTCAAAACAGCTCGACATGATTCACAAATGATCAAAACAGACGAGCCAACGCTCAGTTCCCTTTACCCCTTGCCAAGCATTGCCATATGAAAGTCTTATAAATCAACTACTGTGCGTGTATGTATGTGTGTGTGCAGTGTTTGCACGGTGGCGGCTGCTGCTGTTAGCCCTGGCCGGAACCATTGCATGCGGTTGACTGTTTTTGACTGCAAGCTGCTAAGTTAGCACAAAATGTTAGTGTTAGTGCATGCGTCTGTGTGTGTGTGTGTGTATGGTTCCCTTCGCATTCGCACTGTGCGCAGTTTGTCAAAAATTTTGATTAGCCAAACACAAAAAAAATAAATAAATATACGTTGAGGCAGTTGACGACTGTTGCATGATTGGAAAAATACATCTTATATTTCATGTTTGCTGAGCTTAACAACTGGCTTACCGAACTTGTTCCTGATTGAGGAGTAAAAAGTTAAAATGTCGAGGCGGCCAAGTGAGCCAGTTCGCAAATGAATTTGATCTACATTACAATGTAATTATGTATACGTACCAGGGCTTCCAATTTAACCGTTACGCGATTGAGCTCATTATGTTAGCATAATTTCCAGAGCAGCCAAGTGATTTGATTTGCAATAATTTAACATTGGTAATTATACGTACCAGGGCTACCAATTAGCATTTGATCTACTTTTACATACAATGTGATTGTTTGTATGCATGTAAACATACATATGTATGTATGTGTGTACAACTACAAGGATTGGCCGCTTAACATTCATTTGGTTCAGCTATGCCTAACAGTAGCTGCACTTGATCTACTTTCTAAATACATTTTTAAGCATTAATACCAGGGCTGCTGACTAAGTGTTACTTTTCCTTTGGCCTAGCAGCTCTGATAATAGGATAATTCGATAAAATATGGCATAAGAATTCAGTTTATATATATATTTATATAAATATATAATAGTTTTGTTGAGCAAATTTAAGGCAGCTGCTGCTTCTAGTCAGCCCAGGAGTTTTATTTACCAAGCAATTGTTGTGGTTTTATTTGAGAGGCCACACATATACACACATATACCATTGCAGCTTGGGTCTCACATGGACATACATGATTTATGCAAATTGAAAATGACCTTAGACCCTGACAAACACACACACACATACAGACACGCTGGCATGAACACTGTCCATTTACCATGTCATGCATGTTGTACATGCAGACACACACACACACACACACACACATACATACATGTATGCGTGTATATCCATATGCATGTGTGTGTGCATTTTTGGGACTCCTGTTGACTTGATTGTGGCAGCTGCTTGCCGCTTAGCTGCTGTTTGGACCACATGCACAGCTTCCATAACCATTTACAGTTGCTGCACAGCTTAGCAGCAAAACCCTAAAGGATAACGAAGGGAGTCGGCAGGCTCTTACACACGCACACATACTATACATATGTATGTATATACATATACATTTTTGTATGTATTTTTGTATAGGTTGGCATCATGCATTTTGCATCATCAAGTATTTTTGTGCCATTATTTCATGAAATTCCCATTTATTTTGCAGCTGCTCTGCTCCAAAAAAGCGCGCGTCCTTTTGGCCAACAACAAAAATAAATGAAAATAAAAATAAACATATTGGCCCTATGTATTTTCAGCCAGTTCAATGTTTTTCTATTTGGATTTGGCAAAAAGAAAAAAACGAAGAGATTAGCAAAAGCAAAGGCTTAAATAGATGCGGAGTTTAGATGAATATATGAAGAGTTGAAGGATTTTAGAAAATGAACAAAAAATATATACCATAGGTATGTATCAAATATGTATGTATGTCTGTTGCCCAATAAGAGCGCTGAGGCATCTGATAAAATATATAAAAAAATAATAATAATAAAAAAAAAACAAAATAGAAAAGGAGAAAAAAGAAAACCCTTTAATGTTCATAAAACTAACTATCATTACTATAATAATTATTATTCTAATGAATATTTCTTAATGACGATCAGCACAAAGTTTCTTAGTTTATCAAAAAGTTATTATAGTTAATAATAAATAAAAATAATTATATAAATTAATTTAATAAAAAATTCTTATATATTATAAACATTTTTACAATTTTACATTCTATTAAAATATTGAATATTATTAATAATATTATTTACTAAATATTTAACAAAAACTTACCAGAAGATGAAGAAGAAGGAGGAGGTGAAGCACTGTACTGGACTTCTTACCGGAAGGAACTCAGCTATGCGACTGTTGTGGCGCTGCAGCAGGCTGCTTTTTATATAGGGCGCAACACCCCACCACACACACACACACACACATACACAAAGTCAGGCTCAACTCGCTTTGAGCACGAGTTAGCGGTGTTGATTCTTATACTCACACATACACACATATAAGCTTAGTATATTATGTATTAAAAAATACCAAAAATGGAACACAAAAATTCTGTTGATCGCTTTTTTCTGTTTCATGAGTGGAACGTGAACATTGAAACGGGTGCTAAAATGAAACTAATTGCAAAAAATAAATATGAAATTAAAAAGAAATACATATTTATAAAACTGATGCAAAAGTTTGGCTTCAGTAACAATATTAAATACAATAAAATAATATAGTATACAAAATATGTAAAAATGTATAAAAATATATAAGTAAATAATATAAATATATACAAAAATAATTATATATAATAAATATAATTATAATAAATAATATCTGTGCATATGTAACATTAAGCCTCTGTGCTCGCTCAATTAATATAAATTATTATAGTTGTTTTAATTAGCCAATGAAATTGATGATTTATTGTGCTATTGTTTTTTGATAATTCATTAGATTAAAAAAAAATATTTTGTTGCTATTTCTAAACTTTTTTTTATGCATGTTTTAGCTCAACTGTTTTTATCGCACTTGTTATGAAAGAGGATGTTGTGTAGATGCAATGATTATATCATGTGTCATTTATTTAATGAATATAAGAGAATTTTTCATTTGAAAAGTTTATAAAATATATCTAACTAGCTAGATTTATATTAGGTTTTCAATTGATTTACTGATTTAATAAATTGTTTCTCCTTTCTCTTTGAAGATATTATGCATTAAATTAGCAAAATCATCATAAAGATTAGTATTACAATTTTTTAATTTATTTTTTAATTTATTAAAAGTTATACTGTTTAGGTAAATTTTGATTGCATGTCGAAAAAAGTGCTTCACTAATTTTCCCTTTCTTCAAAATTATGATCAATCTAAAGCCGAAATATCCCAAAACACTCAGAGTAGTTAAAGAGGGAAATTCTGATGACATGCTAGACTCAAAATTTCCCTGCTCTCACATGTAATAGAGTTTCGACTTTGTTACAAACTTTTGTTTACAGATTCACAATTGAACTTATGTAAAAATTGAAATAAAATTGAGCAAACAGAGAAACTAACTAAAAATGATGCTAACCAAATAATCGTTTATAACAATTATATGGCCAGCTATATAATTAATATCATGCAACAGTATATCAGAATGTTTGTCATGCATTTGCCATAACTTCAGAAATCGTCAGCTTCATGGAGCTGCAATGAACCAATGGAATTTACAATTAACGCGCGGTTATCGTTCGCTTAATCAGAGAGGGAGAGAGAGATGATAAAACATGAATGTATATAGTGTATATAAATGTGTGTGTGTGTGTCTGTGTAGGAACAGTAGAGCAGAGAGTTAAGCACGTCTAATTGCCGGTAATAAATGCATAGTGCTTGTCGTTCAGCTGATGTCTGGCCCGGCTCGGTCCGGTCTGCTCGAGCGTGCGGGCGGGTCTGTGTCAATAGTAGTATATTCAAGTCGTCGCTCTTCAAATAATGCTCAGACGTATTTCAGTTATTGACACGCATAGACGTCGCGATTCGACTTGGTGTATGAGTCTATATGAGCGCGGCTAGCGTGTTTACGGCAGCGTTTATAAAACTATTAAATAATATACATACAAAATAAGGAAAAACATAAGAGATTAGTTGCCTTTCGAAAATGGGCGCTGACTTAGAAAGTACAGGTGAATATAATCTTGAAGTGCCAAAGGATTAACGCGTTGAAGTGGCATAATAAAACCTGGAATATATTCTATATATATATTTATGTGCACTGATTTGATCAGTAATATAATTCAAACAAATTACAATTAAAAATTACAGTGAAAAAAATGTTTGTTGTGCAAAAAAGAAAGAAGAGAAAGTTGACAAAAAAAAGAAGCAAAAATAACACTAAGCTACAAAAGTCTGGTTTTTGAAATAATCACAAAGTGTGAAAGAGTAAATTGTTTATAATATAATTTGTGTAAAAGCCAAGAAAGAAAGATTGCAAATTGGGAATATATATATATTATATTTGGCTATACAATACATATATTCCAAAAAGTTTATATATATAATATATATACATATATTCTTATATAATTGTTATTTTATCTCAAAGTGTAAAAGTTTTTATATAACATTTATAATATAGTTTGAGTAAAAACTATGAAAGAAAGTTTAAGAACTGTGTTTATATAAATCATATTTGGTTTATAATATATATTATTAAAAAAAATGTATATACATAATATATCAATACTTATATAATTGTTATTTTGTCTTACATAATTTTTATAGATTTCTTATGTATATTCAAAAAGTCAAGTCTTCAACTTACATCTATCACACCTTGACTATATTTTTAACCTACTTCAAGAAGGTTTTATAACTTTGGCACGTCTACTGTGCGCGTGGCGAATCAAGCATTTCTATATCTTTATTTAGCATAAGAGCTTTCATTTATGACGCTCATTGAAGCCAGCTATATAAACTGTAGCAGGGTTATAGAGATATGCCGTTTGGAGTGTTGAATAAACAATTTGAGTTTAATGGGCAAAACCCCAAAAATATTGAAAGTGATTTACTGTGGGCTTTCACACAGAATAATGAAAAGAATGATCAAGTGCAAGGTGCAGAGCAAATCGTAAGATATAGTAAGATATCTACAGAGATATAGTAAGATATCTACAGTTAGACTTATGGAATGTAGCAGCTAAAGTAAAGCCGATATCTGATATATAAATCCGCGATATATAAAATTTGTTATAGTTATTATTCTATATTTTCATTTGTATATACTTTCTGAGGTTCTCTGAGCTACCACAATATTCTCTGTAATAAACTTAATGCAATTACCTAAACCCACATCCGTTTAGTTTATCAATAGACTTCAGAAATATTTGACTGTAAAGAATTTCAGTTCACACGATTAGATTGAAAACAAGTTTTTAATCAGCGGAGAACACATTGCTTGTTATATGGCTGTCATATAAGTATTTATGTTTATTCGAGTATCAATGAACTTATCGAAATCGATTTCGAACTTGATTTGCGATCCCCCCGGATTGATAATGACATGAATAACCGATCAACTGGTCGAACTGGCCTCGATCATAGCCAAAAAAACAAATTTGACTATAAAAGCAAGGCTGTAAGATGTGTATTTTTTACCGATTAGAATCTGGAACTATAAGCTATGCACGTCTGAAATTCGAAGAAACTATTAGGTTATGCATATAATATATACCCTGTAATTTGAAAAGATTAACTTTATTTAGCTTGAGCTATAGTTTTTTATAAGGGTATAGGCAAATACCTATATCGATTTCCGAGTGCTTTCTAGAAAGCATATAGATGCAGATTGAATATATCGCAGATACCCTGTAATATTTAGATATATAGATAAAGTTCACTCAGTTCAAGCAACAAATTTCCCTTAATAATTCCCTATATGATATAGCATATACATATGTATATAGCTCTATTGCCTATATATGTATATGCAGTAGAAACCGGTTATAACGTCTACACTTTCTGTATAAGCTTCTAGAGTTCGCTCAACAAAATAATATAAAAATTCGGATATTTCTTCTAATGAATCTCTTGTCTTTCATTCTCATCTTCTTCATCACTTAGGCCCCTGCCTTGGCATACGACATCTGCAGGCTGTTCTGCTCTTCTTGGCCATCGCTGTGAACTATATAGCACGACTCAATGTCAGCGTATCCGTTGTGGCCATGACGGATGCTGCGACAACCAATCCAGATTTTCCGGTAAATTGAACACGTTGACAGCATCTATTTAATGTCTCACTTAACTAACTCTCTCTCTCTCTCTCTCTGCTGTACACAGGAATACGACTGGACAGAGGCACAAAAATCGTATATACTCTCCAGCTTTTATTGGGGCTATATTGTGACTCAATTTCCAGCTGGCTTTCTGGTGCGTCGCTATGGCGCCAAGTTGGTGCTCTTCATACCCACCTTTGCGACGGCCTTGCTGAGCTGCCTGACGCCCTATTTCATTAGCTGGGGCGGGTGGCTGGCGTTCAGTGTGCTGCGCCTGATAATCGGATTGTTTCAGGGCCTAATCTTTCCGTGCATTCACGAGCATTTGGCCAAATGGTCGCCGCCCAAGGATCGCAATCGTTTGGGCGTCTTTGCCTATTCGGGGTCCGATTGCGGCACCGTTATGGCCATGGCTCTTAGTGGCCTGATTGCCGAAAGCTCGCTGGGCTGGCCGGGCATATCGTACGTTTCGGCGGGACTTTGTGGCATTTGGTGCATCCTTTGGCTGCTGCTGGCTGCGGATAATGCGCCGAACTCACGTTTGATTGGCGGCGATGAGCGTGATTACATTGAGCGTTCGATGCGACGCAACGATGGCTTCCATGACCAGAAGATTGCGATACCATGGCGTGCGATTTGGACCTCGGCGCCGTTCTATGCATTGCTCGTTGTGCGCAGTGCCCAGGGCTGGGCGAACTCAACGATGCAGCTACAAACGCCGGCATATATGCACGGCGTACTCGGTATGGACATCAAGAGCAATGCCCTCTATTCGGCCCTGCCCTTTCTGGCCATGTGGTGCATGTCGTATGTGTATTTGGCCATTGCCGATTTGATCATGGCCCGGCAATGGCTATCGCTGACAACGCTACGCAAGTCCATCAATACGATATCATATTGGGGTCCAGCGGCGGCAATGATTGGCATCGGTTTCCTTGACAAAAGCCAAACAGGCCTCGCCATTGCTCTGATGACAATTAATGCCGGCCTTAATGCGGGCTCCGGCATCGGCAGCATTTTAACCATTATCGACATGTCGCCCAATCATTCCGGCATGCTAATGGCCATCGTCAATGGCGTGGGCAACATCTTTCCGCTGCTGACGCCGCTGCTGGTGGGCGTCATTGTTACCGAGCCGGTAAGTTCTCAGTCTTAGCCGACGACGACGTGTTGGCCGGCCCAACCTGGCGCTGTAGTCCTATTATAAATACTTTCCGGGCATTGCTTGCAAAAGGGTAGATTGCGTGGGCGTAGGCTTAGGTAACAGGTGCGAGAAAGCATCTATTATGCTATCAGACTAATGGCATTTATCCTCATATTTGAGTGCGAATTGAGCCGAGTCTTTAGACCTTTGTCGACCTCTTTGTCAGTCCGATTGTTTGTCTACTCAGCTATTCAGTTCAGTTGTTATTTGCTGGTGTGGAATTCTGTTTTCCTTTATCATCTCTCATTTTCTACATATCCGTTCATCTTGCTTTATATCTTATCCGTTCTTTATCCGTCGATTTCATTATTCAACTTTTTCATCATCCATCATTCACTATGTTTATACATCTTCATATCTGTAACTCTCTATCCCTTTTTTTGTTTATCATATGCACGTCTGTTCATCCCTTGAATATTTGCTTTTTCTTTCTCTATATACAACTGGGTTTTCCTCTTTTTATCCGCGTTCAAGGATTGAACAGAGTAAATCTCTCTTTCTCTTCTTTCTCTAAATACTACTGGTTTTCCATCTATTTATCCGCGTTCAATCCTTTTTTATATTCATCTATCTGTCTCTTCTTTCTCCATATACAACTGTCTATCCGTCTATTTATCCGTCTTTTTGAGCCTTTGGAACATCCATTTCTTTGTCATTTCTTTATATGTAAGCAATTGCTTATCCGTTTTTTTTTTGTTTATCCATCATTCAATCCAACTATTTGTCATCAGTCTTTACTTTTCATGTGCTATATACAATTCTCTATAATCTACCAATGAATTTCATTGATCAATCCTCTCTATCCATCTATTTATCAGTCGTCTATCGTTCTTTCTACCTAGCTTTTCAAATGTCCTCCTATTCTCTATAATTATCCATGTAATATTGACATCTATCCGTCTCTTGTATATCCGTCTTTCCACTTGAGCACACTATTTTCCTATCCGTCTCTTTATCCATTTTTTGTATTTATCTATTTATCCGTTCATTTATCCATTTTTGTATTAATCTATTTATCCGTCCACTTATATGTTTATTTATCCGCCTATTTTCATCATCTAATCATCGCATCCCCCTTAATCTCTCCCCTACCATATATTGTCTATCTAGTTCTATCTCCGGATAAAAGATCTAGCCTAGAAGCAAAGCTATATGTATTACAGAGTATCTACAAGTCTTATACACCACAACTAGTTCACATTCTCCTTAGCTTATGCATCCATACCAAGAAAAAAAAAAGGAAACCAAAAGTTTGCAACTAATTTCAGGGTATTTTCTAGTCGATTAGCTTGCACTTAATTCACCCACAACTGTTTTTGATAATATCTCGTCGCTTTATCTATTTCGCAGAGCTCGCGCACTCAATGGCAAATTGTGTTCGCATTAACGGCCATTGTGTTCTTCATTGGCAACCTGGTGTACATAATTTGGGGTACGACCGACCAGCAGCCTTGGGATGCGGTTGACTTTCTCAAGCCGCGCGATGCCGAGCAACAGCAACAACAGCTGGAACCCAGGAAATCTAAAGCGAAAAGCGAAAAGGAAATCTAAGTAAATAGATGTAAGGCCAGATTAGCTGTGAACTGTAAAATAAGTAGAAATTAAGCAACAAATTAAATTAATATGCGGCATGGCACGCGGCGTATACGCAACGTAAACATTACGTATACACAGCCGAGAGACGCATACAACTAGGAGGGGGGGAGGGGGGGTTTGTAGAGAGAGAATGAAAAGAGAAATGAAAAATGCGGTTAAGCATTGATTGTACTCAGCTCTGAGCCGGACAATTGCGTTGATTTTTAATTAAAAATTCTTAAAACGTTTTTGCGTGTATTTTAATTTCTTGTTTGCCTCGCGTATCTTTCGCTGTCGCTGCTGCTGCTGCTGCTGCTGCTGCTTCTTCTTTTGCTTGAGCCGCCGCAAAATGTAATAGAAAATTCTTGTTACTATTTCAGCTTTGAAATGAATTCATTTTCTATTTTTGGTATTTTTAGGCCACGCATTTGCATGGCCAGCAGCCGAGGCCGTAGACGACTTTCAGTCACTCAATGCCAAAAATAATCAAACAAAAAAAAGTAAAGTAAAGTAAAGCAAATGCAAGAAATTCCCAAAAAAAAAAAAAAAAAAAAGCAAAACGAAACTTTGCACACAAATCAGAAAAATGGACACTTGGCGGAATTTATGCACGAACGCGTGCGCACAGTACGCTCTCGTCCGGGAATTGTTTGCCAGCAGGCAGCAGCAGCCAGTGGACATAGCCAACAGCAGTAGCAGCAGCAGCAGCAGCAGCAGTCGTCGCCCAACAAGGCCAACAGCCATAGTCATAGCCACAGTCAGATCCCAGCGGCAAGTATGGCAAGTGGCATGTGGCATGTGGCATGGGGCATGCGGCATTTTTTTTGGTTTCTGCTTCCTTATGCCACTTGTTTTTTAGCCAGCTGCGCCTGCAGCCTCCCGCGAGCCGAGCCCCAAAAACCAAACTGAAAACCGAAAACCGAAACGAAACCAAAACGAACATGTTTTTCAATTAAAATCGTTGAGCAGCGCACAAAAATTCATTTGAATTGCCCACAGCGGATAGCAGCCAAAGACAAGTCATAAATGACCACTTTCATACACATACGCACACACACGCACACAAACAGAAGCACATACAGATATGCCTACATACATACATATATAGAGAGAAAGAGAGAGAGAGAGAGAGAGATAGACGCACTAGTTAGTAGTAGGCTGATCAGGTGTTGCCTGCAGTGAGAGAGCGATAGAGGGAGGGAAAGAGTGAGAGAGAGAGAGTGCACCTAGCGTCTCTTAATTTAGCTCTGTTTGTTTGATTTCTATAAATTTAGCCTTCTAGAAGTATTTGCTTTGCTGTATGAGAATGAACGCGTGAATTTATAAAAGTATGTTCAATTAGAACAAAATGAATACATTTCTAGTACGCGCATGTATACCTTACGCAAATGACTGTTTACCGTTTGAACTTTCACGCTCTGTTCACAAGATCAACTGAAGAAAAGAATGGTTGCTCTCGCTCTAACCAAAAGCCTTCGGTACTTTTCGTATTTGGTTTCGGAATGCTCGCTCTCGCTCTAAGCAAAAGCCTTCGGTACTTTTCGTTTTTGTATTCGGCTTAGCACCTTGCATTAAACTATTCGTGTGACGCTCTTTTCACGAACATCGTTTCGGTAGCGATACGATTGGCGCACCATACTCTCCACAGTCACATACACATGTACACTCACACTCACGAATGTGCTTAGCGAACGCAACTCTCTCATGTATACCAATACATACACAAGTGACTTTTTGCTGCATTTAACTCAAGCAAACGGTCGGGGACGAAGAAGATCCAAGCAAAACAAAAATAAACGCTTGCTAGCCGATCGCGAATGAGCTCGTGTGGAAGAACCGAAGCAATCGCATGCTCTCAACATTTTTTCTTAGTGTGAGTGAGAGACGCTTATTTGCAGCTATTGAGTAATGGATCTGATTTTGTTTTCCATTTCATATTCCATAATCCATGTTTTATTCTGCAATAGAGAGAGAGAGAGAGGAGGATATTCTTAACACTTTTGTTATAACCAGAAATATGTGCTTTGAAATAATTGAGGATTGAAAACTAAGAATGAAACATGAGATATTTGTAATAGGATATGAAATGTCCAATATTCCATTTTCATCATTTAATGTTAAATTTTATATTCCATAACAAATGTTTCATGTTTCATTCCATTCATTCCATATGCTATTTTTCTTTTCCAATATTCTCTCTCTCTCCCTCTCCCAACACTCTCATAATGTAACCAGAAATATGTACTTTGCATTACAATCATAAAATTGTATTAATTCAGTAACATTTTCTTGTAATAATGATCAAAGATATATCATCGACAAGTATGTCAATTAAGCAAAGCCAAAACACATTTACTCAATATATACGCATCAAAGTCGCATCGATTTTGGCTAACCACAAAAGCAAAGCAACTGCATATGGATGTCTATGGACATATTTGAGTAAATAGTTTTAGGCAAATAATTGTGAATATAGTATTTCATGTTTGTCTATCGAATGCATACGATTGATATTCAAAATGAGTTGCGAAACGCAATAATGAGATGACCACAAGAGCTGCAATTCCAATGGACTGTGGCTACGAAATTGTTAGTTGGTCATCATCATAATTATATACATATGTGTATATCAATATATATACACACGCACACTCAGGCATATGCTATTGGTTTATATAGTAATTCGATATAGCCATAGCAATGGCGAGTGTTCGCACTTAGCTAGCATTTAAGTTAATATTAGAAAGTGAGATATGCATTTGTGTTGGGCGTCAATTTGCAAATTATAAGTGAGGCAACAGCAGCTGCTGCTGCAGCAATAGGAGCAACAGCAACAATCAACGACAACAGCTCGAAAGATGCTTTTATTGTTTTGCCCAAGGGTCAGAGTGAAAGGCAGAGAATCTGTCAGAATATGTGCATAGCGATGGTCGCGTGACACGATGCAATTTGCCCACGATATATATACATATACAGTAGACGTTCAGTACGACGTTCAAGGCTATAACCATATAAGTTTGCTTATATATAAGATTTACTCTTGCTTTCATCGTGCTACGAGCTCTCTCAGCTCAGCTCTAATTGCTCATCAGATCAGAGTCAAAATTTGTGTTGAAACTGCTTCGGCAGCCACAGGGACAGACACATACATACACATACACACACGCACACACGCACACGCACACTGTGATACGTAACACACAATCATAGGCACAGTATGACCATAGACAACGCTGAGCACACGCTCTACCTCCCTCTCTCTCCCCCATCTCTCATTCTCTCTCACAAACACACACACGTGTGTATATTCATTGCAAATGGAGCGTCAAGTACAGGAATTGCTGAAAATTTAATTTATGCCCGGCGCTTTCAATTGAAGCACGGCCCGTCGAGCAACAATAGCTGGAAATTAACAGGCACAAAAGCCTCGGGCACCGGATCTGATCTCTTGCTCTTGTGGTTGCATAGCTGGAGACGTCTCTTATGCAGCAGCCAGCAGTCTCTAGTCAATGCAATGTCCAATAAGTGTGCTGTTGCTGCCTTTCCATTCTTTCAGTTTTTGGTCGCTTAATTAATATTGCATAAGCGCAGCGCCAGCTGCAGCAGGACATGGCGGCAGCTGTTGTCCTTTATGAGCATGCGGCACAGTCGGCCAACACGAGCGTGAATTTATGCGTTCCATTTTACTTTTGTATGGGTGCATGTGCATGTGCATGTGCATGTGTGTGTGCATGTGTGTGTGTGTGTGTTGTCCTTCAATATTTATGATGCGCCCATGATTGATGTCCATTTTTGCACTTCAGAGCAATCGGCGCATTTTTATGCAAATAGCAATGGGTCGGCGAGCAAATTGCGGTTCCATTGTGTCCGCTACTTGCAAGTGGCTTAATGCTGCTACCAATTTTGAAGCCGAGTTTACACACTTGCAATCTGTTCAGAGTTCTGCGGTAACTAGACTAAGTCCGATGCACAGCCATTTGTGGGTACGAATTTATTGTGGGATTGTGTGAATAGGCTGGATAAAAGAAAAGCTTTGTCACCTATACAATCGCCCAAGAAGTAGTAGTAGAATGAGTACTAATAATAGTAATGAAAGTGTCAAAAATAGTAGTGTTGAAGTAGTAGTAGTAGTAGTAGTAGAAATAGTAGTAGAAGTAGTAGGAGAAGTAGTAGTAGAAGAAGTAGTAGTAGTGTAGTAGTAGTAGTGTAGTAGTACTAGTGTAGTAGTAGTAGTGTAGTAGTAGTAGAAGTAGTAGTAGTAGTGTAGTAGTAGTAGTAGAAGTAGTAGTAGAAGTAGTAGTAGTAGTATAGTAGTAGTAGTAGTAGAAGTAGTAGTAGTAGAAGTAGTAGTAGTAGTAGTAGAAGTAGTAGTAGTAGTAGTAGTAGTAGAAGTAGTAGTAGAAGTAGTAGTAGTAGTAGTAGTAGTAGTAGAAGTAGTAATACGTCGAAGAAAAAGTAGCAGTAGAAGAATAGATGCATCGTAGTAGTAGTAGAATAGCATATTCGCATAAGTACAGTAGTAGTAGTAGGATAAAGGTAATAAAAGGAAAAGTAGTAGATTGAAGAACATCAACAGTAATTAATGTAAGAATCAACAAAATTTTGCTATGAATACTTTCGACAAACTACTAAGAAAAATGCTTTTAAATACATTTTTTCCTAGAACCAACTATTCGCAAAGTTTCAAGTTTTAGTTTTACTTATATTTATTTTAATTAAATAAATATTTTTTTTCATGCTTAAAGCCTTTTAAGTTTCTGCTACCTTTGTTACCTTTCTTTACGCTTTTAAGTTTTCACTCTTTACTTTTCATTTTCTTTCAGTTGTATTCGATGTCCTTTTACTACTATTTTTTCCCTTAGGTAAATCAATATTTTATGAATAACTTTTCTATTTTTTTTTTTTTTTTTTGCATGAACTTTAATAAACAGCGAGTTGTATTTAAATATGTTGTTTATACTTATATTTTTCGTTATTATTTTTGCAGTTGGGCATTTTTTTTTTTTTTTAATCAATGTTGCCCCATGCCACAATTTCATTTGCATTTGCATTTCCATTTGCATTTTCATTTTCTTTGCTCTCTCTCTCTCTCTCACACTTGTTTGCTCTGTGTCTCTATATCTATCTCTGTATCCTGTTTGACCTTGTTAATAGAGAAAGAGAGAGAGAGAGAGCGAATGAAAGAGAGCCGTGTGGCACCTGCCGCACACGTTTTAAATAAATGAAGTGCAGATCAGGGCAAGCTACAATAACAACAATCAGAGACAACAACATGCAACAACAATTGCAACAATGTGGCGCCATATTATATTGTTAATGCGCTGACTACAAAATTCTGTCGACTTGTCGTCTGCCAAAGCAAAAATCTAGAGAGTGCAATAAAAAACAAATAGCAAAACATATTCGACTGCATGATACTCGTTTAGTATTACAGATTTTTGATAAATTTATAAGTAATTTGATTGTTTCAATTATAAGTAGTATTTTATTGTAAGTTATAGGCTAATATGTAGAACATTTAATTAATACTACTTTTAAGGCAAATCATGTTGAATCATGTAAAGCTATAACAGTTGAACACTTCATTCCTTACGCTCTTCTGCCCATGCATACATGTATACATATGTACATACACACACTTTAAAAAATATATTCGCTCATTTTAACTCGCTCTCGCTCTAAGCAAAAGCCTTCGGTTCTTTTCGTTTTTGATTTCGGAATGTTCGCTCTCGCTCTAAGCAAAAGCCTTCGGTACTTTTCGTTTTTGTATTCGGCTTAGCACCTTGCATTAAACTATTCGTGTGACGCTCTTTTCACGAACATCGTTTCGGTAGCGATACGATTGGCGCACCATACTCTCCACAGTCACATACACATGTACACTCACACTCACGGGCGCTTAGCGAACGCAACTCTCTCATGCATACTAACACATACACAAGTGACTTTTTGCTGCATTTAACTCAAGCAAACGGTCGGGGACGAAGAAGATCCAAGCAAAACAAAAATAAACGCTTGCTAGCCGATCGCGAATGAGCTCGTGTGGAAGAACCGAAGCAATCGCATGCTCTCAGATTTTTTTTTTCAAATTGTGAGTGAGAGTCGCTCAAGAAATGCAATGGAGTCAGAGTAATTCCATATTTGTCACGCCCCCAATAGATATAGTTCAATAATTTGAATAGATTTGCAGTCCAACTCATACAAGTGTATGCAAACCAAATATCCATATTCTTTAACTTCTCTAGAGGGAAAAGATGTAATGCATTTTAAATCAACAGCGAATATACTCTTTACTTTGCTCTGAACGAGTATGTGGAAGAGAAAGGAATCGCTGCAAAGTGCAAGCCAACAAAATGCGATGCCAAATGGCGGCAGCAAAAGAATTTTTAGAATTCATTGAATTTTAAAACATAACAATAAAGCACTCAACATTCGCCATGTGCCAAACGAAGCCAAAGGTAGTCGCAACAAATACACACACACACATACACACACACATACACACATACATGCATAAGTGTGCAGATGTATCTCAAGCGTGTTGATTTTAGCCTTAGCCAAGTCCTGCTCAGCGAGCTTGAAAATTGCAAGAAAAGTTTTTTATTCGCGCCAAAGGAAAATCACATTTTTTGTAATGAATCACAGCTGGTGCAGCAACTATTGCTGCAGCCGCAGCAGCCACAGCTATAGCCATAGCAACAGCAGCTGTTGCATGCAACTGATTTGCAATTCATTTGGCAGCTGGAGTTCGCCTGCTTTCAATTTGCACGCATTTAAAGCCCACAAATTCAAGTGATCGAATAACTTATGCAAGTCTATGCATATAATATATAAAATATATAAATAAATCTATATACATACACACACATCCCACTTGCAACACGTTGAAAAGTTTTTCGCTCATGGTCGAAAATACGTTTACAGCAATAAACGTGTTGATTTATTGATTTTGCACGTCGCATAATTTACTTTGCCTGCCTGACAGCATGCAAAAAAAAAAAAAAAAGAAGACGAAGAGAGCCGCAACAACTACAACAATAACAAAGTGCCGTTGCAACGCCAACACCAAAGCAAAGCAAATGAAATCCTGTGCTCCGTACGGGCGTTTCTTCCATACACTTGCCAGTTAGAGTATGCCAACTTATTCGCTATATATGAATCATCAACTAAGTAAGATATTAATATTATAAATAACTTCAATTCAAAATTGCAAAAATAATGCACATTGTGTTGACTTTAATTAATATTAGCTTGCATATTCATATTGCAGCTGAATCGCTTATTTAGATTATTCTATAGAGTATTTGAGCTTTCGCAAACTTTGTCTTACTCTCTCTCATAACATTTGTATTATTGCTTTTGATCCCGTTATATGTTTACTCAGCAAACAGCTGCCATAGCTGTCAGCTCTGGTGTGAGCATGATAGCTAATCTGCTGTGTGCATGTTATTGGTCCTCATGCTTTTGATCCCGTTGTCTTAGCTGTCTAGCCAGCTGAGCGCAGACCACTGAGGCCGCTTACGTCAATGGCGAGCTGAGATTGTGCTGGTGTTAGGTGATTTAGTCAGAGCGCGTCTGCTATGTTTGATCGTTCGTTTTCTCTGAGTGCGCGGGTGTTAAAGTGTTTTTTTTTTTTCTCAAAATAAAAGTATTGCCTTGAGTGTGAATTACAATAGAAGTGCAATTTATGAGTGAGAAGTGATTTTAATATAAAAGACATAAAAATATATAGTTTTTATTTATTTTATACGAATATTTATCAAATGTTAAATTAATTCTTCGTTGCTCTTGAGCTTATGCATTGAAGACGAATTGGCGAGCAACGCAGAGAGAGCGTAATGTGAAGAGAGAGTGAGAACACTCTCGCAGAGAGTAAGTAAGTATGAGCGTATATATTAACTAAAATACTATTTGGTATTTTTCACATACATTTAATGCTCTTACAGAAAGTACTTTCATTTTGTTACCCTATATGTAATATTATTAAGTAAATTATTATGAATGCATTACATTCAAGATTTTTATAAATATTTTATACCCCCAAATATCATTATTATTATATATATGTATTTATGAATGTTAGCGTATTTAAACTTCTTCCATGCACTATTATCAATTATTTTGCATTTTTTTTTGCTTCTCGCCAATGCTGGCAGTGTCTGCCTGATTGTCATCTCGTTGCCTTGTTGTACGTTGTTGCAGTTGCTACTCTTTTTTTTATTTTTCTTGCACCTATCTCTATCTGATGGCAGCAACAACAACAGCCAGCAGTCAGCCAGGCAGCAGACGCCATGTCGTGCGCCATTTTTAAGTTCTTTCTTGAAACGGAAACGAAAGCGGTTTTCATATGCATGTGCGCGCACACTAATACAAACACAAGTCGCACACGTGCAGGTGAGCCCGTGTCTGTGTGTATGTATATACTGTGTGTGTGTGTGTGCAGCTGCATGCCGCAGCGTCGTTAAGCGGCTTCTCTGGTCATGTTGTGTGTGTGTGCACACCTTCCAGGTGCCGACAATATGAAATAGGACTGTAGCTGTAGCAGATTTCTTGCTGGCTTTAGTGCGATACATATGCCAAATGCTAGCGACAGTGAGCTGGATAAGTATGCACACAGCAAATTGTAGCAGAGCAAAAAGGAAAAAAATAGTTTACTCTGTTAAGCACTTTCACAGTTCACGTTTCAAACAGTTCTTAACGGTAAACGTAATTGATGTGCTTTGCAATAGTTTATAATTTATATCGATTTAGTTGGAATAGCAGCGAATTTAAAGCTTAGTTATTTAGTTGAATATTTATTTAGGAATTTATTTAAGTATTTAAAAAAATTTAATTTCTACTAACTTGATTTAAAACCTTACATATAACAATTTGATTATATAGCATATACATATATATTCCCCTGTTCATTGTATTATTTTCTTCTTTTTTATTTGGCATAGTTCAAAGCGTTCATTTTGCTACGCTTGATTGTTTATTGTAGTTGCCATACATTGCTACGACCGTTAGAGATCCCGTTGCCATCTCGCTTAATCTATGCGGACCAGCTCTCATCCCTCTTCTCTCTTTTTCTTTCTCTCCCTCTCTGGCTCTCGCATGTTAAATAAATTTGCATATTTTAGTTCATCGTTAGTTTGGCAAAAGCTCAATTTTCTATGCAAAAATTCAACACTGATGACAAAAAGTGAACGAATTACAATGCACCCAAAAAAAAGAAAGAAGAAAAGTAACTGTAAATCAAGAAAAACGAGAAAACAAGTCGAAGAAGCAGCAGCAGCGGCAGCAGCAGTAACAAAAGACAATTTCGCTTTGTGACTTTGCAGTTCAAAACGTTTTGCATGTGCATGCATGTGTATGTGTGTGTGTGCGGGAGAGAGAATGGGACTGAGCACTGGTAACTGTAAACTGGGAGTTGGGCGACCAGGGCTGGGCACATGCTAATGAGGCATTTGTTATGCTGCATATTTGCACAGCGCTTGGGGTTTGCATTTCTACTACTACTTCTGCTTCTTTTTTTTTGCGCTTTACTTTACTTTTTTTGCATTTGCAGATTTTTGTTGCTATGAATGATTTGCAGTGCAGAGAGCGACCACTGCCAGAGCGAGCGAGAGGGAGAGGGAGAGGCAGAGGCAGGAGTGAGAGAGCGGCGCTTTCGGTTACTCACATGTTGTCAGCATTTCATTTGATTTATAGAGCCGCATTCTGCCCAAAAAAACATTTTTTTCGTGCTCAAATCTAAGCTTTGGCGTAGTGCATGGCCTGCGGTAGTTGTTGTTGTTGTTGTTTCTTTACTATTATTTTTTTTTTACAGTTACTTTAATGACACATTTAAGCGCAACCACAGCTCGTAACAACAACGCAAGCATAGCTCAGCGAGTGTAAGTGAGCGTGTGGGTAGCGTTTGCATGTGTGTGCATTTTATATGCGGTGCCTTGCATGCCATGTGTATGTGTGTGTGAGTGTGTGGTGCTGCTGTTGCTGTTGTTGCTTTTGGCCCAAAACCCCGTTGGTTAAAATGCCGAGACACACGCTTGCGCGAAATTTTATGATAGTATTTTGGTGTAATGGCGTACCGCAGTGTAGCAGCAACAGCAGCAGGAGCAACAGCAGCAACAGCAGCAGGAGCAACAGCAGCAACAGCAACAACAGCAACTGCTGCTGCTGCTGCCGTAGCTACAACCACGGCATTGCCTGTTTGTGTAATCTAGTGTTGAAATATGGTTTTAAGGTAGATTCAAGGCAATTTACCATATTGGCCGCAATACAATTTCCGCTCAGCAGTTGCTGCCACTACAACAACAACTGCCGCATAAAGCCACATAAATAGCCAACAGCAACAGCAACAGCAACAACAACACAAGGCGCAGCTGCAATAGCCAGCGACATGTGTATTTAAATTTGCTGCGGCTTATGTTATTTGTCGCCTTCGGATAAACGTTGTTATTATTTTGGATCAGCTGCTGCAATAATAACAACACAACAATCTCACATGCTTCAGATATTATATATATTATATAGCATGTATCTGGTATAATAATAAGTCGCTTAAGTCCTGCGGCTAATTTACTGTCATTTAAGCGCTATCTAAAATAATAAAAGCCCCATAAAATAAACAACATATAAAATATGCAGCAAGTTAAATTTGTAAACGACTGCGGGATGGAGAAAATGAGAATCTTTCTAGATGTTTAGTACTATATATGCAGAATTTTTGTAAGATTAGATATATTTTGTAGTACAACTTACTAAGGCGACTTAAACGGCAAGGCTTTGCCAAAACAATGGCTACACACTAAATACTATAATCATTATCTTTCTTTTTTCAATCCTCACAAATTGAGTGAGGTTTGGTTCTAATTTGATGTACATAAACTGTGATGTTAAAGTACTAAGCCTGACTGTACCGCTTCTTCACAAATAAATATATTGTTATTAAAAAAAAGTACAACTTAGCGCTCAAAAGTATGCTATACTTATTGTAACGTGTTATTAGCCATAATTTTATTTGATTGAATTTTATTATATGATTCATATTTTATTTGAAATTGAGCAAATAAATTGGCTCTTAATCGATCTTCATCAAAAACTGGATAAGTTGCAGTACATTGCATAGGCAGATGCAAGAGAGAGAGAGAGAGAGAGAGAGAGAGAGGGAGAGAGGGATCGAAATAATGATAGACAGAGATCGAGAGACAGATCGAAAATATGAGAAGATTGTAGTCTAATTCTCAATAATACAAAATATATCATATTTCGAAAGAAGGAAAATAAAGTAAAAAGAGAAGAGGAAGATACAGAAGATTTACGTACACAGCAACTGATTCAACTCTTGTTCAACTGCTTTAAAATTTTGTCAGTCAACAACAATTTCCTTCTATATGCATATAGTTGCTGTAGTAGTATAGTCAACTTATAATACATTATGGATAATGTCAATTGTTATAGTTGCTTAACCCAAAACCCACAAAAAAGAGCTGCACTTGTCTGCTTAAATGCTTTACACTTGCTTCCTCTTCCAATTTTTTCTTTTCTCGCAGAGCTGACGACAATGTGAGCAAAGGAAAGAAAATATATATGTATAAGAGGAGGCTGCAGCAAAAAAAAAAAAAAAAAAATCTTGACACTCTGCGCTGCGCCTTGGCAAGCAATTCATTTAGAGAGCGTGCCTTGGCATTATTGCACCACCCATTTGCACCACATAACGAGTGCACAGGCCGGCAGAAAGGCTGTCGCAAGCCACAACTAGATTTTTGGTTGCCGTCGACTATGGCCAGGCAATTTGTTTGTCATTGCATGTGTGTGTGTGTGTGTGTGAGAGAGAGAGGGTGTATGTGTGTGTGTTTGGCATTTTCTTTTTAGCTGCCACGTTCTGTCTGCTGCTGAGTTTATACGCCTCGCTCACTCTACAACGAATCCTTATCCAATCCACACGCCCGTCCGGATATCAGCATAGACGGACACATTTTTTTTCTTTTCTTTATTTTTTTTAGATTTATGCGCTTGCCAAGCTGCTAGCAAGCAAACGGACAGCAATTAATTTGCATTCTGGTAATTAATTTTCCATTCCATTCTAGCTCTGCTGCCAGCTCGGCTTCTTCATCGTTTTTCGTGTGTGTTTGAGTGTTTCGCTTGTCATTTCGCAAATTGCTGATTGCGATTTAAAAGTTCATTGCCCCGCAACCCGCAATCCGGCACCCGCTGGACGTTGGCCAATCAAGTGTGTGTGTGTGTGCCACGCCCCCCTCCCCCTAACTACTAACCATTTACCTGTTGCTGCTGACATCAATCAGCAGTCAATGCGTAACCATTAATTGTGTAGCCCGCTCTCTGCACAGCATTTAGTGCAGCTTTTGGTATGTTAACAACTCTTGGACAAGATACCATCCTACCCCCATGCCCCTACGTTTGTTAGCATTGCCATTTACAAGCTGCACACACACAGCAATTGAAATTGTCAGCGTTTAAAGCAAATGGCATGCCAAATACACTGCATTGCATACATGAGAACTCGCACCAAGTGTTCAGTTTTTGGTATGGCGAACGATTCGCGCGCCTTATTATGGCAGCTAAAAGGCAATTGTTGTAGCGCAACTTGCACTCCTCTCGTCCCCTGCCTCTGCTCCTTTCCCTGCCACATCACGGGGCTGCTCGTTCCGCCAGTTGTTGCTGCCGCCAGGCTGCATGCTCGACATCTTGTTTATGTGCTGTTGGTATGTCGCCAAAGTGGAGCTTGCTGCGTTTCTAGATATTTATACATATATATATATATATCTCTGCACATTGCTTTGAATAATTTGCACTGAATAATGTATTAACAGCTTTGCAGTGCTGTGATATATCTATTATTATGTTCACTATTACTAAATGTTATGTATTTATAAATGATAAAGACTTGCAGACATTTCTATATAGCTATATCTAATGCATTAACTCTACTCAGTTTAAAGTAAATTGAGTAAATAAATTTTATACATATATTATATAATTTGCTTTATATAGCATAAAGTTATCTGGTTCACAGCTTAAATTCTTCATTATTAATTTACAAAAAGTATTTTCAAGAAGTCTTATAATTCTTTCAATAAAAATCATAACATTAAAGAATTGAGAAATATTCTTATACAATTTTTAGTATAATTTTCTGTGGTTAGTTTTACATATTAAAAAGATTTGTATTTATTTTTTTTTTTTGCAATTTACTTGTTTAATTTTTTATTAAAATGATTTTCTTTGTTAATCTTAGCTTAGTGTTAGATATTACAAAAATTTTATTTATTTTTTTGAAAATTTATTTTTAATTTTTTTTTCTAAAATTATTTTTTGGTTTTTAGCTTAGCTTCACATATTTAAAATACTTTATGATATAATAATTTATTTGTTAATCTTAGCTTAGTTTAATATATTAAGCAGATTTTTTTTTTTTTTTTTTGCAATTTACTTTTATTTAATTTTTTAATAAAATGATTTTTTTTTGTTAATTTTACATATTAAAAAGATTTTAATTTTTTTAATTTTTATTTTTTTATAAAATTGTTTTTTGAATTTTAGCTTAGTTTCACATATTTAAAGGAATTTATTTATTTATTTTTGCAATTTACTTATTTAATTTTTTATTACATTTTTTTTTTAATCTGAGCTTAGTTTTACATTTTTACAATTTTAATTTTTAAAGTTTTTTTTTTTTCTTAAATAATGCTTTGTTATTTTTAGCTATTTACAAAAATTTATTAAAATTATTATATTTACATTTTATTAAATATTTATTATATGACACATTCATATATGATTTATTTCACTGAAACATTTAACAGATTCGGAAAAAATCAAGACTTAACTTTAAGCATCTACTGGATATCCTTAAGTGCAGCATTTACTCCCTTCCATTCCATTTCATTCCGCTCGCCCTCGCTTTCGCTTACTGCAAACGTTGTGCAATGGAATGCACTTTGTCGCATTCTCGTTGTTTGCTGTCCGAGGCAACTTTGGCAGATGTCTTGGCTGGCAGTTCATAAAGCCTTTGTCAGCAGCTGCGAACATGAACTCATTTCGTATTGAACGTGCAACTGTGTGTGCCTGTGTGGGTGTGTGTGTGTGTGTATGTGTACAGAGGGAGAGAGAGAGAGCTGTATGTGTGTGTGGTTGTTGGTTAGTGTGCGTGTCAATGCAGTTCATTATTTTGCTCATTTCCTCTTAATGACAATATCAATTGCTATTTTAAGCCATTGTCTTGCATTTCTATTGTCTCGATTGTTGGCTGGTGTAGATTTTATTTGATTTTCAATTACGTTTAATTAATTAAGTGTAAAAGCTTTCATACACTAGCCAGCTGGAATTTCCAAATGGGGCGTATGAAAATTGTTCAATGTTTTGTTAAGAATCGGCGTGACTCAGCGTCATCGTACGTTCAACGAGCTATATAGTCCATATATATGCACATAAATATTAAGTATACGCATCCAATTAACAACAATAATTAAGCGTGCTTCAGCCTAGATCAAAGACACGAATTTTACAAACTTTTATGCTTTGAGCAAGAGTTGCCAGAAAAAAAAGCGAAAATTATATATATATATAGAAATAAAATGTAATATGCAAGCCACTTGAATAATTTATGCAGTTTAAATTGGCTTTTGGCTGCGCTGTGGAAAAATTAGCATTGCGGCCGCAGGCAGAAACGAAGAAAATTAGCTTGAAACAGCAGCAGAAGGAGCGCATGATGATACTCTGTAATAATTAAGAGTAGGGCTGGGCGAATATAGTTTTGCATATTCAAAAGTTTATGTATTTCAAAAGTCTTTTTCTAGAGCATCATACTTTGCAAAGTATTGAAACATTTACCTAATTATATTAAATTATTATTTTAAGTATTAAAAATGTTATTTAGTATTATTATTATATATATTATATAAATTATTAAATTATTATTGATTATTTTAAGTATAAGAAATATTATTACATTTGCGATAGGCAAGCTATTATAGGCACTAGAAATATTTCATCAAGAGGTTGAGAATGAATATGTCAATAAATTAAGCTATTGGCTATCGATAAATATCGATCATTTAATAAATATCTCGCATAAATAATATCAAGCAATTCAATATTATATTGAAATAAATAAATGTTATTAAAAACTGTTAACGATATAGTTGTCAATTGTCAATGTTATAAATTATCGATTATCTATCAGTGCAGGAGCAAGAGAATATATTATTTCGATAAATTATTCAACAAAGAGTTCCTCAAAAAACAAAAATATAGATAAGTTCCACAATGAATTTTAGCGTATTTACGCTATTTAGAAGTAGCGCAAAATAATCTAATTATTTATTGAGCTATTGATATTTGATATAAAAAATTTATAATAAAATTATATTATTATCTTAGTTTAGTTAACGTTCTGCAGCTCGACTTTTTAGATATTTTCCCCATACATATTACACAGTCAAAATCATATTTGGGTATGCTTCATGTTATGCACACTAGAAAAAAAATTAGAGCTGCATAAAATAGGGAACAGCACTCAAAAAAAGTTGTGCGTCGTTGGTTACTTGACAAATTTCTGGGGAAATATCGTATCCTGGCGGCCATATATGAGACCCAACAAGCCCTTCACCGCCAATGGTAGTACTTTATGCAAGCCGCGTCCTTCGGCAATGCATCGCAAGTTAATTTAAGTTTATTTTCAACAGGGTTTTTCTTTATATAGGGTATTGAGTGAGGGTAGTTAAGATGTAGAGGAAGAAATATCTATTATATACATATCTATAATATATTATTTAAAAAGTTGTTGTGAACTGTTCAACATTTAAAAAAATTAAAAATTAAATATAATATATTATATGCAAAAAATTATTTTGCATATCTGTTGAGTTCCAAGAAGTTTTCTGTATGTTATATGATATATTACAACTGTTTTTGGAAAAATATGTGGCTCGAAATTTTCGTGCTCATCTATAAGTTGTTAATTAGTTGCTTATAAATGATTTAATACCAAATCATTCACTATTGGAGCTGACTTTAATCTTAGAGATGATTCGATAGTTTCAACTCCCCTAATCAATTCCTAATCAATCCCTAATCAATCTAATAGATGAATATAGATCTTTCTTAGAGATTACTTAATATTTCTCAAATGATTACAACATCTCTCACATTTACTGCATACCTTAAAGGGTATTTAATCTTCGTTATGCAATTCTAGAATTTATGACTTTAGTTTTTATTTTGTTGTTGTTGGTGTTGTTGTTGTTGCTTTTATGCATAACCCTTGCAGCATGGCACAGTAATAAATTCATTACAAAATTGTCGCTCTATAAAAAGATAAACAAATGCTAAAGCACGACGCTGAAGTGGGACGTTAGCAGAAACGGAGATGCCGAATGAGCAGGCGCAGAGTGGGAGGGAGGCTGGAAGGGAAGTGGAAATGTTGACTGAAAAACATTTTTATGCGCTTGCAAAACGGGAAGTCAAAACTTTGGCGCAACGGGAAAATGCACTCAAAAATGAAAAGGCAACAACAACAAGCAGAGCAACGCAGAAGAAAATGGCAAAAATTTTCGGAAAATGCGCACGAAATGAGTGTGCAGAAATAATTTAAAAAGTTATGCTATTTGTATTGGCGATGCTGAAGTTGAGGCAGCAAGAAACGAGCAGCGTCATCGTTGAATTTGCCACGAACTTAATGTTATTTATGAATCATTTTCAGTTCATACGCGGCGTATGAGTAATTTATGGCATTTATTTTTAAAGGCAACAGCAGCAACAGCAAAAGCAATTGCAGCTGCCGGACAAAGTGAGAATAAGTTAAGCATGAAGCATAAAAGATAAGGTAAGAATAAGTATAAAATATACAGGAAGTATATATATATATATATATATATATAAAGTCCTTATATATCGTGTGCGTATATACATTTTACTGATTAACCAAGCTGTCATATTAAAGTTGACCGCAATTGCAGGTATGATTAAAATATTTTAAGGCAAGGCTCGAACAGCAGTTCAAGGCTTATAATGGAGTGAAGAAAATGCTCATAAAAAAGAGAAAAATTAAAAAAGAAAAGCTGAGTATGCTATATGTAAGAGCCAATTCCGTAGGTTCTTTACATGGACTTTCACTTAGTTAGATCTTAAGCTGGTTTGAAGTATATGAGGCATATGATCTTAATATGTAAAACTATGCAAGTGGGCAAGTCAGCTAGATATGATTTAGCTTAGGTTTCCATTTAAAGCTCGATCTACATAACTCACTTTTGGTTTCTTAAGCTTTCAGCTTCAATATTCTTTTCACTCGCCATATTCCTCCTTTATTATATACCACGCTTAAATCGAATCGCATGACAAAGTGCAGTTCTGGAAAGAAAACCCCAGTCTAAGCATTTAGCGCAAACACCTGAACCTGCACCTGTAAAAGCAGCAGCAGCAGCAGCCTCACCAGCGACGTTGCTTATGCGAAAGCAATGAGCAAAAATTTTGTCTTTGACTAACACAGCAGAAAACTCTGCACGTTTGGCTTAACATTTTAGAACGCCTTTTAAGCCAGCAGTGAAAAATAAAAAAAGGAGTTCAAAACAAATCATAAAAAACTTCGCCTAAGGAAAGTTAAAAAAAAAAAAAATGAATAAATACGCGCAGCAAGTGAAAGACAAAAGCTGCAGCAAGAAAAAAAAATATATATAGCGCATATGCTGCAGATATAGTCGTACGATTAAGTTGAATAAGGGATTTGTTATATATGTAAAATATTTATATATATATATTTTATATATAGACCGCTTCTATATGAGTCAAATTGAAGACTTTTCAGGCTGCTTTTAGCCAGTTAGTCGGCACTCGCTAAGCGTTGCCTGTCTTTTAATTATGCAACTTTATTTGAAATGCATGCAACCGCAACTAATGTGCTGTATGGTGTGTTTGTGTTTTCAGAGAGTGAAACGAGTATATTTGGTTTGTGCTATGTGCGTCTATCTAAATGAATGTAAAGCATTTTGACATTATTACAGTTAGAGTATTCACATTTAAAGTATATATCTGATGAGAGAATTGATATTTGGAATACATATTCGGATCTATAATCGGTTAATGTCATAAGATTTTCATCATGCGATCACTTAGGCTGGGATATGGCAAAGCAGAAATTCAGATATTTTATTCAATAGAAATGTTATTATTTAAGCGTTAGATATGATATATACATATATAAATATAATATATTCTTTTAAGTAATATATAGAAAATATATGCCATTTATATTTTAAATCTGTGTGCACAAGATGAAGCGAATATGAATCATTCCACATCTACCTCTCGCTCTCGCTTTATATTTACATCACTCTCTGAGCAAGCGACTTCGTTTCTGTTTCGTTACGATTTTCGATTGAGCGTCTTTCGCTAGACTATTCGTGTGACGCTCTTTTCACGAACATCGTTTAGGTAACAATATTGATGCTCGTTCAGTAAGTGAGTTAACTCAAAGAGTCTCTGGAAAAGAACTTCACTTTCACTCACACAAGCACACATTCACATACGGAATAAATGTGTGCAGCGCAGATAACTCTCGCAGACTTACCAATATATATACAAAAAGACGTTTTGCTTCATTCGATAGCCAACGTATTTGTTGAAGAGCCGATGCAAACGCTTGCTCTCTGAGTTTTTTCTCACAATGTAAGTGAAAGTGATTCTGAGAAATTGTCAACCGATATTTGCGAGCTTGCATTAATATATATTAGTTAAAGTATATATAGTAGGTACTATATGTACTCTCAATAATATATATTCATAATAATGTGGCGCGACAAACCTTCTATATTGACTTAGCAATATTTGTACAATGTCTGGCAAATTGAAAAAGAGAAATCGATAAACAACAAAGTTACAGAGCAACAACAATTGTCCAAAATTTTGTAATCAACTTCAGACTGACTCTTCAGACTTTCTCTAGAGGGTTTATCAAAAATACTTCAAATTGCTTTTTTTTTTTTTCTTAAACTGAACTGTGAACGAGTATTATGCAGTCAGTTGCTTACGATTGCAACATTTTTACTTGTGTTTTCTTTTATTTGTTGAAGCGCTCATTGTCTGCACAACTAGACGTATACTTAATGTGCAGCACACATTACGCACACACACACACACGCACATATATACGCACACACGCACAGAGAGCTTTCACAATTCGTTTATAGAAAATATGCCAACGGCTCTATTATGACTTCTTCAAAATTTACAGTCTGTTGCTTGACGCAAAATGGAAGAAGCGTTTTTATATTGCACACATATATACACACACACACGCACACACACACACACTAACACACGCACACACGTGCATTTCTCATTTGGCTTTTTTTCGCTGTAGTTTGTGGCAAAACCGTAGCCAAGTTTGCACTGCAATTATGATTGCTGCATGAACCGCGCTTCTAGCTCCATTCCAGGCTCTTCGCATTGCCACGCCCCAGCCCCCTCTCCAGCTTGCTGTCTCCGCCTTTTTGCGGCCGTTTACATGCCTTCTTCGCTCATTTAATGTATATTTCGCCAGCTTTTTTTTCATATTTTATTTTTCGCCTTTTTGTCTTGCAGCTACCACGTTTTTTATTTTGTTCCTGTTGTTTTATTTCATTTCAATTTTTTTTTTCTTGCGTTTGGTCGTCGCCGTCGCTGCCGCCGCCGCCGACTTCGCTGCTGCAGCAGCTTTTGTTTTTTAGCCGGAAGTTGCTCAAGTGTTAATAATTTCATTATTTCCGCTACGCTGCGCCCCTACACACGCACACATAGACACATCGCATGTGTGTGTGTGTGTATATGTGTGTGTATGAGCACATATGTGTGCTGCGGCTTGCAGGCTTTGGCTTTGGTTTTGCGCCTTCAGACATTGCTCGATTCGAGTACTCTAACAATGTAATTTAGATGACATTTAAGATGCAATTTGTCAAAGTTTGACAAAAAGCAATTAAGGGAAAAACTGTAAAATTATATAAATTAGGGGCAAACTTGTTAAATTAAAAAAATAAAGGCAAAATTAAAAAATAAATAGAATTAAACTTCCAAAGGGTATATTTTAGTTCTATAAAATAATATTCATTGTTTTTAAATAGTTTAATAGTTTTTTTTTTCATTTTTTAAGCTTTTTTCTTTATTATAATTATTTATTTATTTTTTTTTTATTTATATATTTATAAAATAATATTAATTGTTATTTTTAATAGTTTTTTAAAAATATTTTTTAGCTTTTTTTCCTTATTATTATTATTTATTTTTTTATTTATAAAAAAATATTTAATTTTAAATTAACACACATTTATTAATAATATTTAAATATTTCTTATTTTTTGCTAACTTGTATTTACGAACATAAATTCAATTTAAATTTTTTTAATTCAAAATTTTGTATTTATTTTTTTTTAAATTTAAAGTTACCAAAAATTTTTAAATATTATTATGAAAAGAAAATTAGCATATTGTTAATAAAAAGCAGAATTTCATAAGTTTACGTTCGTGAAAATATTGATTTAAAAAAAATGTATATAATTTTTGTTTATATTATATTATAAATTATGAAAATACTTATTTATTTTTATTGTTTTTATTTTATTTTTATTTATTTGCATTTATGTTTCTTAGAATTTCTTAGCGCATTTAAACTTCGTCGTGTTCGCAGCTAGCTCGCTTCTTTTTTGTTGCTGTTGATTTTGTCCATAAAAAGGCCAGAAAACTGCTGCATGTGTAATTTTTACGCTCTTACGTGTATGTCCTAGGCGGCATCCAGTTTTTTTTTGTCATTTTGCGCAACTGCAATGTAAATAGAGCATATTGGTTGCTAGATAAAGATTTACTCTTAGAAATACTCGTACATAAGAGAGCTATGATGAACAAGTTTTGCAGCTAGATTACTCTGACTTTATAGCTAGATTAAAGAGATTCAACAAACATAATCCAAATGATGCACATTATTATTCCCATGAGCGAGTATTAAACAGTCGGTTCCTGCGCTGACATTACTTATTTTTTTTTTTTTTTTTTTTTTGGTTTTCTTCTTCTCTTTTTATTTTCTTATGTGGAAAAAATGTAATTACATACGCCAAAAAGTAGTTGCGCGGCTAGCACTGGGGCTGGCTCTAAGCACAGTTGCAACAACAACAGCAGCAGCAGCAGCAGCAGCAACAGCAGCGACAGCAATAGCAACAACAATAACAAGGACATGCAAAAAAAAAAAAAAGTTGTCGAAAGGCAAAGCGAAGCAAAGAAATGTATGCTTTACATCAAAGGATATAATTTAAGGGTCTTAAATAAATTAATACGCCGCTTGGTTTAAATTTCAAACTTTTTTAATCTGCTTGCGCCGTCTGTTAATGCGTGTGGGCATGTGTGTGTGTGTGTGAGTGTGTGTGTGCTTGACGGCAGATAACATAGAATACCATTTCGCATTTGAGCTGCAGGGCTAAAGGACTTAGTTAACGGAATTTTTTTTTTTTTTTGGGTAGGGCCACATGTCAAAGGCGCCGGTTAAAAAGTTTTTCCAAACTAGTTACAAATTAGTTTTAGTTGTTGGGCTTTATATTTAGGAATTTCAACTATGATAAGCATACTCTCCCTGCATATCTCTCTGTGTGAGGAAATGAGGGAAATGCAACTAATGAGAACTCTTAAGTAAATCAGGCGAAAAGCCGTTTAAACGGCTTGATAAAAGCTTAGAGATTTCATTTAATAATTGTTATTTATATTTTCATATTGTCTCTTTTTTATTTTAAGCCACTTAATATTAAGCCTCTTTTCATATTTAGATAAATTTGATTGTTTGATAGGAATGTGAAATGAAAAACATTCAACTGAAGTGAAACATTTGACGGTGGTATTTTTAAGTCTTTAGATTAAGTTTAACATAGCCAAACATACACAAAAGACTTTTTTCTTCATAAAAGTCAGAGAGAAAGACGAGCGAAATAAAATTTCTGTCCAATCACGAACGAAGTTGTTGTAGAATCGACACAATCAGCCGATCACGAACGAAGTTGTGCTCTGATAAGACTATATAAGAGAGATGGAGTGGCTAGCTAGTATAAGAGCTATAGTAGAGCTAATCTCTATGCCTGGTTCACTCTACTGTCATTCCGTTGTTCTCTCTACCGTTTCTTCGTTTCACATTCCATCGTTCTATTTGCTATTTGTTGTTCTATTATTCATTCATTCATTTCTGTGTGTCTCTCTCTCTCTTTCTGTCCATCAGCTGAATACGTTCGTCTTACGCGTCTGTTGGTTAGTCCGCTTGTCTGCCTAGCTATCCGAGTGTGTCACTATTTGTCACTTGTATGACTCTCTGACTCTGACTCTTCGTCCGTCTTACTGTCACTCCATCTGCCTATCTGCCTACTTGCCCATGCTATAGGAAGCGCACGTCCTGAAATTTCTCTGCAGTAATATCTTATCCAATCGTTATGCTGCTCTATAGCAAGTTAATTTTTTTTTTCACCACTATTTTAAGTATTATATATTTTCAATCAAGTTATATTTGCTGATTGTTATGCGCAGCATAAGTGAAACGCTTTAAACATCAAAGTTTTACAATTCGAATGATTTCTTTTCTTTTTGTTTTTATCAAAAATTTGTATGCAATTGAAACAATTGTTGTATGCTTGCAGCTCGCCTTGCTCCACTTTCAGCAAATGTTTTGAAATGCATGATTTTTATGTTGTATATACTATATGTATATATATAATATGTATATGTATATACGCGTCATTGCCAATGCTTTATTGTACAGTGTACAGTGTAAACTATCATAGCATATGTGATGTTATGTTATGTATGTGAACATGATGAATTCATAAATATAAATAAACCTTACATACCATATACGCAATCATGCGTAGTTGTTGTTGCTGTTGTTGTGGGCATTGTGAAAAATGGCATGTGGTTGACCTCAGGCCCAGTTCCAGCAGTCCCAGGCCTCGGCCGAAGCTGAGCCTGAGCTGTGGGGTTTTTTTGGGGTCAGGACTAAGCTTCCCAGGCTGGGCATCAAAAGCAAACGAAGCAATCAAAATAATGGCGGCAAATGCATACAATGAAAATAATTGCCGGTAATCCTTGGCTACTAATTTCAGCACGCTTCGTTGCTGGTTGGCTTTGCAGTAGCTGTTGTTGGTATTTGTTGTTGTTGCGTTATACCCTAGGCCCATGTGAAAGTATGTGAATGGGGCATGCTGACTTTGTAAAGCTGCCAAGGAATATATTTATATATTATATATTGGTTAAGTGATTTCATTTGTTTGCTTATAATACGTATATCAGAGTGCATCAATCTTGAGAACTAGAGCAGTTAGACACTTGACATTCCGAATTTCAATTTTCCCCTAATATATGTTATAGAAATTCCATCACACTTTTCTTAACTCACACGCTGTTTTCTTCTAATCTATAAATATAGACATTCAAAATATCAATTTTTTTGTTATATATGTTTTCCTTAACTCTCACAATGTTACGCAATATAAATATAGATATTGTTACTTAAATTTTAATGAAATTTATACAATTTTCTTTTCATCGTTAAATATAGATATTTGTATTTGATTTATAGATAGAAGAGAAAAATGATATGATATGATAACAAACGATGATAATATTGAGATGATATGCTATGATGATCAGCCATTAGATCTTTGATAGATAATAGATAATGCTATGAATATATGAGAAGAAGCTCACAAATATTTTTACTTTGGTACAAATGTGCATATAGACTTAGCTGTAAACTAATAATGTTTTGAAGATCCTACAGTTGGAACCCAAGTTCAATTAGTCTATTGCTTAAAGTAAAAGACTACACAAGACCTATAGCAAGAGTATTTCCATAGTTGATTCTCTATAAAAGCAAGCCAAACTAATGTTAATAGCAACTCGGCAAGTATATAAGGATATCTTTTAGTCAGGCATTCCTTCCTAGAGCATTACAATTTGTTGTTATTGTTGCTGCTGTTGCTCATAACAAACGTGCGCTGTTTAGCGCCAGTTTTCATTATTTATGAAAGCGTATTTGGCATGAAAACACAGCGAGTTGTTACGATTCAAGCAGCCGCACAAACCAAACACACACACACATATACCCACAGCACACCCAAACACACACACATATACACCCACACAGCCACACATTTGCTTTAGTTACGCTCACACGTTAGAGTTGTATATTTATGCATGGCAGTGTGTTTACATTGCCTGCGTTTGATTAAATTCGTATTTATTTTATAGAGCCACAATTTGACGTAAATAAAGCTCAGTTTTGGTTAGCAATTCCATTTTGCTTATGCTACATTTACTTATAATACCCAAACTATTGCTTACCTATATTGTTCTACTCGAATTGAACATACATATATGTATGTACATTTATATGATGTTGACATAGTTTAGCTTAGGCAAATAGAAAATTTGAAAGACTATTGAGAAATTGAGAAATAGATGTATGGAATATGTGAATATATTCAAAAAGAGATTAAAATGTTTGCTTTGGCAATTTGTACTAAAAGTTTCACTTTTAGTTTTAAATCTCATCAGGCTTGCTGGTGAAAGTTACGTATGTATATATATGTATATATATTATAATAATAATCTCGTTTTTTTCATAATCTCGTTTTTTTCATGAGTTTTAATACTATTTAGTTGGCTCATTTGTAGCTAAATAGTTTATAATCAATTATATTCTCTAAAATCAATTTCTATAACTCATATTTTTTATATTCTTAGAAAAGCTTAGTTTTTGATGCCTAATGCTATTTTTAGAAAATTTACAATCATATCAATTTATTAGTTGTCTGCGCTGAGCTTGTCAATAAAATGTTTTCTTTTGACACAAATAATGTATTTATAATTCTATAAGCTTTAAATCGAATATGAATATGAGCATTATGTGTACTTTGATGTATAGATATATTATAAATATGCATGTATATATTTATTTGAATTTTGTTGTATTTTTTATTCTTTTTTATACTTTTGTTTTTATATACAAATATGCATATATTTATATACAATTTTTTTGGCGTATATTTGCACAATTTTTACGACTTTTTTTTATTGTTCCATCAATGGTAACTTTGAGATAATAATTTACTTTTTAAATTGCCCTAAAGGAAATGTCTTAAGTGTCTCAGTCTACATACATATGTATATGTATATATTTTTCTGTATGATACGTAGACAGCCAGCCAATCTTGATTATATTATAATCTGCATTATAATCTATTGTTATGTTTAAGGACAGCTTCAAGGCATGTTTGGTATGTTAAAGTCATGTGTATATAAATATTTGTTTATGCTCTGCTCAGGCAACTAGGAACTAAAAAAAAAAAAAAAAAATAAATAAATAAATAAAAAAAATAAAATAAAATAAAATAAAAACAAAAATAAAAAATAAACTAAAAATAAAATAAAAATAAATAAATAAAAAGAATCCATAACGTAATTAAATTTATATGCTCATATGACTTTTAAAGAGTGAAAGATGAGAGCGAGAGCAAGACAGGGAGAGGAAGAGTTTCATTTCTGTTTCGTGCCTGCTGCCGCTGTCGTCGAGCATGTTAAATTTAATTACTAAATATGTGTCGCATGAAACAAGTTGCCAAAGAGTTGCAAATGAAAACTGTTTGGCAGCAGCAGCAGCAGCATCAACAACAGCAACAACAACAACAACAACAATTTGACAACCGCAGCGACTACAAGCGACTAATTTTAAATGCAAGCGCTGAAACATCCACACCACCACACACACACACACACACACACACACACACACACACACACACCACACACACACACACACACAAACACACAAAAAGGAACAGTTAACCATTTTTCCAAAAAAAGCAAAAAAAAAATTAAATCAGAATTTGCGGTCCAGCAGAAAACATGCATGGCATACACACACCCACACAAGCACACCAACACACACACACACACACACAGTCGCTCATGAGAACAGCAAACAACATAAAAACTTGTGTAAGAAAGCAACGTTTGCAGCGCTTACTCGAATATCAAGTGCTCTTCCTGAGGCAAAGCTTAGAGTGACCCAAAATTTGGATTAAGCTTATGAAAAAATTGGAATTATTAGAAGATGATTAGAAGTTAATAATGTCAAATGTTTCTGAAAACTAAACTGATTAAAGAAAATTATGAAATGCTTCGATTAGGTACATTAAATTTATAAGAAATCTCAATACAGCTCTCAGAGAACTCAAAAGCCGATCATGTAATAAAAATAGTTGACTTGACTGCAAGCTATATAAGACATATGTTGCTTATAAAAAACCCGATTATAAACTGATTCATATAATATCTAAAATCCCGAAAGCTAGCAAACACTAAAAAGCACATGAAAGCTCTCGAAATGTGTTAAAAGTAAATAGATAAAGTCTAACCGAAGATCAAAACGATTAAACAACAAACAAAAGTAATAAATAACTTTTGGGCTATGGAAAAAAAAGAAAGCTCATATCGTTCGTATGCCCCTTGAATAGTGCTTAAATGCGTGGCACTAACATTTATAAACACTCGATACAAAAAGCGAAGCGAGCGTAGATAACAGAAACTTGTTAGGCAACCATTTTGTTTTTATTCCTTTCTGGTATGTTGCAGATCCTTGTTGGCATTATTATTGTTGTTGTTGTTGTTGCTGGAGTTTGTTTGTTTGTTGTTTCGTTTGCTGTTTTATCGTTTGGCAACGCTGTGGGCTGTCTGCACACAGGACTCTCTGGACTCTGGACTCTGGACTATGGCGCCATGCGAAGCTGCTGCTGTCTAAAACTGTTTACATATATACATACATATATATACACACGCTAGTCTATGTATGTATGTGTGCTTTGTGTGGCATGCCCAATGGGCTGCATGCATGCTGAGCCGTGTCTGGCGTTTTCTTGTGGCCAGCTTTTGTCGCCATTTGGCCGCTGGCTAGTGGCAATATTTATGGCACACCAACTGAACGCAGTCTGTCAGCCTCTGTTGTGACTCCTTCTCGCCTGCTGGCTGTGTCCAGTGTTCAACATTTTTCCAGCCTGCCTCTAGCATCAGCCGCTGCCTCGTGCGTTTTGGCTATCGCCTGGCTGCTTCCACACGGCTGCCCATCGTCTCTCTCTCTCTCTCTCTCTCTCTCTCTTTCTCTGTCTGTCTCTGCCTCTAGTGTTCAGCTTCTAAGCTTTGCTTCTGCCGCCAGCCTGTTTCCTTTAGCGTCCGCCTAACGCCCTTCTACTTAACCTGAATGCTTGCTCCTGCGTGCTCCTGCCTCCTGCTGGTATCGCCCTTTCAGTTGCTCGCTTGCCGCTTACTGTCTGTATGCCTCCTGCTCAACAGTCGTCGACTGTTTCCATGTCTCTTGGTCGCTTTCAGTTAGTTCCCTTTGCCTAACGTCTCCTGTCTGCACCTCTTGCCTCCTGCATTGCTTGCTTTCCTCCTGCGCCGTGCTTGTGCATCAAACTCTTGCTTCATTCCGTCCAGTTTCACTTTTCCTGCCTTCGTTCTTTTGCCAACCAACCGTTTATGGATTTTCGTGGCTTAAAATTTGCCTCTTCGCTCTAGCTCTAACTCACCTGCAGCCTGCCTGCTGTTACTCTCCCCGCCTAATCATTTCAATTTTGTTCTAAACTTTCGTTACCGATTTCTCTTATATACCACATAGCATTTGGCGTGCTCTCATTTAACCCGATTTCCCTAGGCCATAAAGCCAAATATATATATGTATATATATAGTTCCATAAATTTTGAGCAAGTTTTTGGCTTTGTCTGTGCGAAAATCTCTCTCCAGCTGAGCTTTCACTTTTTTGCTGCCCAAATTAATCCTTGGAGTGTTTTGGCTTGCTTTCTCTTTTTCCATTTTCGCTTTCGCCTTGCCAAATTAACGTTCCCCTGTTGTGTAGGCAAGTGTGCCAAGTCTCCCAGCTCCAAGCGCGAAAGAGATAGTCAAAAAGTGAGAGTGAAAGAGAGAGAGAGAGAGAGAGAGCAAGGCAAATCCCAGCTGAGTTTTCAGCAGTTGCATTCACAATGCCAGCCATAAATTGATAAACCAGGCAAACATTAACAAAAGCCGATAGAAAATATATATACATATATATTATATGAATTGGTATATTTAAAATGGAAATTATGCACAAACATTTGAGTAATGTGGTTTTAACTGTTTTGATTGACACATCGAGTGCAGCATCAAAGCGGCTTAATTAAAATGCTCTAAGGCCTACAAAGATAACGTTAGCTATTAAATGGAATTATGTAATTAATAAAAGAGCATATGCATATTGATTAGAGTATGATGGGCTAATATGTGCCCAGCTAAAAATTTATTATAATTTATATTTATATTATTTAAAATGGAATTTTAATGGTAACTAACAGGACCTCAATTGAATCTTAAGTATAACTAAAATTTTAAAAATATATATATATTTTTATTTTATTTATTTTTTAAAGAATAATCTATTTTGTCTAATACATTTTTATATAAATTAATTCCATAATCATTATTGAAGGCAAATTCAAATATTTATTTATTTTTATTTATTATCCACAACTTTTATGATCTATAATTTTATTTATTTATATATTTCACTATCTATTTATCTATTTCATTTTTTAGCCTTTTTTTACGCCCATTTACAGCTCATTTTCATAGTCCATCACACTCAGAATGAAACTTCAATTTCGATTTATTAAAATTGATAATCAATTTTAATTTTAATGTTCTTTTACTAATGCTAATTGAGCCTTAAGAAGCCACAGCAAATTGATTTCGCATTTATGTTAAATCAATGGAAACGCTTTGCAACCACAAGCTTTGTGCCATCAAAAATGCAATTAAATAAAGGAATAATAATGACAAGAAAACACAAAATGAAATTAAATACAATTTGCTTTGTAGCTAACATCGATTATGGCCAATAAGTTGAGCTAGCATTTAAAAGCTAATTTAATTGGTTTGCTTAGCTCATAATTGAAATATAGCATTTGCATTATTATTTGCTAATATAATTTGTTGTAGCACCTATAAAGTGTTAAGGCTGCTTAATCGAAATTCTTTCAATTTTCCATTTTAAATGAAGACAAATTTTTGAAGGCAAACATCTAATGATGCAGTTGATGACATGCACTAGATATGAACTACTTTGAGAGAAATTTTGTTTTTCTTTCATTTAAATATTCAAGAGTTATTTTTTTTTTATACCCTGCACCCTTTGAAAATGGGAAATCTGGGTATAATGGTTTTGTTAAATGTATGTAACAGGCAGAAGGAGACGTCGCAGACCCCATAAAGTATATATATATATTCTTGATCAGCATAAAAAAATAAGTTGCTCTAGCCCTGTCCGTCTGTCCGTCCGTCCGTCCGTCTGTCCGTCTGTCCGTCTGTATGAACGTCGAGATTTCGGAAACTACAAATTTTACATGAATACTTGTATGTTAGTTACGCAGTACGAGTTTGTTTTGTTTTTATTTCGATAACTCATCCCATTTCCAAATTATCGATAAAAATCGAAAATTCGTTTAAATTTTTTTGGGTTTTTTGCGCATAACTTCTACACCGTTTTAGCTAGAGACTTCAACTTAATATATTTTGATAGATATTATGGCACATAGATACATTTAGATACTCTTAATATACTCTGAAAGTTTCATAAGGATCGTCAATCTACAAATGAAGTTATAAGCTCAACCAACCCACCCCCAAGCCACGGCAGCACGCTCATAAGTGCGTAAAGAAGAAGAGTATCACTTTTTTTTTTTGGAGGGTTCAGGGTATCTCGTAGTCGAGCCTTCTCGACTAGAGCCTTCTTACTTGCTACAATATATGTTCATATAAAGCTTATAGATTAATGTGTTTAGCTGCTTTCAGCTGCGAAATAGTTTGAATATTTAATAATTTTTCTGCTACTCTGTGGAGTTACTGTTGGTGTTATTAGCTGAGGTGCCCAAGTATTTAAGCCACGTTGACAAAAGTGGTCAAACAAATGGGTCTCCAAAGCGTGATTAGCGCATAACTTTGCCAAAGCTTATTGTGCAATGTGCACACATATGGAGTGTACATAAAGGATATTTGTGTTCAATGTTGTTGTTGTTGTTGTTGGTGGTGCTGGTTGCAGTGAAAATGCCAATAAAAGTCAATTACATGCTTGCAATTTGCTAATGTAAATTAATTAGCAGCTGGTAACCCCAGAGTCGGTTGCTGCGGTGACTAGTTCATTAAGCGTCAAAAGTTTTTTTTTTTCCTATTTCCTATTTATTTGGTTTCTTTTTTTTTTTTGGTATGTGCTGGCAAAAGTTGCAGCTGTTCGAAAAATAAAAAAAAAGTTGTACATTGAATTTAGTTTTGTGAACAGGAAAAAATAAAAATAACCCGAGAGAAAAAGCCGGGGAAAAAACAACTCATTAGCGCGGGTCAAAGGTGAAAAAAAGTATACGACACGTGGGACGCGAATGAAATGCAAATAATAATAAACAGGCTTTTGTGCTTGAAAGGGTTAAAGACTTGAACAACTTGATTGTTGTTCTTACACTTGTTATTGTTGTAGTTATTGTTATTGTTGTTCCCCGTTTCGAGTGACACTTGCGCAATTTCGACAGGTGCTAAGAAAGCACAAGACAACACTTTACACAAAAGCACTGAAAGAAAACAAAGACAACAGCAGCAGCAGCAAGCAATAGCAGCGGAAAAGCCGAAAAAACATCAACGTAAATCCTGCCAAGGCAGTTGAGAAAGAAAAGCGGAAAAAGGAAAAAGTTCGTTGAACAACAATTACAATGAGAGCTTGTGGCTTGCCCAAGCGGACATTGTTCCAGCTGTCGCATTGTTCCTCCAGCAGCAGCAGCAGCGGCAGCGGCAGTAGCAAAAAGAATACAATAATGACGTTGATAATAATAATAATAATAGCAATGATAATAATAATAGTAACAAGCGTGTCGCACAATGACAGATTTGTCAAACGTTCTTCTTTACACCGCTCAGACGCAACACGTGCGGCTATAAATCGCTACGGAAATAGTTGCTGCTGTAACAGCAGCAGCAGCAGCCAGCAGCAGCAGCAACAACTGACAGCAATACAAATTTTTTTGCAAATTAGTTGCACTTTAGTATTATTTGGTGCATAACAATAACAACAACAATAACAAGGGCACAAAAAAAAAAAGAAAAAAAAAAAAACTGTCGCGAGTCGCAGCTGCATGACAAATTAGCAGCATAATAAAGTGCTTCACTCTCGGGCATTATAAGAAAAATATGCAGGATTTATTTTTGCACAATTTCTGTTAACATAAAAGATGAAATGACATTGCAATGACTTGACTTTAGCATACCCTATCAAATAATTTAATGCAAATATAATAAAATGATGAGAAGTTGCATGGAAATACCCTATAGATAAGTCTCTCTCTCACACTCTAGCTCACTTTCTCTTACTCCCGCTGCATCTGTCTCTCTCTCTCTCTCTCTCTCTCTCTCTCTCTCTCTCTCTCATACTATCTGTTCTACCCTCTTGCCTTACTAATAGGATATCACTATGCAAAAATAGCAAGCATGTGTGCAGATTTCGAGATTCAGCTCTATTTCTGTTGCTCTTGCTGTTTGCCAAGGCAGACTCAATTGCTGCGCATTGACACCACATGTAGCTGTGTGTGTGTGTGTGTGTGAATGAGTGTATTTTGTGTTGTGCGTCACACACACACACTCACTCGCACAACCAGTTTTGCGGCAGTCCGCAGTCGTTAGTTGTGAGTCGATTTGGTTTTTTCTAGTGCGTCGTTTTTGTTGCGTTTCGGTTTCTGTTTTGTTTTTTTTTTGTTTTTCAAGTTTGCTACAGTTGGCTGCCTGGCAATTGTTTTGGCCCAAAAGTATGCTACTTGTTTGTGATTTCACAAAAGCACATGACCACCCACCCACACGCACACAGATACATGTGTGTGTTGGCTGCAAAAAAAAAAAAAAATCGCATAAAGCTCAAAAAACAGCAACAACTACGACAACGACATGCAAGTGAACAGCCGTCCGCAGTTGTCGACGTTGGAAGTTGCCAACGCAACCGCAATACAACAGCAACAACAACAACAACAGCAACAACAACAGCAACAACATTATTAACAACAACAAGCACAAAGTCGTGTATACAAAAGTTTGACAAAGTTGCAGGCAGTCAGTTTAAACCCCCATAACACGCCCACCAAACAAACGCCCATAAACACACAGTCTCCCCTCTCTCTCTCTCTCTCTCTCTCTCTCTCTCTCACACACACACACACAAAGCCATACAGATTTCATTATAAGCATCGTTTATATGTATTCTTGTTAAATATTAATTAAAATATCTGCATTTGTTGTTTTTACAACATAACTGTTTTTGCCCAACTGTAAATTGTGTGCGTAGCACTTTCAGTCTATCTGTTGTGAAAAAGCTAAACTAGAACATTGTTGAAGATAGTTATTGCCTGTGGGTATTTCTTATGGGATTTTACCTAATGAGAAATTGACAATAAATATGACGCTTGAATGGAATTTCGACTGAATTTTGGAAAATATTAGCAAACTTGTGCATATTTGTGTTTTGCTAGCTATAGCTATATCCATTCACGCAACTCTTTTTCTATAGATACTTGTATAGAAGGTAGCAGCAGATTATGTAATGTATGTATAGCAAGTATAACATTGCTAATTTTTTTCCATACAAATCTTTGCATTTCGATACGTCTCTATTCTATCTATATCTATAATTCATAATTCCTATACAATACTGGCTGATTTTAAAACGTGCTCATAACTATTAAGTATTTTTATATTAAGACTGAATTTTATTCTACTTTATCTTAATTTTTTGCTATACTTTCATATGCTCAATCTATATTTTATGTTTATGGTGAATATGCTTCCGTACTCAGTAACGTTATACAGCACTATTTACCTTCCTTTGCTTCTTAGCCAACTAAGTTTCCTGTGAACACAATTAGCTTGGCTAGCTTTAGGCAGCCTATGGTTACTCATTGCTTCTTTTTACTAATCCTACAGCTCTGCTCAACACTGTTGCCTTTGAATAGATATTGTATTACATTTATTTTGGCTTTTTCTCATACTCATTCTCATTTACCTACCGTAGGAGCAGCGTCTTTTGTCTCACCAAATTTAACATGTGAGTCTGTTGTTTTGCCACATGTTTTATTGGACAGCATTGCACAACACTGACAGGCCAAAAAAAGCAGAAAATAATAGAAAGCAGAGTAAAAACTGTGAAACAAGAAGACTTCCGGTTTAGGCCACAAGCTCTAGATTTAAACCACAAGCAGCTGGGCAGCTGGTCAGCTGGGCAGCTGCTTGGGCAGCTTGGAAGCTGAGTAGTATTTATTTATTTATTTTTTTTGGCTGTCGTTTGTTTGCGAATCAATTTGAAGTATTTGTAAATATTTTTGTTTTGTATTTTGTATATTTTATTTATTCATTTATATATTTATTTAGTATGGTTTTTTATTAAGCTTACAGAATAGCATACATAACTTTTAGTTTTGTGTATTATCGTTTAAGTTTATTTTACTAAAATTACAATTTGTGTGTTGCCAAAATATGATTGCATTTGCATTTGCATTCGCATTTTGCTTTGCCAATTTGCTTAACTTTATTTATTTTTTTGTTATTATTGTTGTTGTATTGCGGCACGTAGAAAAGATTATAATGCAAATAAAATAAATGCAAGCCAAAAAGCACAAAAAATAGAAAGCAGTAATTGAAAATGATTTGCAAATATTTATATAAAAAAAAATATGAATATATTTTTATATATTTATATATATTTGTATTGCAAAAGAAAATCTTTTTTTTAAAGTATTTTCGATAAAGTTTTTTCACATATTTTTTTTTAGTATTTTTATTTATATTATTTTGCTGCACATCAATCTCGTATCGTTTGAATTGGGTGCGGACGCGGGATTAAGGCACAGCAATTGGCATTAATCATAAAATTAACTTAATTGCATGCAAATTGAATTAACTATTAAATTTGCTTTGACGCCTCTATTCATTCTGCAGTAGAAGGGCTTTAACAACATTCTTTTTTTTTTATTTATTTATCTGTATTTTGGCTTACTTAAGGCTGGCTAGGGAATGTGGGGGGAAATTTTTTATTTTATTTTATTTATTTTTTTTTTTTTTATTCATTCATGGCAGCAGACGTGGATTGAAGCGACCCATGAAGAGTATCATACCCGTTGGATTGTGGCGCACAAAGTAGAGGAAGGGCTTATCGAAGCGCAATCGTGGTGCATCGGGAACGCGTGCTTGACGTGGACGTAGCGGCAAAGGTAGCTCCAAATACTTGGGATCCAGTAAATCATCGTAGAAGCCGCGACCCAATGCCGATTCTTGAACTAATGAACCAAAATCTATAATTGCCTCCGACGAATCGTAGGCATCGTCGTCTGTTGCTTCCACATCCTTATTGCGTTTGCGTAGAGGCGGCGCTGGATACATTTCAACATGATGATGATCCGATATCTTCTGCTCGCCACAAGTGCTAAACGTATTGATCTGTATCATGTCGGAGAGGAAAATATCGCGATTACCATTTCCAGTTAATCCACGCAAGTCAGCAAAGTCCGATTTGAAGAGTCCCTTCAGGCCCATCTTCTGCAGTCCCAGTGAGGCATTCACAAAGGAACGATGCGAGAAACGTGGCAGTTGCACCTCCATGCCGGGACGATCCATTAGTGAAGTCATCAAATTGCTCCACGCATTGTCCTGACCAAAGGCCAACTCGACCAGATTACGTTCGAGACGATCTAGATTGTCTGTAGGCGCCACCGAGCTCTGATGTCCTGGCATTACATAGATGGTGCTCACCGTATCCTGAATACGTCCGAAGGCTACAACAGTTGCATCCAGCTTGGGCTCATAGCCAGCCGTGAAGCCGGATCGATAGAGCACGGCGGGTATGGGCACCAGACGACGTTGACGTACCGTCGGATGCACCTGGAAGAACATCTCACCATCGCGATCCGTTGTCGAGCCCTTGGAGCAGTCTGTCTGGAAGAGATTGGCTGAAACTGTGGCCAACGGGCCATTCACCCAAACACTATTCGTGCGCAAATATTCCAAAACCTTGCCCATGGTATGACGTTTCACTAGAAGATTCGTGCGACGTCTAACAATATCGTTGACCACATGGAAGTTAACCTCTTCCACATGTCCGCCGTACAGCTGCTGTGTCTTCTCCTTGAAGAAGGGCAGAATTTTGCCATTCGCACGATCACTGAAAATTTCGCGCACAAATGCAGCCGTTGCGATATCCTGCTCCATGGATTGCTCCACCGAATTGGTGATATTACGGAATATCAAATGCGGATTAAAGGTGACCATATCGTCAAGCTTCAGTATCTCATTCATTTCACCCGAGGTGCTGCCGCGTGCACCAAGGAAAACCATGGATAGCATCGAAGTCAGTGCAAATGGTGAGATGACCAAGCTCCTAGCTGAGCTTATTTTCTCTGAAGTTATGGACTTCCAATAGCTAAAGGCGAGCTCATTACAAAGTCGTGCAAAGGACAAGACATCATCATCTAGTCGTGAAGTGGATGCTTCCAGTCCCTGAGAGCTTTGTGGACTTGGCTCGAGCTTAACAGGCGGACGTGTTGCTTGCGTGGATGTAGCCATTAAATTTGTCAACGAAGCGGGTCGATGCATCGGTCGCTGCTGCGCTGGTGGGAGCAACTGTTGCTGCTGTGCCAAGCTGTTGCTGTTGGCATTGTAAGGGAGCAGTTTGGGTGGCTGTGGTTCCAATTGATTGTAGCCGCCGAGCAGTGATGGCTGTACATAATATGAAACGGGTTTCAGTGTATGTAGGCGTTTGGTGGTTGTTGTTGTGGGCTTTGGTGTGGTTGTCGTTGTCGTGGTGGTTGTGCTGGTTGTGCTGGTTGTTGTGGATGTCGTGGAACTGCTGCTGCTGCTGCTAGGCAGGAGTATGGGCAGCTGATAATTGTTTTGATCTTCATCGTCCTCCTCATCAGCTTGCTGATTTCCATAGGTGGCTAGAGGCAAAGTGACTTTGTAGTTCTGCTCTTGCGCTGAGTTCTGTTCCTCTTCCTGTTCCGATTCCTTTTCCTGTGACAGAGGTAATGTTGTCTGATAGCTCTGCTGTGGCTGTTGCTGCTCTACTTTCTCTATGGATTGCGCCTCTGGTTTCTTTGCCTCCTCCACCTTAAGCGACTGCTGGGGCTTTACCACACTGGCCGTTGTCTCACCCAACTTCACATAGGGATCCTCATCGGCTAGCTGATATTTTTCAGCACTTGTATCCTCTTCTGTTAATGTTGCTGTCAGCTCATCGGATACATCTTCCAGTGCCTCTTCGTTCAGTTCCATGGTGCGCACAGTGCTTAACTCCAGTTTTTCGGTGACCTGCTCAGAGCTGAGCGACATATCCGATTCAGATGAAACAACGGACATATCACCCGGTATTTCCGTGACCACCTCAACGCTGGCTGTTGTCTGTTCTTGCTCTTGCTGCTTATCTTGATAGTGCTGCTCTTCGGCTGGCTGGGCCGTATACTGTGGCTGCAGCTGTGCCGCATTAGTGACGCTATCCTCAACACTTTGCTTCTCTGGCTCTTGTTCTTGTTCCTGCTGCTGCTGGTCATCTAGTTGCTCTTCTGTTTTGGCATCCTCTTCTGTTTTTTCAGCTTCCTTTTCGGTTGATGTTTGTTCTTGTGCGTCCTGGTAAACATTTGTTGACCCAGCCAACGTTGTTGTCAGCTTCTGCATCTCCTCCTCGTGCTCCTGCTCCTGCTCCTGCTCTTGTTCGTCCTCCTGCTCAGCCACTGGCACCTGCATTGTGGTTACCGCCATTTGCTCTGTCTCGGCTTCCGTTTGGACTTGCTCGCCGTAACCATTTGTCAACATTTCGGGCATCTGCTCTTCCTCACTCTCGCGTTTTGGCGCATCTGGCTTGTCGTCGTGCAGATATTGCTCTACGCTGCTGGCCGCTGTTGTCTCCTCAGCTGAGTTTGTCTCCTTGCTCTCCTCCGACTGCTCAATGGTTGTTGCTTCATAGCCATCAGCTGGTGCTGCTGTTGTTGCCAGCTGTTGTTGTAGTTGGTATTGAGATTGCAGTTCCAGTTCCTGCTCCTCTTTCAGCTTCTGTTCTAGCTTCAATTGCTCTTGCTTCAGCTGTTCGGCCTTCAGTTGCTCTTCCTTCAATCGTTGTTCCTCCTTCAATCTTTGTTCCTCTTTCAGCTGCTCCTCCTTCAACTTTTCTTGCTTATACTGCTCTTCCAGCATTGCCACCTGCTCGATGACTTCCTGTTTGTCAGCAGCTTGGCTTGGCTTTAGCTGCTCCAGTCGCTCCAGTTCAAATATTTGCTGCTCATCATCTTCGTCCTGCTGCTGTTGTGCATAAATTTGCGACAAGGACAACACCGGCACCCTGTATGTGCTGCTCTCCAACTGCTCTGGTTCAGGTGCGGGCGTATTGATGTAATCAGCTTCCTGTTTGATGAGCTCCTGCTCCTTTTCCTCCACGTTCTTGCTTGGCATTATGGTTGTGATTTCCTGCATCTGCTCTTCCGTTGTGCTTGTTATCTTTTGCTCAACCACTGGATTTGGTTTCGGTTTTGGTCTCGCCTCTAGTTTGGGCGGCAAGAGAAAAGATGTATTCAACTGTGCAAAGTTGGTCAGACGATGTGAATCATCAGCAGCATCAGCATCATCATCATCATCGTTGGCTGGCTTGTAGCTGTCCTGCTGTGTGATCTGCTGTATGACATCGGACATGAGGAACTGCAGCTCATCCTTTGTCTCATTCGAATTCATGTAGATATCGGAGACAAGCGTATTGCTGCCATCCACTAAGGTGGATGCTACTGTTGCTGCTTGAGTTTGGAAGTTGGACATGAGAATTTGATCGGTTGGTTTCAGCACCTGCAGATTCAGTTGATCCACAAGATTTGCTATCAGGGGCGTCACCTCGGTGCTGTCCTCATCATCGGCATTGGTGGTGCTGCTGACACGCTCTGTGACGGGTAAACGTGCTACGCTCTCAGTGGTTGACTCATCATCGAGCTGCTCATAGTAGCCGCTCGTTGTGGGTTGCTCTGTCAGTTCGGTAACCACAGCCTCTGGCACATCGGCATAGAGTGGCTCAAATTTAACCACATGATTGACCTCGGCGACGGGTCGAATTGTGGTTGCTTCTGTTTCGAGTTCGTCATCCGCTGCCATGGGCGTGGTTTGCAGGAATTGTGTATAGCTGGGCAACTCGGTGGTCTCTGGCTCCAGTGGTGGCTCCTCTGCCTTCACTGTGGTCAGTGGTTGCACCTGTGGTGCAGCCTGATTGGTGGTGAAATATTGTGGTCTCGCTGTTATGATTACTATGGGCGTTTGTTCGCCTTCCATGCTGCTCAATGTTGTCTGCTTATTGGCAGTGGTTTCGGTGGATTCGTTTAGATCTTCAGTGGTGCTGGTGTCCTCCTCATCCAACATGGTGGCTAAGGTGCTGCCGCCATAGTTAGCTGTCAGTGGATTGGGTGTAGGTATTATTGGCTTGGCTGTGGTTGTAGTTGTTGTCGTGGAGGTGGTGGTTGTTGTTGCCAATGTGGTTGTTGTTTTTGGTAAACTGGTTGTGGTGGTGGTTGTTGTTGCCAATGTGGTGCTGCTGCTAACGGGTATTTTCTTCTTGTTAGCCAAAGTTTCCATTTGCTCCTTGCTATCCGCACTATCATATTTGATAGGTGGTGCATTGGTATCCTTTTTATTGCCAGCCAACAGATCTTGCGTCAAGCTCTGCACAATTTGATCCATGGATAGTATTTGATCCGGTGACAATTGTGGTGCAGGCGATGGTGTTGCACTGTGCTGCAATTGCTGTTGCAAGATGGCGAGCGAGGGCAATGGCAATGGAGTTTTCTTGAGCTGCGTCTTATCCTCCTCCTGGGCAACAATTGTGGGCAAATTTTCAGTTGCTTCGGCATCATAGCTGGGCATGGGATAGACAGGCGCATGGGTGGTAGTGGTGGTGGTGGTGGTGGTTGTAGTGGGTGCTGCTGTTGTTGTTGTTGTTTTGCTGGGCACCGCATTAATATGCCCATAGCTTTCGAAATGTTGTTTGTGTGGTTCAGTGGTGGTGGTTGATGTATGATGTACGGGTTTGCTATGGATTTTCTGATGATGATGTGTAGTGGGTCGTTTAGTGGTGGTGGTGGTGCTCGTAGTGGTGGTGCTGCTTAATATGTGCGGGCTTGCCATGTATCTTTTGATGATGTAAAGCCGGACGTCTAGTGGTGCTTATTGGTGGAGCCGTTGTGGTGGTGGTTGTTGTTGTGGGTGCTTCAGTAATTGTGGTTGTGGTTGCAGTTGGCTCGGGATCTATGGCATCACGATGCGTTGTGCTCGTTGATGATTCTTGCTGTGGTTCAGGAGCTTCTTCTGTTGGTGTGGGGGTTGGCGCCTGAGTGGTTGTGGTGGTGGTCGTGGTAGTGGTGCTGCTGGGTTTTGGCTTCTTATGTGGACGATGTGGACGCGGTGGTTTATGTGTGCTGACCTCGTATTGCTGTGGTGCAGATGCTGCAGTTGCCTGCTCAGCGGCTGGATGATGTGGTTTAGGCTTGGTGGTTGGCTTACGCTTGGGCTTGTTTGGCTTAGTGCCGCCGCTGGTGGTGCTAGTATGACCAGGTGTGCGTGTAGGCTTGCGCTTCTTCTTCTTTTGTGTGGTGGGCACTGGTGGTTGAGTGGTTGTTGTTGTTGTAGGTGTTGTTGGTGCCGGAGTTTCGGGATCGGGCGTGACAGCCACAGTGGTTGTGGTTGTGGGTGCTGGTGTGGTTGTCTTCTTCTTTAACTTTTGTTTGCTAGCAGTAGAATGAGTGGTGCTGCTAGTGCTAGCATGACCACCATTGGGTTTCTTAACACGATGTGGTTGAGTTGGCTTGCGTTGCACATTGGCTGGTTTCTTGGCCAGTTGCTGAACCTTTTCAGTGGTGCTAGTCGGACTGCCTGATGATGTGGGCGTATGCACAATCTCCTGATTGTTGTAGAAAACCCGCCGCGTGGTTGTCTCCGGTTTGCGAGTGGTGCTGGGCAATTTCTGGTATATGGGCTGCATGTGAGCGATATCGAAATCGTGCATATTGGCCGCCGCCTGTTGATACTGCTGAATGCCTGTGTAAACCGATTCCAGTGGATCCAAATCCTCCTGCACCACCTGTGGTGTCATCTCAGTGGTGGTGCTGGGCTTGCGTCTAGTGCCTGGCTTACGTTTCGATGGCTTTGGCTTCTTGGTCACGCGCTTTGTGGTGGTTGTGATGCGTGTGGAAGTCTCCACAAGCTCCGATTCGGGTGTCATAACAATTTGCTGTGGTCTCTGCTGTGGGAAGATGTCACCACCCGTATTACCAAATATAGCCGGCAATATGAGGGACCACGACGAAGAGACATCAGGTGTATCCAAGACGGGCAACATCTCCAACGAATTGTTCTTCGACGTGCTGCTGGCCACCTCCTTGTTGAGCACATGCTGCACACTATCCACAATGGCCTGCATCTTCTTCTCCGGCTCGCTTCCCTGCTGTGGTGCTGTGTGTATTATCGACGGACCCTCACCATCGCCATTGGCCACAATACTTTGAATTTCCTGCATGGTCATCAGACGTTTTATCAGCTCACCATGCTCGTCGAACGTATAGAACTCATAGCGATCGGGATTGAGCAGATCAATGGGGCTGGCCACCTGCAGCGATGGCTGCGGCTTGGGCACCTTCTGGCCGAGGGCATCTGTAAATTGTGGCTCATTGCCATCGAGCACAACGGCAACTCCGGCGACCGGACTGTGAATTAGAAGAGCAAATGAAATTCATGTTCAGATACATATATTATCTAAGGGCTGACAGAGATTGATGGCAAATGGATGCGATTAAGTTGAGCAAATTATTTTACAGCCAAGTCATGGTGCATATTTTGCGGCGCATTCGTTGGCATTTTAATGGAAATTGAATGCACTGCAATCGCAGCGTGAGCAAGAAAAAAAAGAGAAAAAAAAAGTCACACAGTCACGCTCGAAGGCCAAGCGCCATTCAGGCTCCCGCCCCCTTTTTTTGTGCCCCGCCCCAGTTGCATTTGCATTTGCCTAGCTGGCAGTTAGTTAACATAGCTACACGCATTATACATATTTATGCGAGAGTGCACACACACACACATACGTACACTCATTCGCATAGTTAGGGATTTCTACATGGCACATCATTAACATTTAAGCACGTGAATCGCGCGTGATACAACATCATATGCAGCAGCTGCTGCCTGTCTAACTGCATGTCATACAACTGTCTTGCCTGATTTAGTCATGTGTGTGTGTGTGTGTGTGTGTTTGGCCATGATTATGCAACAGACAGCTGTAAAATCACGATTTCATAATTCTCGCAAATTCTTTTTCTGAATTGTTTGTGAAATCATCATTTTTTAAGCGAATATTTGAATATTTTTGTTATTTATTATATAAAAGTTTACTCATTTTAATTGACAGCGCACATTTTATACAATATTCTATTATGAATTTAAAATTAATTGCAATGACAGGCGGCTGACTGAACTGAATTGATTGACGCATAGCTGTTTAGCTGTTAGAGCGAAAAAGTATTATTAGTTTTAGAGATATTAACAGTTTAAAGCTGCATAATCGTTGGGTAACATTTGTATTTATATGCTTGATAGGGAGCTAGTTAAATTGTAGCTGAGAAATTAGAAAATTCCATTATTTTTTGGCAAGGATATGGAAGGCTTAGCATAGCTAAAGATATAGATATATAAAGATATAAAGTTGATAAGAACTTTATTATTTTTTAATATTATTATTTAAAGTTGGCTTTAAAACACTAGAATTGAATCAAGATAATATATAATGAATATATAGTTTTAAAATAAAAAATGAAAAAAAAAAATACATTTAAAAATATAAATTCAAAATTGTTCTGAAAATATTTCCCTGCCCTTTCTTTAATCAAAATTTTAAAAGAAATAATTAATAATAAATGTCGCATTCAATAAAATATTCTATTATTATTAAAAATTAAACAAAAATATGTTGCATTAAACCTTTGTGAAGGAAAATTTTAAAGTATATATTTAAAGCTGTTTTGAAAACATTTTCCTACCTTTTTTCACCACAATTTGTAAGGATTTTTTATTGTATTCATTCTATTCCTATTAAAATTGAATTGCAAAGAGAGCATCTCTCAGTCATTGTCACATTTTGCCATTTGCTTATAATAATTTCATTTAAATTGCAATTCAATGCTATTTTCATTGAGTCAGATATATTTATTAAAAAAAAAAAAAGTAGCTAAAATAAATTGTTTTTGACATTTTACATAATTAATTTATTTGTTTATGGCAGCCTGATTAAAATAAGCTAGCATTAAAATTGACTTTTTTATATGTTTAGCAAAATGCAAAATAAAGAAAACAACAAAATAATTTCAAATAATTAATGCATATTTAGCAAATGCAATTGAAATGTGTTAAACATATCAAAAAAATGTAGATATATAAATTATTTATATATAAAAATATCATAAACAAAGAAAATATATTTTAAAAAAGCTGTAAAAATGCATATATAATTAGCAAATGAAATTCAAGTTACATAAATATAAATATATGAATGAATTATATGCAAAAATATTTACACTTTTTTATACAACAAAAAATATTTACATAAGTTTGAATATATCTAAAAAGCAGCAAAGATAGCTACATTATTTATTTAAAAAAATTGGCTTACTTATTAAAGCATTTTTTTTTTTTCAATAATCTAATGTTTTTTATTAATGGAGATAAACAAAAAATTGAAAATGTGCTTTACAAAAAATTGCAAATGATTAAAGCATAACAAGTTATGTATCTACACCTTGCAGAGCATCAAGGTTATGCCACATAGAAACATAAACTCTCTTAATGATCATTCAGCTATTATCATTAACATAAGCATTATGAGTCGCTCGCAGCGACAGCTGTTCGTTAACATTATCAAGCGCTAAGCGAGAACTGTTTACCATATGCCCCAAGCGAGAGCCGTGAATTTGATAATGCGCAAACGGGAAATCGGCACGAGCGCAGACAAAAGAAAATGGCAAGCAAAAAAATACATTTTCATAAGCAGCCGGTCAGAAGGGGTTGGCTGCCTAGCGTCAAGTGAAGCAAGTGAAGCAAGTGAAGCTGTTGAAAAAAGGCCAGGGGAAAAAATGCTTGAGAGAAGCCAAACTGATTAGCATTGATTTGAACTTAATGAGCACTCAATTTGTGCCTAGCTCGTTGTTGTTGTTGTTTTTTCTTTTACAATTTCCATTTTCTTTAACAATTTTTAAATGCTGCGCCTCTAGGTATGCCACGTGTTTTATTGCCCTTGCGAGCATGGGCTTGGGTTTGGGTTTGGTGCTGGGCAAGAGAGTGAGAGAGAGAGAGAGCGAGCTGTTGGGGGTCCCATCAAGTGGCGCCTGTTGAGCAAATTAATTAAAATACTAAGGCATTTGGCTAGCTGACCACACCCCACCGCACCCTCCACACACCCTCCATACCCGCCTGGCAGCGCGCAACAACAAAAGGCAAATTCTATTTCAATTAGCGGCAAAAATTGCAAAAACGCTGCGCAAACAAAAGACTTTTGCCTAACAACCAGCGACAACAGCAACAACAACAGCAACAAAAACAAACGCAAACAAAGACCAAGCCAAAGATCTGGAGTGGTGCACGGGTAGTGCTCGACCTGTACTGTTAAAAAAAAATTTACAACAAAAAAAAAAAGCCAACAGCAGCAGCAATGAATGCGCTCTAGTCGGGCGTGCCTGACTAGAAAATAGCCTAAGCCGAATACCTCGAGCTTCATGTGCGCAAACACTCACTCCCATTTACGTTTCTTTTAATTTTTTTTGCCTTGGCTAAAGTGAGATCATGCTATAAGGGAGGGCTAGAGTATTTGAGAGTTGAGAGTTTAGCTTGTAGTTGAAAGCTTTAGCTGCAGCTTTAGCTCGTTAGACTAATGAGTGAAGCGTGTGAGATATCTTTGAGGTATGCAGAGGCAACATAACTAACAGTGAGATATATATACATATATATTTCGGTGTATTATATATACAAAATGATCTAAATGCAATGTGCTTGATATCGATATTTATCGATAATATGAAAGCTAATACTCCAAGTGTGCTATGGCAGAAGCTACAGAAACAATTTTGTGGATCTAAGCATCTCATGCACACAATAAATGCAGAAAAATATTTAATATAAAGAAATTTTTATCGATTATATGAATATATTGAGATATCATGTAAATGAACATCAAAACATTCCCTACAAAAGGGGAATGGAGAGAGCTTGGTGAACTTGGATATTGGATAAGTATAAACAGATGAGATTTGAAATGTATACCTAGAAAGCAGGGACCGTAACGAATATAATTTTTATAAACGATTATAATTTTTATTATTACACATCCATTTTTTTTAGTAGAAAATGCGTATAGTATTTATAGGAAGCCTAACAAATTTCTAAATGTGGTTAATACAGATTCTATTTTTTATCAAAATATATTAATTAATGCATTATTAGCTAAAATGTAAATGCCATAAGCTATCTCAAACCATATATTTATAGCCTCAACCTAATGGATATGGAAAATCAGGGTATAATGTATTTTTTTTTTATATTTATAAATTCTATCTAAACTTCAAGTGCTTTATATAAGCTACAGTCTTATACAAAATCTAGTTAAATTTTAAACTATATCCATATCTTATATACAGATGCGTATGGCTTATATCTTTATTGCTAACTGCTCTTTCCCGTTACAAGCTTTCACACATCAACAATATGCCCAGATTCATTCATTTTCATTGGCTTTAGGGTATTGAAAACGCGCTCAGTCTCTGTCTCTCCCTCCCTCCCTCTTTCTCTCTGTCACTCTGTGTGTGTGTGTGTGTGTGCACTCACCTGGAACCGATGACTTTCTTTGAAGCCACCTCCGCCGCCTGTGGTTGAGCTGGCCGTGCTGACGGGTCGCGTCTCCTGCTTTGGCATAGACGCCTCGTATACAATGGCCGGCTGCATGGCTGGAGCATCATTCCTGTGGCTGGACGTGCTCGATGTGGTCAGATAAGTGTAGATTGGCTGCTGTTGTGTGTTGGCATTGTCATCATTGTTGTTGTTGTTGTTGTTGTTATCATTCTTTTTGTTGTTGCTGCTGTCGTTGTTATAGGCAGCAGCCAGTGTTGCGCCTATTGCCAGGCACAACAGCCCGAGCAGCTGTAAACGCATCGTATTCAATTCCTAGTTCTAGCTCTAGGTATAAGCTATCAGATGTCACTGTCTCTCTTTC